>JAAGEH010000426.1:2838229-2955096 GCA_011751065.1 Lasiurus cinereus | reverse complement strand
CTTTGTATTTCAAATTTTTGACTTGATCCTTGCCTTTCTCTAGTCTGCTGTTAGGACTCTG
This sequence comes from Lasiurus cinereus, assembly GCA_011751065.1. Taxonomy (NCBI): domain Eukaryota; kingdom Metazoa; phylum Chordata; class Mammalia; order Chiroptera; family Vespertilionidae; genus Lasiurus; species Lasiurus cinereus. The sequence goes on along the minus strand of JAAGEH010000426.1, from coordinate 2,955,035 downwards.
TATAATAGTTTTTATTTCAGTCAGTGTATGTTTAATTTCTAGTTGGTCTTTTTTTATCTTTAGTTGGACCTTTTCCATCTCCTCTTGGGACTCACTTAATTTATCCATCTTTTCTAGCATATTCTTGAAAAACCTTACAAGCGTGGTTTTGAACTCTATATCCAGTCGTTTTTTTCCCTCCATTTCTTTTGTTTGTAATCCCTTCCCTTGTCTCGGCATTTTTACTATGCCGGGGGAAAACTTCTGTGTTGAATTCAGCTCTATGATGCCAGAGGCAAAGCCGCAGAAGCCTCTGTTGAGCTTGGGAGGGGTGGAGTCTCAGGGCTTAAGGGACCGCCTTGCCTTCCAGTCGGCCCCGCCCTCCACAGCCCCTGAGTCTCACGTGACTGGGTAATGGCTGGAGCGGTCCTTGTGCGCTCGCGCACCTGCAGTGCCTCTAGACCACTGCCTTTCCAGCTCCCCTGCGCACCAGGACCACACGAGTCTAGGTCTCCAGGGTTTCGTCCGAAACAGGGGCTTAGTGGACTCAGAAGTGGCACAGTTGGGAGGGTCTGTCTCCCGCCCACTCGCAGAAGCCAGCGGCACAATCAGCAATCTGTCCTGCGCGCAGTGCCGTGCGCGCCACCAGGCCTTTGATCTTTTGCGGCTCCCCTAAATTTCCGTGCACTTCTCCCTTTTCACAGTCCAAAGTCCCCCCGTATGAGTTTTGGCTGGATCTGGGGTTTAGTGTCGTGGGATAAGGAGTTCAATGCCTTTGAGAGTCTCCGTCTCCCTCCCGCCAGAGAAAGCCAGCCAGGTACTCCGGCACCCGCTCTCTCCTTGTGCGCGTCTCCGTACCTCAGCTTTTTGCAGCTCCTCTGGGTTTCTGTGAGCCCCTCTCTTTCCCTCTAGTTGTAGAACTTTCCCTCAGCCAGCTTTCCTGTGGTTCTGGATGATGTCCGTTCTGTCTTTTAGTTGTAGTTTTGAAATTGTTGTGCGAAGCAGCAGTGTAGGTGTTTACCTATGCCGCCATCTTGGATTCAACTGAGCACTCTGCAGATTTTTCTTATAAGGAAAGATACTTTCTTAGGTTAAATTGTTACATATATACATATATAATTAGCTATATTCATCTTCTGCTTATGGAACTTTAATCTTAGGCACTAGTATTTTTTTTTTCAAGGATAGGCCTCAAATTCTGGGTCTATAAATTTATATGTAAATAAATCACAATTTAGTTCTTATAATAAATTTTTCTTAATATTTTTTCAGAATGCAGATGAAACTTGTTTGGCTGGGTCAGAATTCTATCTTGAAAACTTTATTAGAGTAGGTAAACTATAAAGTTTACTCGTGAGAGTTAGGGATATGGCACCTATTTTAAGGGTGAATCATAAAATGATTTAAAAATTTTAAACATGAGATATTAATTTTAAAAAAGATAAATTTAAACATTTATATCTCTCTTTTTTTGGGTGGGGGGGGTCTATTTCTCTTCTCCCTTTGGGATTTTTGTTTTATATATACACAGGGAGGGTAAAACTCATTGTGAATATTAATTTGAATTTTCTAAAAAGTTTTGTTTTTAAAAATGCTTATTTAGGTTTTTGGTCCAGAAACTACACAGAAGGAATTCTTCCACGGTTGCATTATGGAACTAGTAAAAGATTTTTTGAAAGGACAAAGTCGGCTGATTTTTACTTATGGGCTAACCAATTCAGGAAAAACATACACATTTCAAGGTAAATTGCTTTGCTGATTTTTTGTTGTTAGAAAATATGAAGTATTAATATTGACTCATATAATACTTGCATGTAATTATGTTTACATTACCTAGCTCATTTGCTCCATTTTTAATAATAATGCATAATTGAATGTGTATTGCTGATGGTTTTTAAGTCATATTGAGTTAAGTCATTTATGAAACTACCCATATGATAGAGAATTAGATGATAAAAATTAAGAAAAACGATTGATGTGAAATAGTGAATTGAGCATAGATAAACAAGGAACAACTTTGTTTCATTTTACTATTATACTCTGTGATTATGAGTGATTGCAAGTCTATGGCATAACCTTTTGCATCAAAATAATAATTGATAAAATGTGAACCAAAGTGATAAACTGAGTAATTCTTCAACTTCTCTCACTTTTGTCTTAGCTGTTTACTTTTGTCTATGGTGGTATAAAAGGAGCATTGGTAGTCCAGGGACGTTTTTACTTTCTTAACTCTAAGGGAGTATAAAACAAAAATTCTTTTCACAGGCACAGAAGAAAATACTGGCATTCTGCCTCGAGCTTTGAGTGTATTATTTGATAGTCTTCAAGGAAGACTATATACAAAAATGGACCTTAAACCACATAGATCTAGAGAATATTTACGGTTATCAGCAGACCAAGAGAAAAAAGAAATTGCCAGTAAAAGTGCATTGCTTCGGCAAGTCAAAGAGGTATGGAAGTATTTTAGTATGTAAAATATATGAAAGTCATGACCTTTTATAAGCTCTTTAGTTTGTTTCAGCCTATATTGAAATATTTATGGTGGTGATAGTTGTCTTTTCTTTATGAGAAAAGTACTAAAAGCTTGTTTGAAGACATCTATTTTGTACAAACAGCAGAAATGTTTAAAGAAAACATGGTTTTGAAAAATCTTTTTTGGTTGTAGAAACACATATTTACTATGCAATGATTTAAAAATGTTTTATTTATAAAAGTAATATATGTACACAGAATCTAAAATGAATATGAAAAAAAGTGAAGGGTTTCTTATAAGTTCATTTTTGGAGAAAAACTGCCATTAACAGATTGGAAAGTATCCTTTATGATCTTTTTCTCTCTATTATGAAAATCTATACACAAGAGATTTCTATACAGGGGTGGACAAAAGTAGGCTTACCATTGGGAGTATGCGAAAACATTTTAACCTTTTCTTTCTTTCTTTCTTTCTTTCTTTCTTTCTTTCTTTCTTTCTTTCTTATTTTAAATATGTATTTCTTTATTGATTTCAAAGAGGAAGGGAGGAGGAGAGAGAGACAGAAACATCACAATGATGAGAGAGAACCATAGATCAGCTGCCTCACCAGCCTGAAATGGTGATCAAGCCAGCAACCCAGGCATGTGCCCTTGGTCTGAATTGAACCTGAGACCCTTCAGTCCGCAGGATGACACTTTATTCACTGAGCCAAGTCAGCTAGGGCAAAACAGTTTACTCTTATATTAATGATTTTATTATTTACTAGAGTCCTGGTGCACGAAATTTGTGCATGAGGGGGGTCTCCTCTAATCTGGGACTCCTTTAGGGATGTCTGACTGCCCGTTTAGGCCCGATCCTACCAGGATCGGGCCTAAACGGGAAGTCGGACATCCCTCTCACAATCTAGGACTGCTGGCTTCCAACTGCTCATCTGCCTGCCTTCCTGATTGCCCCTAACTACTTCTGCCTGCCAGCCTGATCACCCCCTAACCACTCCCCTGCCAGCCTAATTGATGCCTAACTGCTCCCCTGCCAGCCTGTTTGCCCCTAACTGCCGTTCCCTACAGGCCTGGTCACCCCTAACTGCCCTCCTCTGCAGGCCTGGGTTCTCCCTACCTGCTCTCCCCTGCAGGCCTGGTCCCTCCCAAGTTCCCTCCCCTGCTGGCCTGATCACCCAAAACTGCTCTCTCTTGCAGGCCCGGTCCCTGCCAACTCCCCTCCCCCGCTGGCCATATTGTGTCCACAAAGGGGCAGGATCTTTTGACCACATGGGACAGTCATCTTGTGTGTTGGAATGATAGCCAATCTGCATATTATTTTATTAGATAGTATAGAGGCCTGCTGCATGGGTGGGGGCCAGCTGGTTTGCCCTGAAGGGTGTCCTGGATCAGGGTGGTTCTTCCCTTGGGGAGTGCTAGGGCCTGGGCGAGGGGCCTGTGGTGGTTTGCAGGCCTGCCATGCCCCCTGGCAAGTTGAAACTTTGTAGCCTGTAGCAGAGTCACGCCTTCTGCTCTCACAGCCATTGAAACTTTGTAGCCTTAAGGGGAGGCCTGGGCCTTCCAGGGTATGGGGAAGAGCTTGGCTTTCTGCATCACCAGGGGCAACCCAAGCCTCCCTCCTGCTCTTTCTGTGGCTATAGCCATCTTGGTTGGGTTAATTTGCATTCTTGCTCTGATTGGCTGGTGAATGTGGCTTGTTAGTGTAGCAGAGGTATGGTCAATTTGCATATTACTCTTTTATTAGATAGGATTTGTATTTCAATGTTAAACTTTACAGTATATATACACAAAAATACATTCATATATATGGTTTTGTATATCTTTATTGGTAGGATATAGTCTTGTTTAAAAATGAGATTTTACTATACATACTTTTTATGACTTGTTCATTTAATTCATTTTAAATCTTACTATCTTAATTCATGTGTCTCTGACCTATTAGGTTATATTTTGATCTCTCTTTTATTTTTTGCCTATTTCCCCTCTGCCTTCTGAATTTTATGTTTTCAGACACTTATCTTACTATGATTATTAAAAATTACTGGCAATTTTTATAAATATCAAAATATGGTGGGAATTTTCTTTTTTAAGATATTTGGAAATAAGGGTTTCAAGGTAGTAAAAAGTTGTTGATTAGTGGAATTCAGAGTTCATGATGATGATCTTTGAAAGTAAAATAATTTTTTAACAGAAGTCATAGAGATTGTTATAAAATTTCATAGATAAAAAAGAAAATTTGTCATTCATAGTGAAAATTTCCTAAGTTTTTTTTAAAGTTTTATTTTATTGTTTAAAGTATTACAAATAGTAGTACATATGTCTCCCTTTTTTTCCCCATTGACTAAGTTATTTCTATTTTAAAACAAAATAGGATTTTGCTTATGAAATTAAACGTTAAAAAAAATGAGATACTTTCATAAACTGATTACAAAGTGTGTTTCTAGAAAGCCATTTGGTAATACTGTTAAGAGTAAAAACTTAAAATTTTATTACTTCTTCCAATAAAGATTTAGGTATAGCCGAGACTGGTTTGGCTCAGTGGATAGAGCGTCAGCCTGCGGACTACAGGGTCCCAGGTTCATTCCGGTCGGGGGCATGTACCTTGCTTACGGGCACAACTCTAGTAGGGGGTGTGCAGGAGGCGGCTGATCGATGTCTCTCTCTCATCGATGTTTCTGACTTTCTATCCCTCTCCCTTCCTCTCTGTAAAAAATCAATAAAATATATTAAAAAAAAAAACAGCAAAAAAAAAAAACACAACAACACTAGGAACAAAAGTGATAGGCAGTTGATTGGAGTGTTGTTCTGATACGCCAAGGTTTTGGGTTTGGTCTCTGGTTAGGGCGCAACCAGAGAAGCAACAAATGAATGCATAAATTCCTCTTTCTCTCAAATCATTTAAAAAATATTAATAGAGGTCACTGATTAGATGAAAGGTGATTTGGTTGTTGACTTATTTGGATAGGTAATTAATATATTGGATAATCGTAGCTAAAAAATGTTTTTTAACTTATAAAAATATCTTTCTTTTTTAGGTTGTTATGCAGAATGATAGTTATGATACTCTTTATGGTAAGATTTCTTTTCTCACCTTTAAAATGATTATATTGCAAAACTTTTAATTTTTTAAAAACGTGTTATTTAATTCTTCAGAGACACAATAACACTTGGAAAATGATACATAGCTATATGAAATGTCATTTACTATAAAGTTTATTTGGATTTAATATCACAGATACCCATTTCACTGGCTGTGACTTTCATGTTGAATTAAAATGTCCTGTATATTTAATTACAGTTTAGTTCATTGGTATATTTTCAAAAAGAAAAGGGGAAGCCAAACTTTGGTTAATATAAATATTAGTTATATCTGCTTTGATCCAAAACTTAATTTAACATTGCTGGTCAGAAGATTTAAGGTACTTAGTTTTTGAAGTCTAGGAGTCTTGATCTATTCTGTTGTCTCATTTTTCAGTCAATTGCTTAATTTTGTGATTATCCTTTTTTATATTTTATAGGAAGTTTAACAAGCTCTTTGAATATCCCAGAGTTTGAAGAATCTATGAAAGATTGTGAACAAGCTAGCTTCAATATGGATAATAACATAAAATTTTCTCTGTGGGTTTCTTTCTTTGAGATTTATAATGAGTATATTTATGATTTGTTTGTTCCTGTGTCATCCAAGTTTCAGAAGAGAAAGATGCTACGCCTTTCCCAAGATGTAAAGGGCTATTCTTTTATAAAAGGTATACTAATGGGTACTTTTTATTTTATTTTATTGTTCTGAAATTCCTTTTTAGGCTTTATCAACTGTATTAAAGCAAACTGGAAATTGAAAATTTATTACCAATTAACATTGAGATAATAAGGGAAGTTTGTGCTCTGCAAGTATGTTTTGGTATGCTCATTAAACCTGATACAAAGGGGTTTATTTTAGTAATTATTGTGTTTATTTGAGTATCATTGATTGAATTTTGAAAAATGGGAAAAGCTATTGGCTCCCAACTGCTCATCTGCCTGCCTGTTTTTGTTCGGAAATATTTTTGTTGTTCTACAGTGATATCTTTCCAACCTTTTAAACCACTACTCACAGTAGGAGATTCATACATATTAATAATATAGGTATACGGTATACATATATTTATAATTCAGAAGTTTTATTATACTTATCCTTACTACAAGGAATGCACTTTGATATTTTCTATATCCTTCTTCCATTTTTATAAAATGCTGGTTATGATTATAAATAAATTTGATACTATGAATCATTAATGAGTTGTAAAACAGCTAGATAGTCTTGTAGGTTTAATATGTACTGTGTTTTATTTTTCTTTTTATTTTTTCCTGAAGTAAAGGAATCTTACCCATTTTATTTGTTTATTTTTAAATTTATATATATATTTATTGATTTCAAGAGGAAGGTAGAAGGGAGAGAGAGAGAGAAACACATGATGAGAGGGAATCATTGATTGGCTGCCTCCTACATGCCCTGCATTGGGAATCAAATCAGCAATCTGGGCATGTACCCTGACCAGGAATTGAACTATGATCTCTTGGTTTCTAGGTCACCGCTCAACCACTGGCTCTTTCCCATTTTTTAATTTTCCTTTGAGTGACTTTGTAAAATAACATTTACTTTGCATGTTTGTATAACTTAAATACTGGAAAGTTACTTAAATGTCCTTTCTTTATATACTTCTTTTATAATGGAAAATGAAATAGCTGAGTTGATTCTATCTAGAACATGTTATTAAAATATTTCATTATATGTCTTTGGGAAAGAGATTTCAAATCTTTAATGAGATTATATTATATAACAAATACTGGGTTTTTATTAATTGAACAGAGGGAGGCCTGGTGTACAAAATTCATGCATGGGTAGGGTCTCTAAACCTGGCTGATTGGAGCCTTCTGGCTGCTGTCTGGGGCTTGCATTCTGTTGCTGGCCTGGACCTCCCTTCCCCAACTGCTGGCTGGGGCCTTCCTTCATTCTGCACCACCCCCTGGTGGTCAGCGCATGTCATAGTGAGCAATTGGTTTCCCAGTGGAACTCCCACAGGGACACTTTGCATATTAAGCTTTTATATATGTAGATATAGATATGTGTCCTATTTGTTTTTTAAAGATCTACAATGGATTCAAATCTCTGATTCCAAGGAAGCATATAGACTTTTAAAACTAGGAATAAAGCACCAGAGTGTTGCCTTTACAAAAATGAACAATGCTTCTAGTCGGAGGTGAGTAAATCCTATGATGTAAGCCTGAGGCACCCAGGTTATTCTGTGCTAATGTAAATACAACTAACTTAAGTTTAAAGTGGGCAGTAGGTTTTCTGATATGTTAAATGAGTTCATAAGTATGAAAACTATAAAAAGTGCTAAACACATAATATTATCAGGACTATTTCTTATTTTGACAAAGTATTTACTATATTTTTACTCTTTCTTTATATGATAAGCTTACTATATTAAGAGTTGCCTATAATGGAGGACTTTGTGTCCACTGAACCCATGAACACAAACATACTGTTAAGAGAGAATCTCAGGAATTAAAAATATGATATTGTGATGGGAGGAATTGGAGGGTGAAAGACAAAAGGAAATACTTTTAAGTAATGAAACATTTAAAACAGGTCTTTTCTTAAGCATAGAAGAGCCTTGATTCCTTCCAGATAAGCCTGTATTTAGGCCAAATATATGCTCTGCTTTAGGTATATACTTAAAAGAAGATCTGCTTTAGGTATATACTTAAAAGAAGATTACTAAAGTAACACTACTTTAGTAATGATATTTGTAAGCAAATTGAGAGTTTATTATAGATGATTACATTAATAGAAGTTGGAATATTAAGAGGAGTAGGTTCAAGGGATTTGGAGCTAAATGAAAAGTAAGATACTTGGTTTTAGACACACAGGTATATAAGTGGCAGTGGAACACTGGGTTAAAATACCTGGCAGTTAGTTGGGAAATGCAATGTTAGAGGTATGGCTGTTATTAAGGTATAAGTAGATATTGATTTAGATGATGTGTCTCCTATTCAGAATGTAGAAATTAAAATGGAACATAACATTTGATCTTTGTATATTTCTTTTAGTCACAGCATATTCACTATTAGAATATTGCAGATTGAAGATTCTGAAACGCCTCGTGTATTGCAAGTCAGTGAGTAAGTTGAGCATTCTTGAAATTGTAGTTAATATATGAATATACATATATATATTTAAAGTATTTTTTATTGATTTCATAGAGGAAGGGAGAGGGAGAAAATGATAGAAACATCAATGGTGAGAATCATCGATCAGCTGCTACTACATGGCCACACTAAAGATCCAGTCCGCAACCCCAGCATATGCCCTTGCCAGAATCAAACTTGGGACTGAGTCAAATCAGTTAAGGCTGTAATTATTTTTAACTAGTAGCCTTGCAGACAAATCTGTGCACCAGTAGCTCACTGTTACCCTCCTATAGCTCTCTGCCTGCTGCCCTTGCCCTTCTGTAACCCTCCCCGCCTTCCTTCATAGCTTGCTGCCCTGCCCCCTCCTACAGCTCTCTGCCTCCTGCTTGCTTTCTGCCCTGCATGCTCCTGTAGCTCTCCACTGCTCACTTGCTGCCGCTCTCCTGTAGCTCTCTGCTTGCTGCCCCACCCCCCAAAGCTCCCCCTGGCCCTCACTTTCCCCCCTCCTTCATAGCTTGCTGCCGTGCCCTCTCTTGTAGTTCTCTGTTGTTTGCTGCCCCATCCTCCTGCAGATCCATGATCCGGTAGTTATGCAGTCAGTGGTTATGCCTCATGGCATAATTGATAATTAGCATATTCCTCTCTTATATAGGACTAGTGGCCCGGTGCACGAAATTCATGTGTGTGTGTGGGGGTGTTCCTCAGCCCCGCCTGCACCCTCTCAAATCTGGGATCCCTTGAAGGATATCCTACCGCTAGTTTACAAAGATCGGGGCTAAACCGGCAGTTGCACATCCCTCTCACAATCTGGGACTACTGGCTTCAACTATTCACCTGCCTGCCTGATTGCCCAAGATAACCACTTGGTTGGCCAGCCTACCCACCCCCAATTGCCCAACTTGCTGGCCTGCTCACCCCCAAATACTCTCCCCTGGCAGCCTGATTACCCCCAACTGCCCCCTCCCTGCTGGCTTGCTCACTCCAAACTGTCCCCCCTCTTCCATCCTGATCACCTCCAAATGACCCCAACTGATAGCCTGCTTACCCCCAACAGCCCCTGCTGTCCCATTCTGGCCTGATCACCCCCTGGCAATCCAAGGTCCCAGCCCCTCCTTTTTTTTCCTTTCCTTTTCTTTTCTTTTTTTTTTTTTTTTTTCTTCAGTGCCTCCTTGAGCTGAGACCAGAGCCGGCTGGAAGCAAGTATCTAGGATTTATCTTCTATAATTGAAACTTTGTAGCCTTGAGCGGAGACCAGGTTTGGCCAGGCTGGGTGGGAAGCTTGGCTTCCTCCATTGTTGGGGGCAACACAAGCCTCCTGCTTGCTCCAGCTCCATGGCCACCACCATTTTTTAAAAAATTTAATAAATCTTTATTGTTCAGATTATTACAATTGTTCCTCTTTTCCCTCCTTCACTCAGTTCCCATCCTATACTCTGCCCTTACCCAACCCCCACTGTCCTCATCCATAGGTGTACAATTTTAGTCGAGTCTCTTCCCGCACCACACATCCCTTTCCCCCCGAGAATTGTCAGCCTTTCTATGTCCCTGATTCTATTATATTCACCAGTTTATTCTGTTCATCAGATTTATTATTCACTTGATTTTTAGATTCACTTGTTGATAGATATGTATTTGTTGTTCATAATTTTTATCTTTACATTTTTCTTCTTCCTCTTCTTAAAGAGCACCTTTTAGCATTTCATGTAATACTGGTTTGGTGGTGATGAATTCCTTTAGATTTTTCTTACCTGTGAAGCTCTTTATCTGCCCTTCAATTCTGAATGACAGCTTTGCTGCATAGAGTAATCTTGGTTGTAGGTTCTTGCTATTCATCACTTTGAATATTTCTTGCCCCTGCTGACTGGCCTGCATAGTTTCTGTTGAGAAATCAGCTGACAGTCCTTTGGGTGCTCCCTTGTAGATAATTAACTGTTTTTCTCTTGCTGCTTTTAATATTCTCTTTTTGTCTTTTGCTTTTGGTAGTTTGTTGCATATAGGTCCTTTACCTCTTTAGTTAAGTTTATTCCTAGGTATCTTAACTTTTTTGGTATGATGGTAAATGGGATTGCTCTTTTAGTCTCTCTGTTAGTTCGCTATTGGTGTATAGAAATGCTGTAGATTTCTTGACATTAATTTTGTATCCTGCTACATTGCCAAACTCATTTATTAAGTCTAATAATTTTTTGATGGAATCTTTAGGGTTTTCTGTGTACAATATCATGTCATCTGTGATAAGGACAGTTTTACTTCTTTTCCAATTTGGATGCCTTTTATTTCTTCTTGTCTGATAGCTATGGCTAGTACTTCCAGTACTATGTTGCATAGGAGTGGTGAGAGGGCATCCCTGTCTTCTTGTTCCTGTTCTTAGGGGAAATGATTTTAGCTTTTTTTTTTTTTTTAATATATTTTATTGATTTTTTTACAGAGAGAAAGGGAGAGGGACAGAGAGTTAGAAACATTGATGAGAGAGAAACATCGACCAGCTAGCTGCCTCCTGCACACATCCTACTTGGGATGTGCCCGAAACCAAGGTACATGTCCTTGACCGGAATCAAACCCAGGACCACCCCAGTCCCCATGCTGACACTCTGTCTACAGAGCCAAACCATTTTTCACCCTTGCTGAGAATTTTTATCAAGAAAGGGTGTTGGATTTTGTCAAATGCTTTTTCTGTGTCAATTGTTATGATTGTGATTTTTTTTCTCTCAATTTTTTTATGTGATGTATCATGTTTATTGATTTGCGGATATTGTACCATCTTTGCATCCCTGGGATAAATCCTACTTGATCATGGTGTCTGATCTTTCTGATGTACTGCTGGATCCGATTTGCTAGGTTTTTGTTGAGGATTTTGGCATCTATGTTCATGAGGGATATGGGCCTGTAATTCTCTTTCTGGTTTTGGTATTAGGGTTATGATGCTTCATAGAATGAGTTTGGAAGTGTTCCTTCCTCTTGAATTTTTTGGAATAGTCTGAGGAGGATAGGTTTTAATTCTAATTTGAATGTTTGGTATAACTCTCCTGTGAAGCCATCTGGGCCTGGGCTTTTGTTTGCTGGGAGCTTTTGATAACTGCTTCGATTTCTTCCATAGTTATTGGACTATTGAGATTTTTAAAATCTTCCTGATTTAGTTTTGGAAGGTTGAATTTTTCTAGGAATATGTCCATTAACTCTAGGTTGTCTAGTTTGTTGGAATAGTGTTGTTCATAAAATTTTTTAACAACCTTCTGTGTGTGCTTGCCGTGAATCAAAGTCAGGTGGCACTGCCCCTTAGTGTGTGTGTGGGGTCTGGTCATGCAGGTGTGCACTGTGGAAAACAAACTCCCTGTTTCCATGTACCCAGGCTCAAATTCAGTGATGCCTTCCTGTGTGGGCACAGTGTCTTGTCTTAGGGAACAAACTCCCTGACACTACACATCCAGGTTCAAATTCACCATAGCCTTTCTGCTAAGTTGCAGGGTCTGGTCATGGGAAACAAACTCCTCAAGTTTGCACCCCCAGGCTCAAATTCAGTGCTGTCTCCCCCCATGGGAGTAGGATCTGGTCACAGAAAATACTCTCCTCAAGGTTGTGCACCTGTGCTCAAATTCAGGCCTGCCTCCCTGCCTGAGTGTGATGAGACACGGGAAACAAATTCCCCAAGTTCACAAGGCTCCTGTTTTCTCCAGCTCCATGGCTGGATGCCATCTTGGTTGGCTTAATTTTCATACTTGCTTCTGATTGGTTGGTGGGCATGGCTTGGCATAGGGGAGTCATGGTTAATTTGCATGTTTCTCTTTTATTTGTGTAGATTGTTTTGTTTTGAAGAACTTTTAAACTTTGTTTTGTTTGTGTTTACTCAGATTGTCTTTATGTGATCTTGCGGGTTCAGAACGAAGCATGAAGACCCAGAATGAAGGTGAAAGGTTGAGAGAGACTGGGAACATCAACACGTCTTTATTGACTCTTGGAAAGTGTATTAATGTTTTGAAGAACAGTGAAAAGTCGAAGTAAGTGTTGCTGAAAGTGTTATTAGCATATTAAGTGTTATATTTAAACTTTCAACTTCACTAGTTTTAGAAAGCTGTTTTTAACCTGTATCACTACATATAGATTATGATTAAAATACTCAGAGATTGACCTGGCCTGTGTGGCTCCATTGGTTGGAGCATTGTCCTGTGCACTAAAGGATGGTGGGTCACATCGCAGTCCTGGCATATGTCCAGGTTGTGGGTTGGATAGCTGGTTGAGGTGTGTGCGGGAGATGGCTGACTGATGTTTCTCTCACATCATTTCTCTACTTTCTCTCTAATATAAAAAATAAAATACTTGGACATTTTGGGTTAAAAAATTTCAGAAATAAAAAAGCATCAATTCATTCAGTGTCTCAAGTAACCACAATTTTTTTTTCATAGCAAATATGTATCAGTAGATACTTGGCATAGTAGGCTTCTCTAAAATCACTTTATTTTTACTAGTGCATTGTGTTCTTCTAGATGTGGTAGTCTTCTGCATTAATTAACCTTTTAGGCTGAGTAACTCTAAATCAGCCTTCATTATTTTTTGTTTTTTTTCACATTTTACCTTAATTGGTTGTTATTATGAATAGTAGTATTATTAGTAGTAATTTAAAGAAAACAACATAAACAGAAAATGTTACAGATAGAACTAATCATTAGCCTAGAATTAAGTCCATATAGTTAGGTTATCTATATTTCTCTGTAAAATTTATCAGCATCCTGATTTAATGAGATTTGCTTTAACTTAAAATTATCTGAACTTTTTCCCATAGGTTTCAACAGCATGTACCTTTCCGGGAAAGTAAACTGACCCACTATTTTCAAAGTTTTTTTCATGGTAAAGGGAAAATATGTATGATTGTCAACATCAGCCAATGTTGTTTTGCCTATGATGAAACACTCAATGTGTTGAAGTTCTCAGCAATTGCACAAAAAGTAAATATATTCAAACTTCTGTAGAAGCTATTAAACCTCTTATTAGAATGTTAATGATTCTTTTCTTAGGCTAGATAATTATTTGTACTTATAACTGTAAATCTAAGAAATAATTGAAAATTAAAAATGTAAATGTTTGACCAAGTAAGAGAATATGGGTAAAGATAAAAAAAAGTAACTGCTGCTAGGATTAAAATGATTTCAATAGTAAGTATTAAATTTCATCATAGGCACCTTTTACAAAATATGAGTACTATTCTTGCAATGAATTGTCAGCTTTTCCATTCTTTCTGTTTCATTTAGTGACTAATTGGTTAGCTCCCTAATAGGAATGGTACTAACATCCTAGTAAATTTACTTATAGTATAGTAGCCCTGTGCACAAACCTGTGTGCCAATAGCTCCCAGTAACTCTCCACCCAATTCCCTGCCCTCCTGTACTCCCCCTGTTTCCCTTATAGCTTGCTTCCCTACTCACTCCTGTAGCTCTCTGCTGCCCACTTGTAGCCAGTGGTTCGCTGCCACCCTCCTGTAGCTCTCTGCCTGCTGCCCTACCCTCCTGTAGTGCCCTCTGTCCCCTGCCGCCCCATAGCTTGCTGCCCTGGCCCTTCCTGTAGGTGGAACTCTCCACCATCTGCTTATAGCTTGCTGCCCCACCCTCCTGCTGATCCGTGGTTGGGTTGTTAAGCAGTTGGTCATTACGCAGTCAGTCATTGCGCTTCATGGCATAACAACCATTTGCATATTACATCTTTATTATATAGGATGTGTAATTAGCTTTTTTGTTATGAGAATGTTCATTTAAGGATGCTAATTCCTTCTTGATTATTTATTTGTGTATGTCTTATTTTAAATACCTCAACTGTCATTGACTTAGTTTATAAAATAATTTTTTAGTGGCTGGTTCTTGTGTTTTCTGTTTTAAATGTCACATTGGATATTTTAACAGGTTTGTGTTCCAGACACTTTAAATTCCTCTCAAGAGAAATCACTTGGACCTGTCAGATGTTCTCAAGATATGCCATCAGACAATAATTCAGATAATAAAATATTAAATGTAAAAAGACCTACGATTTCTTGGGAAAATAGTTTGGAAGATCTGGTGGAAGATGAAGATTTGGTTGAGGATCTAGAAGTAGCTGAAGAAAAAAGAAATGTAGAGACTGAACTTACTGATGAAGACCTAGATAAAACATTAGAGGAAGACAAAGCTTTCATTAGCCATGAGGAGAAGAGAGTATGTATTAGGAACTTACACTTCTAAGCTTGGCTTATTATTATTCTGAAGTTAGAGTCAATAATACTTAAGGCTCCCTCTTTCCTAATTTTTTATTAATAGCACACTAAATTTTTTTGTATCTCTACTTTATAATTTGGAAAATTTCAAACCTATAAGTAGACTAGTACAATGAATACCCATTTACACCTCACCTGGAATTGCCATTTATTAACATTTTACTATATTTACTTAATTTCTAAGAGTATTTGGATGCACTTTTTTTTTCTCTGTAGCATTTGAAAGCAAAATATAGACATAATGATACCTTATATGTACTTCAGCATATATATATATTTTAACATATTATTGATTTTTTACAGAGAGGAAGGGAGAGGGATAGAGAGAAACATCGATGAGAGAGAGACATTGATCAGCTGCCTCCTGCACGCCCCCTACTGGGCATGTGCCCGAAACCAAGGTACATGTCCTTGACCAGAATTGAACCTGGGACCTTTCGGTCTGCAGGCCGACATTCTATTCACTGAGCCAAACTGGTTTCGGCAGCATATATTTCTTAAGAACATGGATATATTTTTTATGATGACAGACCATTTTCATACCTAAACAGTTTAATAATGTTATAATAGTATAATCAATTTTTTATACTGTCCACATTGAGATTTCTTCAGTGGTTTCCAATATGTGTTTTATAGCCACTTTGTATTTTTAATTATTCTAATATAATATAGCATAGATCCTTTTAAAAGTTGAGCCCAATTTAGAATACCCCCAATCTGGATTTTCCTGATTATTTCCTTGTGATCTGGGTTTGACACTTTGGGCAAACCTATTACATAGGTGAAGTTGTGAAATTCCTATTGCATCATACCAGGAGATATGTAATGTTTGATTTCTTCATTCCTGGTGATACTAATTTTTTTTTTTTTAGCACATTTTTATTGGTTACAGAGAGAAAGGGAGAAAGAGAAAGGAAGAGAAACGTCAGTGATGAGGGAGAATCATTGATCAGCTGCCTCCTGCATGCCGCCTATTGGGGATCGAGCCCCCATCCCAGGCATGTGTCTTTGACCAGAATTGAACCTGGGACCTTTCAGTCAGCAGGCCGACACTAGCCAGTGAGCCAAACTGCTTAGGGAATGATGCTAAGTTTTGCTCACTTGGTTAAGGTACTATGTTTCAGATCTCTGTCTTCATTGTATAAGCATGTCATCTGTGACATGCACATATTAAGATCATGTGCATATCTTGTTCCCCAGTATCATTTTATGCAATGATTTTAGCATACTCCTTCAAACTTCTACTTTGCAGTTTTAAGTACAGATGCTCAAAATGTCTAGTATCAATTATTCTATTCAAAAACCTGAACTACTTGATTCTCATATTTATGATAAACTAGAGGCCCAGTGGATAAAATTTGTGCATGGGTGTGTGTCCCTCAGCCCAGCCTGCACCCTATCCAATATGGGACCCCTTGATCCTAGTAGGAGGTATGTTGGGGGTGACCTAGTAGGATCAGGCCTAAACAGGCAGTCGGATATCCCTCTCACAATCCAGGAAGGCTGGCTCCCAATTGCTTGCCTGCCTCCCTTTCTGATTACCCCTAACTGCTGCTGCTTTCTAGCCTAACCACTCCCCTGCTAGCCTGATTGATGCCTAACTGCTCCCCTGCCAGCCTGTTTGCCCCTAACTGCCCTCCTTTGCAGGCCTGATCCCCGCCCAACTGCTCTCCCCTTTAGTTCTGGGTCCCCCTCAACTGCCCTTCCCTGCAGGCCCGGTCACCCCCAGTATACCTCCTCTGCCAGCCTGGTCACCCCTAATTGCCCTCCCCTGCAGGCTTGATCACCCCCAAACGCCTCCCTCAGAGGCCTGGTTCCTCCCAACTGCCCTCTCCTGGCCATCTGGTGGTGACCATCTTATGTCCACGTGGGGGCAGTTATCTTTGACCACATGGGTGCAGCCATTTTGTGTACTAGAGTGATGGTCAATTTGAATATTCTTTTATTAGATAGGATAGAGGCCTGGTGCACGGGTAGGGGCCAGCTGGTTTGTCCTGGATCAGGGTGGGTGTTCCCTTGGGGCATGGGGTGGCCTGGGTGAGGGGCCTGTGGTGGTTTTCAGGCCAGCTACATCCCTCTTCGTGCCCCCCCCTAACCCCCCCTTAGCAATTGAAGGGGAGGCCCTGGTATCTGGGATTTATTTATCTTCTATAATTGAAACTTTGTAGCCTGGTGTGGAGTCAAGTCTCCTGCTCATTCTGCAGCTGTAACCATTTTTGTTGGCATTTATTTATCTATTATAATTGAAACTTTGTAGGCTTAAGCAGAGGCCAAGGCAGGCCAGGTCTGTGGAAATTTGACTTCCTTCATCACTGGGGGCAACTCAGGCTACTCTCTCCAGCTCTGTGGCTTCCACCATTTTTGTTGGGATTTATTTATCTTCTATAATTGAAACGTTGTAGTCTTAAGCAGAGGCCAAGGCAGGCCAGGGAAACCCAAGCCTCCTGCTCTCTCTGTTGCCACAGCCATTTTGTTGGGGTTAATTTGCATACTCGCTCCTGATTGGCTGGTGGGTGTGGCGGAGGTATGGTTGATTTGCATATTCTTTTATTAGGATAAATTTTAATAGCCTCTGTTCAAATACAGTAACCTTGTGCTCATTGGTGTGCTTTAATGGTGTTAAGACATCTCACATTATAGTACTTTTTTGGGCTATAGAAGTCCAAGTAGATGGATAATATAATGGGTTAAATACTCACTTTAATAATTTACTTCAGTGTCCTTGAAAGTCATTCTTGTACCTGTTTTGGAATTGAGAATAAAGACTGCAGATGCTACTGGTTCCAGTTTTTCTGGTCACTATGTGATTGGACCTCACTTGCCTTGGGTTTCTGTAATGTTGTTTTTTTCTGTGATAAAAGAAGCCATTAATAGTCTTATTTTAGTTTATAGTAATTTGTTATTTTCATTGAGAGGAAGGGAGAGAAGAGATAGAAACATCAATGATGAGAATCATTGATTGGCTGCCTCCTGCATGCCCTATATTGGAGATTGAGCCTGCAACCAGGCGTGTTTCTAAATTTTGAAGCAGCCCACTTGATTTTTCAAGTAATAAGTCTCTGCAAAGAAATAATTTTCAGTGTGAATATGATCACTGCTAAAAGGAAGCATTGTTATAATTAACTATATGAAAAGAGTTTTACTTTAAATACTTGAACAATATTTCTCTTGGGATATATATATATCCCAATATTTTTCTTGTATATATATTTGTGCTTTGAAAAAGAAATGTACATATATTTCTTTTTCAAAGTATATTCCATTGAGTTTTTACAGAGAGGGAGTGACATAGATTCAGAAACATCGATGAGAGAAACATCGATCAGCTGCCTCCAGTATACCCCCTACTGGGGATGTGCCTGCTTCCAAGGTACATGCCTTGACCAGAATCGAACCTGGGACCTTTAGTCCACAGGCCGATGCTCTGTACACTGAGCCAAGCTGTTTAGGGCTATATATATATTTTTTTTTTCTTGGGATATATTTTATTAGAATTTTAATATTTATATTTTTTAGAAATTGTTGGACTTAGTAGAAGAATTGAAAATAAAGCTAATAAATGAAAGGAAAGAAAAATTAACATTGGAATTTAGAATTCGTGAAGAAGTTACACAAGAGTTCACTCAATATTTGGCTCAACGGGAAGCTGACTTTAAGTAAGTTATTTCTTGCATGTCCTGGTAAAAATTGAGAATTTTACTCACTTGTTTAATTTTTTATTTCTTTACTTATTTTATATTAGGTGGTTTCTGAATTCTCACCTTTTCTTTATAGTTTTAAAAAATAGCTGTTACTAAACTGCATGCTAATTCTGAATTATACATGAATAACTACTTAAATATGCTTTTAATTTAAAATGTCTTTAATATTAGAAATTTGAAACAAAAGCACAAAGTAGGGCTTTTTGATTTCTCAATGGAATTCATTTGTGTTATGCAGAGAAACGCTCCTTCAGGAACGAGAGATATCAGAAGAAAATGCTGAATGTCGTTTGGCTATCTTCAAGGATTTGGTTGGTAAAACCGACATTCAAGAAGAACCAGGAAATCAAGATTGTGCCATGAAAGTTGAAACCAAAGTATGTTAACTGAAGTATTAAAGTGTTGAGGATTTTGGCCGAAACCAGTTTGGCCAGGGGATAGAGCGTTGGTCTGCGGACTGAAAGGTCCCAGGTTCGATTCCGGTCAAGGGCATGTACCTTGGTTGCAGGCACATCCCCAGGCGTGCAAGAGGCAGCTGATCAATGTCTCTCTCTCTAACTCTCTATCCCTTTTCCTTCCTCTCTGTAAAAAATCATTAAAATATATTTTTAAAAAAAGAAAAGAATTTCACACACACTTTAAAAAAAAAAGTATTGAGGATTTTGATACCAGGATTTAGTGTACCACATCAAAGATGTGAAACATTAATATACTTTAGAATAAAAAACTTCCTGTATAGCTTTTTAAAATTAAGTATTGTTTGTTAGGAATATAAGGACACATACTTTACAGATATTGGACTTGAAAAATTTGTATCTCTGTTATATTTCATTTGGTGTTGCTTATAGGTAAGTAGTTTCCTTTTTGTCTGATTATGAGATATCTCTCAGATTTGTCTTAAACTGAAAGAATCTTAAAGTTATACAGAACCTAATGGTTCATTTACTTACTGCTCTGATTAAAACAAAAACATTTATCTATAAAAAGGATTGCTCTTGCTAACCAACCAACCATTTCTACTATTTGAAGAAAACATTATTTTTTCTGCCCTTTCCACTGAAGCTTAAATTGATTAAATCTCTTTGTTTTGTTTTTTTGTTGTTGTTATTTTATTTTTTTATTGATGATTTTAGAGACAAGAATGAGGAGAGAGAAAAACATCGATCTGAGAAAGAATCATTGATCAGCTGCCTCATGCGCCTGAGCTGAAATTGAGCCCACCATCTTTTGGTGTACGGGATGATGTTCCAACCCAGCCACCCAGCCAGGGCTTGTTTTATGTAATTATTTAATTTGGGGGTTTGTGTTCATGATGTCCAGACTTTTGCTGTAAAAGCAGCATTAAGTCTCCTTGACATGGTGTGGGTCTTGGTCTAACTTGGGAAAATGGAGCTTTGTTTTCTCAGTTATCCCACAAAATCTTTTAAGACTCATTGTGTAACTGAAAATACATCTGAACTAGATAATCATAATTGTAATGACTTATCACAGTTTACAACGTTGTATGAATGGGGATCTGTGTCTCATAGTCCATAAGACAGAAAATGAATAATAGAACACAACTTTTTCATAATTAGAGATACTTGATATAATTTATTTTAAAAAATTTCAAGTTGTTAATTCTTTTGTTATATTTTTAAAACTGTCTAAATCAGATGGTATCTCACTGTAAGAGTGAAAGCCACTCTTAACATAGGCATATGGTTTTTGCTATTTTTAGGAAGCACATAATTACGTAGGAATTGAAGATATTATTGATTCTCTTCAAGATGATGTCACTGATATTAAGAAACAGGCTGAAATTGCTCACTTATATATTGCATCTCTTGCTGACCCCCAGGAAGCTATTGCTTGTTTAGAAATAAAGTATAATCAAGTTAAAGCTGAATTAGCTAAAACTAAAGAAGAATTAAACAAAACCCAAGAAGAGTTAAAAAAGAGAGAAAATGGTGAGTAGGTATATTTTACTCTTATTTGTATGATATAAATGCATGAAAAGACACCTGGTTATTTTAAGAGATTTTTTTGTTTTTAAATTCTTACCTGATGACATGTTTATTGAATTTAGAGAGAGAGACAAAAACATCAATGTGAGAAACATCGATCATTTGCCTTCCATATGCATCCCAACCAGGATCAAACCTGAAGCTTAGGTATTGCATGAACCAGAAACTAAACCCACAGCCTTTTTGGTGTGTGGGATGACATACAACCAACCAGGCTACCCAGTGGGACAGTATAAGAGATTTAGGCAACTTATTTATCATTGTGACCAGAAAATTTTTTGATTTGGGTAACATAGTTAATATTTTAACTTTTTTTATGGCTTTAAAGTAATTTATTAAGTTTATTTTTGCTTTTAGACTAATATTAGAAAATAGACTTCTTAAAATAAAAAAACTAAGTATTAACTTCATCAGCAAATTAATAAATCCCATGGAAAATTGCAAAGTTGTAAATTTTGTTCTTCATTCTTTATGAACTCTTCTGTATTTTTAAAAAATATATATATTTATTGATTTTTTTATAGAGAGGAGGGGAGAAGAATACAGGAATGAGAGAAACATCGAGCAGCTGCCTAATATTAGGACAGGGGATGTACCTGCAATCAAGGTACATGCTCTTGACCAGAATCAAACCTGGGACCTTTCAGTCCCCAGGCTGATGGTCTAGCCACTGAGCCAAACCCATTAGGGCTGTATTTTTTACTTTTATTTATTTTTTATTGGTTTCAGAGAGGAAGGGAGAAGGAGAGAGTGATAGAAATATCAATGATGAGAGAGAATCATTGATCGGCTGCCCCACACTGGGACCGAGTCTACAACCCTGCTATGTGCCCATGACTGGAATTGAATCTGGGACCCTTCAGCTAACAGGCTGACGCTCTGTCCACTGAGCCAAACCAGCCAGGGCAACTCTTCTTTATTCTTAATGAGCTCATACAATAGTAGATTCTACTACTTGGTTTGCAAGATTAGGATAGGGTGACTCCTGGGAATGGTCTTAAGAAGTCTATTTGATGCTTCATTCTAGCTCTGATGATCATATCTGGATTTTAAGAGCATTAGCTAGATGAAATACTCTGCCCTTTTCTCTGAAACAAGACTGGTATTGCAGGTAAACCCGGCCAGTGTGGCTCAGTTGGTTGAGTGCTGTCCCATGAACCATGAAGTTGTGGGTTTGATTCCCGGTCAGGGCACATGCCTGGGTTTTGGGCTTGATCCCCCAGTAGGAGATGTGCAAGAAGCAGCTGATCCGTGTTTTTCTCTCATCTATGTTTCTGTCTCCCTTTTCCTTGCTCTCTGAAATCAATAAACACATTTTTTTTTTTTAGAAAGTGAAAGAATGGAAATAGCAGGTAAGTTGTGCTTCTACATTATAAAGTAGTTCAGAAAAGTACTAGCTGCTTCTCTTCTCTGCAGTTATGCCAGAACTTTTGTACTATTTAGCATATGTCATTCATTTTTATTCTGAATGTTTAAAGTAGCTTTTTCAGAAACATACCCTCTGGTGATAGAATTAGTAGGTGAATGCTGTGCTTCTGGTGCTTTCAAAATCCTCTTTTCTAAATATAACACTAGTTGAAGTGTCTACTGTAGCAGCTTCTGTTGTGTTATTACTCAGTGATAATATTTCTTTACGTGTGTGTTCAATATTTTTATTTTTTACAGAATCAGAAATTAACTTAAATTCATTGGTTCAAGAGCTTGATAAATCTAATGAGGTAATATTTTAAGCTTTATTTTTGTCTGTTAATGAACTTGATAAGTAATTGAAGGGACATGAATTTTAACAAGGTACATTTATTTTAAATATAAAGTAATAAATTAATTGATTGAAAAAATTGAAAAATATGTGTCTTTACCCTCATATCCCTTTTCAGTGATGGCCACTGGGAAGTTTCTTCAGGCCTTCCAGAAAAAAAGAAAATTAAAAAAAAATATATATAACACATACACATGTATATATACCTGTTAAAAAGTTTATACAAAAGGGATTGCCATTCTGTATCTTCGCTTGAAAGTTGGCTTGGATAAATCTATGTCATTTTTTCTTTTAAGCTAGGTGCATGGTGATGACTTAAACTGTGTTTATTTTGTCTGAAATTACTGAGTGTTTTAAATTATGGGACATGGTGCAGGTGGTGTGGCTCAGTGGTTGAGCATCGACCTATGAATCAGTTCAGTTCCCATTCAGGGCACATGCCTGGGTTGTGGCCTCGATCCCATGCAGTAGACAGCCGATTAATAATTCTTTCTAATCATTGATGTTTCTATTGCTTTCTCCCTCTCCCTTTTTCTCTGAAATTAATAAAAACATATTTTAAAAAATTATGGGATATGGCCTGAGCAGTGTGCAACTTTGGAATTCTGAAGATCTCTGGCAACTTAAGATCAGATAACCATTCCAAATGTTTGTGTATATTTTTGACATTGATAGATCTAAATATGAAATTACAAGTATACATGGAGGTGAAGTTAATTTAGAGCTCTAAAGTTACTATATTTCCTGACCTTCTGTGGCATGAGTTTCTTTTTTTTATTTAATATTTTATTGATTTTTTACAGAGAGGAAGGGAGAGAGATAGAGAGTTAGAAACATTGATGAAAGAGAAACACCGGTCAGCTGCCTCCTGCACACCCCCTACTGGGGATGTGCCTGCACACCCCCCTATTGGGGATGTACATGCCCCTGACCAGAATCGAACCCAGAACCTTTCAGTCCGCAGGCCGACACTCTATCCACCAAGCCAAACCAGCTAGGGCATGAGTTTCTTTCTTTTTTTTTTTTTTTTAAATTAAATTTTTATTATTCAGATTATTGCATTTGTTTCTCTTTTTTCCCCTCCATAGCTCCCCTCCACCCAGCTCCCACCCTTCTCTTGACCCTTCCCTCCCTCCCGTTGACCTCATCCATAGGTGTATGATTTTTGTCCATTCTCGCCCTGTACACCCCTCACCCCTTTCCCCCTGAGAATTATCAGTCCATTCCCTTTCTGTGCTCCTGTTTCTATTCTATTCACCAGTTTATTCTGTTGATCAAATTTTTAATTCACTTAATTTTTAGACTCATTTGTTGATAGATATGTATTTGTTGTTCATAATTTTTTGTCTTTTACCTTCTTCCTCTTCTAAAAGAGTACCTTTCAGCATTTCATATAATACTGGTTTGGAATGCCAGTGGCACAATCAGCAGTCCGTCCTCTGTGCACAGTGCCGTGCGCATCACCAGACTTCTGATCTTTTGCAACTCCCCTAAATTTCCGTGCACTTCTCCCTTTTCACAGTCCAAACTCCCCCCGTATGAGTTTCGGCTGGATCTGGGGTTTAGTGTCATAGGATAAGGGGTTCAATGCTGTTGAGAGGCTCCGTCTCCCTCCCGCCAGAGAAAGCCAGCCAGGTTCTCCGGCACTCGCTCTCTCCTGCGCTTGTCTCCGTACCTCAGCTTTTTGCAGCTCCTCTGGGTCTCCGTGAGCCCCTCTCTTTCCCTCTAGTTGTAGAATTTCCACTCAGCCAGCTTTCCTGTGGTTCTGGATGATGTCTGTTCTTTTTTTTAGTTGTAGTTTTGAAATTGTTGTGCGAGGCAGCAGTGTAGGTGTTCACCTATGCCACCATTTTGGATTCTCCTAGGGCATGAGTTTCTTATTTTAACATACAGTCATCCTATTAAAGAACTAAATATTTTAGGATATGATCAGATATAGATAACTGAAGGTCTTTGTAGCTAATATCTAGCATTTAATATATATATATATATATATTTTATTAATTTTTCAGAGAGGAAGGAAGAGGGATAGAGAGAGAGTTAGAAACATTGATGAGAGAGAAACATCCATCAGCCGCCTCCTGCACGCCCCCTTCTGGGGATGTGCCCGCAACCAAGATATGCCCTTGACCGGAATAGAACCTGGGACCTTTCATTCTGCAGGCCGATGCTCTATCCACTGAGCCAAATCAGTTTTGGCAATATCTAGCATTTAAAGAAGTAACCACAATAATGTAGCAGAAGACATTATAGTTATTGTTTAGACAACTCCTAAACTTTTATTTTTATAGCTATAAAAATAATGGATGTTGTAAAAATTCAATTATATTAAATTGCAAAATAAAAAATAAACAAGGTCCCCTTTCATCTTTCTCCTAAATTACAAAAAAGAGAGAATATTAATAAGTTGGTTGATATCTCTTTTAGACTTGTGCTTTATATGTATTCATTTAAATCTCAAAAGAACTTTATGATGCAGATACTATTATTTTTTATTTTTACAGAGACATTAAATAACTCACCCCCCCTCAATAAAAAGAAAGATAAAAAAAATAAAATAAAATAAATAACTTACCCAGGGTCCCACCACCAGAAGGTAGAGAAACTAGGATATACACCCAGAGAGTCTGATTACAGATTCCTCTTACCCAGTATGCTATATTTTTTCATTTTTTTTAAATAAACACTTTATTTTCATTTATTTGTTTATTTATTTATTTGTTTTTAGAAAGGGAGAAAGGGACAGAAAGAGAATCATTGATATGAGAGATATCAGTTGGTTGCCTCCCAGACAACAGCTTGTGGGGATTGAACCAACAACCTGGATATGTGCCCTGACTGGGAATCAAACCTATGACCAGTGCATGGAATGAACCTCCAACTAACTGAATCATATGGGTCAAGGCTAAATATACTATGTTTGAAATAAAAATAAGGTCATGCTGTACATAGTGTGTGGTCCTTAGTATTTTTTCTTAGTTTTTAAATTTGAAGGAATTCTAAAACTGCATTAAATTTTATTCTAAAATATGTTTACTAAAAATTGCTGATTTTCTTTTTTTTCCAAAGAAAATAATAATTCAGAATCAAAGAATTCAAGAGTTACAAGATTTAGTTGATCAAAAAGAGGATACTATTAACAACTTTCAGAACCAAAAATTTCATGTGGAAGACACATTTAAAAGCAGTGTAAGAATTTTTAAATTACATTAAAAAGTGTGTTTTGGTTGCGACTTAAATAATATAAAATACCTTAAATAAGCTAATTTTCCAAGAATGTTTAATTGTTTGTTCTGGTGTTGAATTCAATTTACAATTGTGAAAATCTGAATTTGTGAGAACTTCAAAGGGGTATTTGGCCTCTTTGAACATAAGTAGAAGAAAATGAGATGAGAAAGAATTTCTAGCCCTTGCAGGTTTAAGCCTCAGCTAGTTGGAAGAGGCCTCTGGGGTAAAAGGAACTTTGATATGCTTACACATCCAGAGAGCATAAAGATCCCCATCTTTTTTCTATAACCTATCTATCTATATATAGAACCATACATGAAATTTAGTAAAACAAGTTTTTTTTTAATTGTATGCATTTTACATAATGTTCATATACTTAATTTAGCTAGGATATTTTCTTTAAAAATTACACTATATACTATATATACTATAAAGGTTTTATAAATACAAATTTAGGTAGTTTTATATTCAGTTATTTTAGTTTAGGATGATTAGTCTTTCAGTTGTTTTTTTAAGCAATGGTTTTTGGTTTTCTCGTGGTTTTTATTATAAGCTTCAAGTTATTTTTTAAGTGGAAATGGTTAAATATAGGGTAGTAGTGTAATAGACTGAGAAACCTAATAGCCAAACAGCTCTACCTTGTTTTGAGGCCTTTTTGTTTATGTTTTCTCTGAACAGAAGAGGCAAGAGTGGTATCAGAAAAAGTGACTGTTGGCTATACAAGGCTAGAGAGTAAGGTCAAAACTTTTAAAAATATATATATATTTTATTGATTTTTTACAGAGAGGAAGGGAGAGGGACAGAGCGTTAGAAACATCAATGAGAGAGAGACAACAATCAGCTGCCTCCTGCATGCCTCCCACTGGGGATGTGCCTGCAACTAAAGTACATGCCCTTGACCGGAATCGAACCCAGGACCCTTCAATCCTCAGGCCGACGTTCTATCCACTGAGCCAAACTAGTTTCGGCAGGTCAAAACTTTTTACAGGAACTCTAAAAGTGTGAGACAATGCTGCTTATTTTTGAGAGGCTTTGGTTACAGAACATAATTATTGTTGAATTTCTAGATTGGTACCTCAAGATTTTAAGTAAAAGTATAAATAAACAATTTTATCTTAGTGTTTTTCTTTTCAAACCATATTAAAAATGTGACTAAGGGATAGGTGTTTTAGGGCTCTATAGTTATCCTGAAATAAGTCTATAATGCACCTGATCACCTTATATAATTAGTGTTTACATATCAGATGAAACTACATGCTTAACTGATTTTTAAGACAAGTTTTCTTGTCCTTAGTATACATATTATTTAATATTACACTTTTGCAGAGTCCTCAGTTATTTTAGGGTGAGATTTAAGAAATAACTTAGAAAAATGTTTCAACAAATTTGAAAATAAAACTTTTATGATGCACTATGAAACAATTTATATAGTTTTTACATTTATTGTAGCTTTCTATATGTGAACTGATCTGAATTTATTTTATTTTAGGACAAGGCTGGTACATCTGTAATAATAAACAATAAATTGGCTTATAATGAACCAGTTGAAATGCCTAAGGACAACGAAAGTAAAACTTATTCAGGAAGAAAAAGATTAAACGAAAATGAATTTCAGCAAGATGAGCCACCAGCTAAGAAAGGTACTGCTTCATTTGCCAACAAGAGGCCTTTAAGAAAGCTAATTTCTAAACGAGTAAGCAGAACAGATGCAAATAGAGGAAATTTATTTGTGTAGGGAAAAAAGCCCTGAAGAAATCTAAAAGTCGTTAATATTTATGCTAACATGTTTTGAACCATCTACAGGATGGGTGTATTTAAAGCTGAATTTTATTATAATAAATTTATTTTTAGATATTGTGCTTTTATCACTTTTGCATGCCTGTAATTCTTTTGCTTCTCTGCTTATAATAGTTAAAACATATCACTTTTACTTTCATAATGATAGTACTTTTTCACCAAAATCTTTCCATGTTGCTTTCTACCTTTGCATTTCTTTTATTCGTTTGGAGAAAAGGAAATCCGACAAGAAGACTTTGAACTAAATATTTCTAAAGACAAATGTGCTTGAGAATGAATTCTGCTACTGTAGAATTGATTTAAAAAAAGGGGTACATGCTTACTCTATTTCCCTGTATATGTGGAAGAACATGCAAGCATTTACATTCTTTCTGAACTGTTCATTATTTCTTTTGTAAAACTTTTATAGTTTGATACAGGGATGTAGGGCTTTCTAAGAGTCAGTGCATTCGCTTTAGAAACCTGCTAGCTGCTTCACTTTGAGAAAAAATGGGTGTGTTAAATCTTACTTTGGACATTAGTTAAATAAAATATATAGTACTTGCCTCCTGAGGTCACAGATGAAAACAAATGGTTAATATACCAACATACTAAACACCTCACAGAACCTCAGTAAAATGAATGTTTTCAAAAGTAGGCGCCTTAAGGATAATACAGCATTAGGTAAATGCTTTGTAGATATATCATGCTTGTGTGAGCTAATAGATTGAGACAAATATGCACATGCCTTTTGTCATCCATTGAAGGAGGCACGCTTTGCTACTGGGAGGATAACCTTGCTGTGCTTTCCATTGCACTATTCCTCTCTTTCAGTCACCTTGGTCAGTGTCTTAGACTAGTTGAGAATGTAGATAACTAAGAATGGGCCAGGAGCCAGTGTTATACACAGTTGACCAATCCTAAAGCTAACCCATTCATGAAGATTAAGAACTATAGCTAAATAATTTGGATGTGAGTAGAATTGAGTAAGTTTAGGTAACATAACGAATTTTTATTCTTAAAATCACAACCACTTGGCTATATTTTCATTACTTATGTTATTAAAAAGTATAGTGATTACATAAGGGATCACATAAAAACTATAGATATAACCGCCTTCTTTCCTCTCTACCTGATACTAAAAGATATCCAGAACAAAATATGTGACTCTTATAGCTACTAGGATAGAAAAGGAGATTGATAGTTTCATGGGAAGCATGTTTTCTGTTCTTAAAAGGGAATGCAGAGAAGATTTGACTTAGGATGATGGTACAATAAACAGATCTTGTAACATAGAAACCCACATCTGAAACATATGTTCGTGTTGACCAATGTCATGCCAATCAATAAAGTTGTTTTTTTTTTTTTTTAAGGGAATACAAAACCTTTTCTCTATGAAAGTGAATTTACTTTTTGAGGGCACTATAGCCATACGGTACTTTGGGGAAGCTGGTAACCAAGCAGGCAAATAAATAATTTTCAGATAGTGATAAAGGAGACAAACCAGAGATATGATACAATCTATTTGGGATTTTTCATTCAAAAGTAACTTATTGCAACAAAAAGAGGTAAACCATGTGAATATAGTTTGCAGGTAGTGTCAATATTGAATTAAAGTGTTAACTGTATTCCTTTTTTGTTTACTTTTTATTTTTTATTTAATAAATCTTTATTGTTCAGATTATTACATTTGTTCCTCTTTTTTCCCCCCATGTCTCCCCTCCACCGGCTCCCATCCCTCCCTCTGTCCTTACCTCCCCCAGCATTGTCCTCATCCATAGGTGTATGATTTTTGTCCGGTCTCTCCCTACACCTCCCTCACCCTTTTCCCCCTGAGAATTGTCAGTCCACTCCCTTTCTATGCCCCTGATTTCTTTTGTTTGGGGTTCTTCCTGGACTTGTAAATCTTTCTTTCACCAGGTAGGGGAAGTTTTCAGTCATTATTTCTTCAAATAGTTTTCAGTATCTTGCTCTCTCTCTCCTTCTGGCACCCCCATAATTCTGATGTTGATACACTTGAAGTTGTCCCAGAGGCTCCTTACACCACCTTCACACATTTGCATTCTTTTTCTTTTTGCTTTTCCAGTTGAGTGTTTTCTGATTCTTTGTATTCAAATCTTTGACTTGATTCTTGCGTTCCTCTAGTCTGCTATTAGGTCTCTGCATAATATTTTTTTATTTCAGTCAGTGTAAGTTTAATTTCTAGTTGGCCCTTTTCCATCTCCTCTTGGGTCTCACTAAATTTATCCATCTTTTCTAGGATATTCTTGAAAAACCTTATAAGCATGTTTTTGAACTCTATATCCAGTTGTTTGTTTTCCTCCATTTCTTTCATTTGTGATCTGTTCCTTTGTCTTCACATTTTCGCTACACCGGGAGAACTTATGTGCTGGAGTCAGCCTTACGATACCAGACTTGCAAAAACGCAAAAGCCTCTCTGTTGAGCTTGGATGGGGTGTAGTCTTAGGGCTGAGCAGACAGCCTTGGCTTCCAGTCAGACACGCCCTACCCAGCCCCTGGATCTCAAGTGTCTCTTGGTAATCGCTGCAGCCCAACTCTGTGTGCAGATGTGCACACGTGCCTCTAGACCTCTGCTTTTCCCGTTCCCTTGTGCTCCCAGACCTGTATGAATCTGAGTCTCACCTGAAACTGGGGTTCAGTACTGTCAGAAGTGGAGTTTAGTGCAGTTGGGAGGCTCTGTCTCCTGCCCACTAGAGAAAGCCAGCAGACAATTAGCAGTCTGTCCTCTCAGCACGCAGTGGTGTGTGCGCCCCCAAACCTCTGCCCTTTCGCAGCTCCCCTAAATTTTCATGCACTTCTCCCTTTTCATGACAATCCAGACTTCCCCCGTATGAGACTCACCCGGAACTGGGGTTCAGTGTAGTAGGATAAGGGGTTCAGTGCAGTCAGGAGTCTCTGTCTTTCTCCTGCCAGAGGAAGCCAGCCAGGGACTCCGCTGCCCACGCATGCTTCTTTGTACCTCAACGTTTTGCAGTTCTTCCGAGTCTCTGTGGCCTCTCTCTTTCCTTCTAGTTGTAGAATTTCCACTTAGCCAGCTTTCATGTGGTTCTGGATGATGTCTGTTCTTTTAGTTGTAGTTTTGAAATTGTGCAAGGCAGCAGTTTAGGTGTTCACCTATGCCGCCATCTTGGTTTCTCCCTTTTTTGTTTACTTTTTAAAAGTAAACTGTATATACTATAGAGTTTTTCCTATCTTTATTGCTGGATTGATTTTAATTTCTACCTCACCAGGCTGTCCAGAGTATGTTCTATAATTTTTTTGACATACTAATAAAACTTTTTAAAATTTTTGAAAAATATACAAATACCTAAAAAAAAAATCAGATATAATATTTTGATTTGATTTACCTTATATTTGTATTATATTTTGGTTCTTTTTTAATTAAAATTTTTTTCCCATTTCAGTTGACATATAATTATATTATTAGTTTCAGGTATACAACATAGTGGTTGGACATTTAGATAACTCAGGAAGTGATCACACCATGTATCCTAAAATATAGTGAAATTAAAGGAACAATATTACTTGATAAAAGGAGCTTTCTGTATTCACTTCAGGGTATAGGGACTACATGTATATAGTATGCATGACTCAAATATCTTCCCTCAGGATAGTAAGGATCTATTTGTGATTTCTGTTTTCATTTTTAAGTTACTTAGATACCATCTCCATTCCTAATAAGAGTGGACATTTTTATATCTTGTCTTTTTAAAGGGTAAGAGAATTTTTTTAAACATGTCTATTTTGAGAAAAAATAAATCCAGGGCTCTTAACATCTTCACTTGGTTTTCTCAATTAGTTATTTTCATTGATGAATTCATAGGTGTGAAAATATTATCAAGTAGAGAATTAGGTTGCATGAAAGTAGAACAGGAGTGAACCATTGGAGAAGACCAGGTTATTTCACTTTGGGATGACTTGCCACAACTTTATAAGATGTTGGGATGCTGGGAGATAATCTAATGAAAAATAATACATTGGTTCAAGATTATTATTAAAACTCTATTAGATTTAGTGGGCAGGTTTGTTGTAAAAGTAAGTAAGGGCAAATCTTAAAGATTCCAGAATAGCTGGAATTCTTAGAATAAACCTAGAATCCAAGGAAGTGAGGCTATACAACAGGGGTAATGCCATGTTTCTATTGTTCTCTCTGAGGCAGGAGACAGCCATGTAAATGATCAATAATAAAATTTTGTCCAGTGAACTTTTAAAATCAGCCTATATTTAAGAAGAGAGATCTTGGGATCTCATGAATGGGATTACACAATTACAGCTGCCCAAAAGCATTTAGACAATGGGTGAAGGAAAAGAATATGAGTTGTATCTGTAAAGTAAAAACATCAGCCAGGAGTAAAATATACTTTTTAATTCATTGCAGCGAAAGTAATAGGCTTTTTAATGAGTAGGATTTTTTAAAAAAATATATAGTTTATTGATTTTTTTACAGAGAGGAAGGGAAGGGATAGAGAGTTACAAACATCAGTGTGAGAGAAACATCTATCAACTGCCTCCTGCACACCTCCCCCTGGGGATGTGCCTATAACCAAGGTATGTGCCCTTGACTGGAATCAAACCTGGGACCCTTCAGTTCACATGCCAATGCTCTGTCCACTGAGCCAAACCGGTTTCTGCTTAATGAGTAGGATTTCAAGGCAATATCCTCTCTCCCCCTTAAAACTGTCTTGCTTTTGTGGAATAGTATTGCTTGTATTTCATATTATATCTGGGATCTTTAAGCCTGAGGAATATGAATCTTACATGCTTAGTAAGGACACCAGATAAAAAACAAGTGAAATCAACAGTGAATAAAGGTCAAAAGGGCATATGTAGTAGATTATATCAGAGCAATGTTGTGTAGAAAGTTAATGTACAAACATCAAACCATGAAGTGAAATAGAAAAGGGAAAACATAAAATCGGAACCCCAGAGTCAGATTCTTACATGTTTTCAAGTAATTTTTTAGGATTTGAGATAATCACCAGACCCTGATTATAGTAATGGATATTGTATGAAACATATAAAGATAAATTTGTGGCCCTGGCTGGGAGGATCAGTTGGTGGAGCAATGTCCCATACACCAAAGAGTTGCAAGTCTGATTATCCGTGAGGGCATGTGCCTAGGTGCAGGTTTGGTCTTCAGTTGGGTCACGTATCGAAGGTAACTTATCGATGTTTTTATTTCACATCAATGTTTCTCTCTCTCTCTCTCTTACTTTTTCTCGCTTTCCTTCCCCTCCTCCTTTCTTCTACAAATCAATGAAAATGGCCTCAGAGGAAAAGAAAAAAAAAAAAAAGAAAAGAAAATGGCCTTGGATGAGAATTAAAATAAATAAATATATATTGGATATATACATATATAAATTTGTATATCTAGAGAACTGAGAATTATGTTTCAAGATTTAATCCTACAGTCTATGAGAAAAACTTGAACATAGTTTTTACTTGACAGTTGTATGAATGAGGTGAGTTCACTTGTCAAAATGAACGTTAAAAAATAACTTTTAGCTAATAGTGTATATATACTGTGCATAGTTTATACCAGGTATGATTTTTAAAGTTCTTGTATTTAACATTTACAAAATATTTTAACATACATTACATATTAGCCATTTGGGCCTCTCTTACTACTCTTGTAGAATAAGTAGAGCAGGTAAAAATATTTGAGAAATGTAGATATTGAACCTGGAAAATGAAAACTTTTATTCAGCTTTAATTAGCTGAACTTGATGAATTTTTTAGGCTTTAATACTA
This sequence comes from Lasiurus cinereus, assembly GCA_011751065.1. NCBI lineage: Eukaryota > Metazoa > Chordata > Mammalia > Chiroptera > Vespertilionidae > Lasiurus > Lasiurus cinereus. The sequence goes on along the minus strand of JAAGEH010000426.1, from coordinate 2,921,936 downwards.
GCTAATTGCATCCTAAGCACAGTTTTCTAAGCTCATTTGTTACCTTGATCTTCACAATAACTCAAATATGTGGTAGTGGTAGTATATTTCCACTTGAGGAAGCAGTAAGTTTATTGATGGTTATATAGCTAATTAAGGGTAAAGCTACATTAGAATTCTCAGAATTTCAACCTTCTTTTTCCTAATTTTAGCCATGAAAATTTAAGGCACTCAGTTTTGAAATCACTAATTTAGTAGCTCTATCATATAACTATGCTTTAAAACTGTACTTTATCTCCTTCCTACTGTTCCATGTTATAATGATAAAACAGATTTGTGGTGGGCCCTATCTGGTTTGGCTCAGTGGATAGAGCATGGGCTGCAGACTGAAGGGTCCCAAGTTCGATTTTAGTCAAGGGCACATGCCCTGTTGTGGATTTGATTCCCAGTAGGGGGTGTGCAGGAGGCAGCCAATCAGTGATTCTATCTATTTCTCCCTCTCTTTTCCTCTCTGAAATCAATAAAAATATATTTAAAAAAAAGATTTGTGGTGGGAAATTTAAATAATACTGAGAGTTATAAAAAGGAAGTATAAATGGTAATCCTCCAGTAGTTATCGTCATTTGGTATTACTTCCTTTGCTAACTCTTTCCATTAACTTACAGAACTGTAGTTTTTACATAAATGCGCTTATGTCATGTATGTTTTGCGACCTGTTTTTTTTTTTTTTTTCACTCAGTAGCTTATTTGTGTTTTTCACTAAATGCTTGCATTCATTTTTCCTATGTCTGAATATTGGCTTATCTGTTTACTTTTTAGTTTAAGGTTTAACGGCAATTTTCCTATTTTTTTAAAGGACCTATACACATTAGTCCAACTGTCACTGAAGACCAAAAGAAAAGTGAAGAAATGCAAGGGAGCATTTTAGAAGATGAGGAAAATATTAGAGTTGTACAAGAAAATAATGATAACGAAGAGCTGAAAGCAAGATTATTCATTGTTGAGAATGAGCTTAGAAATGAAAAGGAAGAAAAAGCAGAATTAAGTAAACAGATAGTTGGTTTGCAGCAGGAGCTTTCTTTTTCTAAGAAGAATAGCTCTTCTTTAATTATGGATGTCCAACAAATTCAGTCAACTTATGACAATGCAATTTCTGAATTACAAGTGCAGAGAGGTATAAATCAAGAACAGGAGGAAAAAATAATGAAGTTGTCAGAGGAGATAGAAGTTGCTAGAAGAACCATCACTCATAATGTTTCACAAATAAAATTAATGCAAGCAAAAATAGATGAACTACGAACCCTTGATTCATTTTCTCAGATCTCAAACATAGATTTACTCAATCTCCAGGATCTCTCATGTAGTTCTCAAGAGGATGATTTGCCAAATACAAAGTTACACCCTTTGGATAATGATTATTTGAAAAGTAAGCAGGTTAAACCTAATAGGGAAAGTTCTTTTCATTCTAGTATTGATGCCATTTGGGAAGAATGTAAGGAGATTGTAAAGGCCTCCTCCAAAAAAAGTCATCAGATCCAGGAACTGGATCAACAAATTGAAAAATTACAAGCAGAAGTAAAATGCTATGAGGATGAAAACAAGAGACTAAAAACAGAAAATACAAATCAAGATGACATACTAAAAGGAAAAGAAAGTCTTATACAGCAGCTGAAGGAAGAATTGCAAGAAAAAAATGTTAGTCTCAGTGTTCAAATACAGCAAGTAGTTGAGGAAAAGGGAAAACTTTCAGAACTCACACAAGAGGTTGCCTACTATAAAGTGAAAATAAATGAACTTGAAGCCATGTTAGGAACTCAGAAAGTTGAATGTAGTCATTTAACCAAGCTAGAACAAGAAATTTTGGAAAAGGCATCTATCATCTTGGAGCTAGAAAAAAATCTAAAAGAATTTCAAGCAAATCACCAGGATTGTATCAAAAACATTAAAGATTTAAATGAAAGGGAAGTCAAGTTGAAAGAAGAAATCACAGAGTTAACATGTAATTGGCAAGCTGCAAAGCATTCCCTTCAATTGAAAGAAGAAGAAAAAGAAACTAACTGGCAAGAGATAGAAAAGTAAGCGAAATGTTATTTAAATATTTATAATATGCAAAGCATTCATTTTATTGATATTGTTATGTAGCTTTTACGTAATTTAGGTGGGGCTAACTTAATCTAGTGCAGTGTAAACATTTGAGATGAATGAAGATTTGGACTTCGTTTATATAAATCCTTGGAGCCAAGTTATGTGCAAAGATCTTTAAATTTTCTCTAAAGGAGTCATTCATGGTTTGGACATTCTAAATTTGTGAAAAGATGTAAATTTGTAGATTGTTACTGTCCCACAAGTATCCCAAGTGATTAACAGTGTGTCTCTATAGAAAGTGGTTTTTGTTTTATAGATTGAAAGAGGAGCTCTCTGCAAGCTCTGCCCTTATCCAGAATCTGAAAGCAGATCTTCAGAGGAAGGAAGAAGATAATGCTGAGCTGAAAGAGAAGTTGACTGATGCCAAAAAGCAGATTAAGCAAGTACAGAAAGAGGTAGGCTCTTTGAAAGCTGTGTATCCAATTTAAATGGTAAAGATGGTTTTCTTTATATATCAATAAACCTTGGAAATGTGAGCCAGTAATTTCTCCCTAGAATGTCTTTGTTGAATTTTTCCATGATATTGATTTGTTGTTGCATGCAAGATGCTATGTTGATACTTTTTTGAGAACACTTACAAGTGTTTGAAATTCTTAAAATGTAAGAAGAAAATTATTTCTTCATATGTATTCTCCTTTAGAGTATTAGGAAATATCCTGATAATTTGAAGCAATATCTTATACTATGTTAGCATAGAATTTGTTAATGTTTTTAAAAATTTATCTTTATTGTTGAAAGTATTACAGATAACTCCCCTTCCCTCCCCCCACCGCATCCCAAGTGGCCCTTTTAATGAGTTTTTAAGGACATGAGTCTTTGAATCAGGGGCCATTAATTTTAAACAACAAAAAAAAATTAATATTTAAAAATTTGTTTTATAATCATTACTTCGTAGGTATCTCTAATGCGGGATGAGGAAAAATTACTGAGGATTAAAATGAATGAACTAGAGAAAAAGAAAAACCAGTGTTCTCAGGAAATGGATATGAAACAGCGAACCATTCAGCAACTCAAGGTATCAGATTTTTTAAAAGGTGGTTTAAGTAGAGTCTACATATTTCAGTGTCTAAAAAAATCAGTTTTTTTAATACCAAATTCTCTTTTAGCCTTTTCTGTAATTGAAAAATTGGTGAAAATCAAATAAGGTCATAGTAATTTGCTTCTAATGAATAGAGTATGGGAAGGAAAATATAGTAATTTTACAATAGGGAAACCTAGTAGAAAATACCTTAACTTTAACCAAGTGTTTGAGAATATAATCACCAGTGGTAAGCCACATTGGTAATGTGTATTTCCTGATTTGATGTGACCAAAAGGGGACATCTTTTCTGTGGTATTCTTTCTCCAAATCCTTTAACTTAGTCTAATTGTGAGAAGACTTCAGACAAACCCAAACTGAGGATGTTCTAAATACCTGACCAGTAAAAAGTGGCAAGGTCATTAAAGTATTACCAAGGAACTATCACAGATGGGATACTAGTAAGACATGATAACTAAATGCGGCATTGTATTGTGATTGGGATTTAGAGCATTGTTGGCGAACTGTGAAAAATAAAGTCTTCAGTTTTGATAGTATTATACCAATGCTAATTTTTTTCCATTCAAAAATAATTGTTTCCATTTTTGAGACTCAACTTCTCATTTGTTTTGTGTTCAATGTTAGTTAATTTCCTGATTTTAAAATAATATACCATGGTAATAGAAAATGTTGAAATTAGAGGAAGCTAAGTGGAGGTTATACAGGAAATCTTTCCTATTTTTGCAATTCTGTTATAAATCTAAAATTATTTCAAAACCAGAAGTGAAAAGAAAAAGCTCAGGACCTGTAAAAAAAGTTTTTTTTTAAAAGGATACTTAAGCAAAATTTCTTTATAAATGGTTATATTTTACTTGACATCAATTATTTGGATAAGGCAGCAATAAAGAAAGGTTATTGTAGTCTTTACACCTTTGCTTTTAAATGAAGCAAACTAATGAATATTCATGTATAAACATGTTATTTAACTGAATACAATTTTAATAAAGCAATCTATACTTTATAATACAATTCCGAGATCTCCAGATTCTGTAATGTTTCATTCTAAGACTTATAACCTAAAAAGATAGTGCTGAAGTTAGAAGAGAGAGGGAATGAGGTTGGATTACCTAACGAGTTAAAACTGGAATTGGTCTGGCTGCAGTGTCTTAATGGTTGAACATCAATCTATGAATCAGGTGGTCACAGCTCAATTCCTAGTCAGGGCACATACCTCTGTTGCGGGTTGGATCCCCAGTGTGGGGCTTACAGGAGGCAGCCGATCATTTATTTTCTCTCATCCTTGGTGTTTCTATCTCTCTCCCTCTCATTTTTACCAATAAAAAAAACTTATTAAAACAAAACTGGAATTGGAGGATTTTTAGTGCTAATAATTTAATCTTTGCTCTTAAGGCTTTGATTATTTTTCAAACCTTCCATCTTTCTACATAGAAGGGATGGAGGATCCTATTTTTCTGCATTTTGAATTTACTGATATGGAACTTTTTAATGGCTTTTCTTATTTCTCCTTTGTTAATTACGTAGTAAACCTCCATTTCCCTGTTTTTGCTTTTTGTGGTGCAAAAGAGAACACAATAATGTAAAATGCTAATTAAAATGACTGGCCAGTAACTTTGAGGTAGATTAAAGGTACAAAGTTTTTACTACTATTTTTTCTTTTTCATTCTCTATTTTTAAAAAAAATATATTTTATTGATTTTTTACAGAGAGGAAGGGAGAGGGATAGAGAGTCAGAAATATCAATGGGAGAGAAACATCGATCTGCTGTCTCCTGCACACCTCCTACTGGGGATGTGCCTGCAACCAAGATACATGCCCTTGACCGGAATGGAACCTGGGACCTTCCAGTCTGCAGGCCAATGTTCTTTCCACTGAGCCAAACCAGTTAGGGCTCGTTTTCATTCTCACTCTGCCCCTTACTAGGTGCAAGAAAGTTGGAAGCTCAAGACTAGTAATCAACTTTATAGGAGACCGATTTCTTTTTAAAAAAAATATATTTCATTCACTTTTTTAACAGAAAGAAAGGGAGAGGGATAGAGTTAGAAATATCGATGAGAGAAACATTGATCAGCTGCCTCCTGCACACCCCGCTACTGGGGATGTGCCTGCAACCAAGATACATGCCCTTGACCAGAATCTAACCTGGGACCCTTCAGTCCCCAGGCTGATGCTCTCTATCCAGTGAGCCAAACTGGCTAGGGTGATAGGAAACAGATTTCAAATCTTGTTTTCAGGCCCCACTATTAAATATTTTTGTGTATTTATTGTATTTGTATTTAATCCATATTCTTTCATTTTGCAGGAACAGTTAAGTAATCAGAAAGCAGAAGAAACTATACAGCAGTATGAGAAAGTGTGCAAAGGTCAGGAACAAACTTCTAGTACTAAAATGATTGACAAAATAGTTGCAATACCAATTTATTGAAAGATATTCCTTTGAAAATTCTAAAGTAAAGTAAGGGCAACATAGGCTGTAACACTGTCAAAAGAAAAAGCATTGATTGATTCTAAGAGTAACTTATCGGTATAAAGTTTATTCTTGAAAATTAAAACATTAGAAAATATAGAGTCAGAGGCACATTGATCTCTAGGAAATGGCCAGCATTTTGTGAAAAATAAGGTTACAATGAATGAATAGATTTCTAGACAAAATCATATAAACAATATTCTTCAAGTAAAACAGCTTTAAAATTAAAAAAAATATATATATGAAGTTTAAAATGAAACATTTACAATTTTTTAATTTAATAAATCTTTATTGTTCAGATTATTACAGTTGTTCCTCCCCCTCCCCCATAGCTCCCCTCCACCTGGTTCCCACCCCACCCTCTGCTCTTACCTCTTTCCCCATTGTCCTCATCGATAGGTGTACGATTTTTTTCCAGTCTCTTCTTGAATCCCCTCATCCCTTTCCCCTTGATAATTGTAGTATGCCATTGTTATTGATTTGCATTTCCCTAATGACTAAATACTGAGAATCTAGTTTTCATCTGTTGGCCATTTGTATATCTATTTGGACACATTTTTGTTAAGTCCTTTGCCCATTTATTATGGAATTGTAAGAATTCTTTATATATTCTGGGTACTGGGCCCTTATTAGATAAATGATTTGCAAATGTTTTCTCTAATTCTTTGGGCTGTTCTTTTATTACTTGATAGTGACCTTTGATGAATACAAGATTTTCATTTTGGTGGAAGTTCAGTTTACCTATTTTTTTTATAAATTAAATCTTTATTATTCAGATTATTACATTTGTTTCTATTTTTTCCCCTCCATAGCTCTCCTCCACCCAGCTCCCACCCCTCCTCTAACCTTACCTCCCCCCATTGACCTCATTACCTATTTTGTTTTGATTGCTTGTTATGTCTGAGAAACTATTGCCTATTTCAAAGTCATCTAGATTATCTATGAGTTTATAGTTTTAGCTCTTTTATTTTTAGATCTTTGATCCATTTGATTATAACTTTGTGTATTATTTGAGATAAGTATTTAACTTAATTCTTTTGCATATGGAGCTCTAGTTGTCCGAGCACTATTTGTGGAAAAGAGTGTTCTTTTCTCCATTGCATTGTCTTTAAATCAGTTGACTGTCAATATAAGGGTTTATTTTTGTACTCTCAATTTTGTTTCATTCATCTGTATGTCTATCCTTATGCTGGTATCACACTTTGTTGTTACTGTATATAAGTTTTGAAATGGGAAGTGTGAAAGCTCTCATTTTTGTTCTTTTGCAAGATTGTTTTGGCTATTTTGGGTTCCTTGGATTTGTACCTGAATTTTAGTATTAGCTTGTCATTTTCTGCAAAAGAGCCAGTTAGAATTTTGATGGTGATTTTGTCAAATCTGAGGATTTGGGAAAATTGCTAACCTAACAGTATTAGTCATGAATGTGGGATATCATTTCATTTGGTTAGAGCTCTGGAATTCCTTTCAATGATATTTTTTAGTTTTCAGTGTATAAGTTTTGCACATTTTTGTTAACTTATTTCTACGTATATTCTTTATCCTTTGAAAATTAATTATTTTCTTAATACCATTTTTGGATTACTCATTGCTAGTGTATAAAAAGAAAATTGAGCCCTAACCGGTTTGGCTCAGTGGATAAAGCATCGGCCTGCGAACTCAAGGGTCCCTGGTTCAATTCCAGTCAAGGGCATGTACCTTGGTTGCAGGCACATACCTAGAGACTGTGCAGCAGGCAGGTGATCAATGTTTCTTTCTCATCAGTGTTTCTAGCTCTCTATCCCTCCCCCTTCCTCTATGTAAAAAATCCATAAAATATATATATATATATATATATATATATATATTAATTTATTGAATTTTTACAGAGAGGAAGAGAGAGAGATAGAAAGTCAGAAATATCGATGAGAGAGAGAGACATCGATCAACTGCCTCCTGCACGCCCCACAGTGGAGATGTGCCTGCAAGCAAGGTACATGTCCCCGACCGGAATTGAACCTGGGACCCTTTAGTCCGCAGGTTGACTCTATCCACTGAGCCAAACCGGTCTCGGCCATAAAAAATATTTTTAAAAAAAGAAAAAGAAAATTGATTTGATTATATTAATTTTGTATCCTGCAATTTTGCTGAACTAGTTTATGAGCTTTTCTTTATTTTTTTCCCCCTTTTGGGGATTTCTTAAGATTTTTTATATATAAAATCTTGTCTTCTGCATATATAGTTTTACTTTTCCCTTTCTACTCACTCTGTTTGCCTCTACTTCTTATTCTTGCCATCTATCCACTTATTCTTACGATCATCCAAGCATTCACCTGCACATTAGATATTTATTTGGTGCTTTATATGCCAGTGCTATTCTGGGCATATAGGGTACAACAGAGAACAAGACAGTTTCTGTTTATATGGAACTCATATTCTATAGTTAATAAAAGTGTATTTTAGTTTTTAGAAGAACAATTTGGTATCTAGATGGAGATGTTAGTAATTTCTAAAATGTTCACTCACCATTTTTAGATCTAAGTGTTAAAGAAAAAATAATTGAACACATGCGAATGACACTAGAAGAACAAGAACAAACTCAGGTAGAACAAGATCAAGTGCTTGAAGCTAAGTTAGAGGAAGCTGAAAGGCTTGCTATAGGTAAATAATATTGCTACAGGTAAAACAATATCTCAAGACATACTCTTGCATTTTCTTTATTTCCCTAGATTTCTTTCCTTTTAAGGTATTATAATATTTACAATAATTCATAATGAAAATGTATTTGCTGTGTCTTTGGACTGTCCTGTCACCTGCCATTTTCCAATGTTATGAAAATTGTTTTATCTAAGTAAAATTGTGTATAGTAAAGAAGGAATAAGGACATGTGCATAATTTGCAATGTTCCCCAGATTTTAAGAATAAACTTACGACTAAGTTTTACCTATTTCTACCTCTTAGTATTATCTTTGTATAAATACTCTGATTTCATCCCTCAGAATACCATCACAGTTTAATTTTTGAGAATTACCTGAAGTTTCCTATATAATTAAGACTAACATGCATTTAATTTATATTGTATACTTTGAACACTCTTTAGTGGGTGCCTATAGTTCCTCTTCTCTAAGAATTTGGTAAGAACTCTTAAAAGTGAGGCTCTTAGTGTAGTGCTAGTTCTATTTTGATCTGTGTTCTTTTTTTTCTTATTTGTATCCCATGCCATGTGTATGTCTAAATGGTATAACTTTTGCATGCTTTTAAAAATAATTTTATATTTTCAAACAGAATTAGAAAAATTGAAAGAAAAATGCAAAGATCTGGAAACCAAAAATAATCAAAGATCAAATGAAGAACTTGAGAATAACACAGATGTGCTTACTAAAAAGCTCAGTAAACTTCAAGATGAATTACAAGTAAGATTTTATCTATGTGTGAGTTCATTATATTTTTCATGAGAGGAGAATTCAGTAAATATTTTATAGTTGCTTCATGTATGGGTAAAATAATTGCTAGGAGGTACTAATATATTCGTATAATTTTTTCAATATGCATTTAAATGACCTTGGGAAGAAATCTCAACATACAAACTAATTGCAAATGAAAATACAGTGGTTGGGTCTTCAGTTTTATATTCTACATATTTAATACTTAAGTCACCATGTCTTACCTATTTTTCTACTCTTGAATTTCTTACTCATCAAATACTGCCGTGGAAAAGGTGACTTTTATGAAAATTATTTTGATTATTATAAATATGTAATTGCTTATATATGTAATTATTGAGTTGGAGAAGAACAGTGTTAAATATCTGGACAATGGAATGTGTTTGAAACCATACTATATAGAAGATTTTTTTTTTTTTGGTGTTTTATATTTTTTTCCATGTTCAACTCAAACATACTATGCATGGAATACAACAAATAGGGGAAATATGTTCATAATGGGATTTACCAAACACTGCTTAAAGTTTTGTACATTAGGAGCTGCATTCATAACTAGATTCAAGATTGAAGAAAACATAATGATTTTGAAAAGTTGGCTAAATTTAAATTACATTTTTAAGTGTAGGCTGTATGTAATTGGGTACTGAACAAATACAAAAAAATTAGTACTTTCTTTTGTGTTAGTTATATATTCTAGAATTTACCCTTTTTTTGGTGAAAACCCCCAAGTAAATATATCATTAATTCTGGAAAAAAACAACAACTCATGAACTATATAGAGAATATTTATATTAAGGAGTATTAGTGTGTTTGTATTACTCTCAAATGATGTAATCACATATCTTTGATTATAAGCTTTATAATCCTGGAATGGACTACCATTGTTCTAAAAACAGTGGTATTTATTTTAAAGTGGAGTCATTGTTCTTGTTTACTTGGGTTTTGAATATATAAATTAGATGCCTTTGAACCCAGTTTGAAAATTACTGGCCAACTGTATTCTTGGTCCAGACATTCTCAATGATCCTTAAACTAATAAATGTTTATCCTATTGCACATGTTATTTTTTATTTGGCATCTTATGTACCCAGGAATATTTTATTTTTAGACTATATAATTAGAAATGACCATCAGCTGTGAAGCAAGGAACTACAACCAAAACTACTCTACCTAACAAAGCTATCATTAATTTAAATTTAATTTAATTTAAAATTTTTTTGTTAATTCTCATCTGAGAATATTTTTTACCATTTATTTATTTATTTATTTTTTTAGAGAATAAAAGGGTGGGAAGAAAGAGAGAGAAACATAAACATAAACATAGATGTGAGAGAAACATCTCGATTGGTTGTCTCTCACACCTGCCCCAATCGGGGCTCAGGAAAGAACTTGCAACCAAAGTACATGTTCTTGACCAGGAATTAAACCCAAGACCCTCCCGTTTGTGGGCTGACACTCTAACCACTGAGCTGCCAGTCAAGGCACAAAGCTATCATTTAGAATGGAAGGTCAGATAAAGAGCTCCCCAGACAAGAAAAAGCTAAAGGACTTCATCACCACTACACCAGTATTACGTGAAATGTAAGGAGTGAATAAGCAGAATAAAACCATACTCATAGATGTACAGAGAACATTTTGAAGGTTGCCAGATGGGTGGTAGGTTGGAGGGATGGCTAAAAGAGGTAAAGGGATTTAGAAGCACAAATTAATGATAACCCCTGAAAACAAACAATGGACAAGTATAGGCCTGGGATTGGGTAGAGGGAAGCAAAGGGGGAAATGGGGACATCTGTAATATTTCCAAAAATAAAATAAAATAAAAAAGGAAAGACCATCACACACAAAGTCTTTTTTTTCTTTTCTTTCCTGTTTTAGGAAGACTTATGTCTAACTTTTTCAGGAATTTAAATAGTTTCTTCTTATACTCACTAATTAAAGTCTTTAAATAATGAACTTCATAGCAAATTAAAGTTTATAAGGGAAATGTTCTGGAAAGCAAACCAGCAATGTTTATTTTATAATCTGAAATAATCTGATCTTGTTGAAAGAAAAACACCTTTAAAGTTTTAAAAAGTTAAAAAGTGATGGGTTTTATGAAAATGGTATAAAAATAGATTTTTTGACTAAGCATCTGATAGTTATTTGTACTGTTTTTATATATAGAAAACTGAACAGAAATATAACTCTGATAGAAAGAAATGGTTAGATGAGAAAATGATACTAATCACTCAAGCTAAAGAATCTGAGAATCTACGAAACAAAGAGATGAAAAAATATGCTGAAGACAGAGAGCGTGGTTTAAAGCAACAGAACGAAGTGGTTGGTAGCAATTATACTTTCTCTTTGGTGTATTTCACCTGCTTTCTTTGACTTAAGTTTATCTCTGGGATTCTTATCTGTCTGTACATGATTTGTTGTTTTCTTTTTTAAAGGCAGCTTTTCTATTTTTTTATTGTGAATAAAAAAGGGTTGTAGGATAAACTTGACAATTTGGGGTAGGGGATAGAGGAGCACATGGCAGGCCTGACAAGCTCAGTGATTAAGAATGACCACACAGTATGCTCTGATCACAAATTCCCAATTGGACAGGCCATGGTAGGTATTCAAGTCACAGGCCCAGAGCTTCTTTAGCAAAGGTCAATCTCTAAGTGAGTTCTGTCCATTGTTCTTCTGCATCTCTTTTTCTGGTGCCTGCAGAAGGCACAACAGGCACCAGAGCACAAGAATACCATAGCAAGAAACCCTAGAACCCCTCATTGTTATCTTGTTCTCTGACTACTGTCTCTGTATATGTTAACATTCCTGTACCTACCACTGTAAAAGAAGTGTTTCTCCATTTTGCTTTTTATTTAATCATAGAAATGTGCCTGCTTTGCTTTCTCCTGCCTCTATAATTGGCCACAATAGATTTTATGTAACCTTCCTTATGTTTTCTTCTTTGGCTAATGCATAAAAGGAACTGCAAAACTGCCGATCTCCTGAGCATTTTCTCCATCCATTGAGATCTTGCTTCTGGGCATACCCTCAACAGTCTGGCTCAAATAAACCCTTATAAAACTTTTCTATAGGTTTGTGATAGTAAGATGACTCTTCTGTCCCATTTTTATCTTGAAGCTCACATAGGTTCGTTTTGTTTTTTTTCTTTCTCCAGTTTATTTAGCAATTTGGAAAATACCTAGTAAAATTTCTGTCTAGATATAGAACTTAAAATTTTCTTCCTTTTGACTGCCACAGGGATCTCCCTGTTGTATTGTGAGACTTGTTTTGCATTTTGAACTGTACATTCTACTAGCATAGTGTGTGTATTTTATCTCATATATGTCTTTTATCAAGATATACTTTAACATTTTCTCTAATATCTGGTTAGGAAACACTGACAGCACAGTTGGCAGAGAAAGATAGCAACCTTCAAAAATGGCGAGAAGAACGGGATCAACTGGTTGCAGCTTTAGAAAAGCAGCTGAAAGCACTGATCTCCAGTAACTCTCAAAAAGATAATGAAATTGAACAATTGAAAAAAAGGATCACATCAGAGGCTTCTAAAACAGTCAGTAGAATCTTGTCCTTTCTATACCTTTTTAAAAAATATTGAAAAAAGAAAATTTTCAAAATTGTTTAAATCCTTAAAGGTTAAAAAAGTTAGTTTCCAGTATGTCAGAGGGGAATCAGAGTTTGAAATATTATTTGGCTATTTTTCATGAATTTTGTGTTTTTAGAGTTTATCATTATGATTGGTTCAGAGATAATATTGTCTTCTTAATAGAGTTGTGAAATTTGAGAACAGTTGTAAAAGACAATCAGCACAGTTCAGTTTTTACCTCAGTGAAAGTTAGTACATGCTATTATTCCCACATTTTCTTCAACAGAATCTTGTTTAATAGTTATGGGTAGTTGACATGGAGACGTATTTGACTTTTGATTTTCTTTAATACTCACCCGACATTATTTTTTCCATTAATAAATAGAGAGTGGGAAGGAGAGAGAGAAATATCAGCTCGAGATAGAGACACATTGATTGGTTGCCTTTTGCCTGCACCCCTACTGGGGCTAGGGAACCTGTAACTGAGATATGTGCCCTTGACTGGTGCCTGCAGGAGGCACAACTGCAGGCACCAGAGCACAAGACCCTTTGGTCTGCAGGCCGACACTCTAATCACTGAGAAAAACTGGCCAGGGCTGACTTGATTTTGATGGTAGTGATGAGAAGGCCAAGGTTGAAATTTATCGAGTTTGAAAATGTAATCTAATACTTCTTTATAGATCCTTAAGTAGGTTTAGGAATAGAACATAACCTATGATTCAGAAAGTAGGATGAAGATTGTTCAGTAAGAAAAGGTTTGTTATCAATATGTTCTTTTCTACTATAATGCTATAGTTTCATTTCCAAAACTCTAGTTTTTAAGAATTGTGTTATCAAAGTTCAGATCCCAATTTAGTATAGACTTTGGCCATGTCATATTCTATTTCCTCATCTGGAAAATAGGAATGATTCTTGACAAATTAATTCAAGAGTTACAATGAAAGTAAAGTGAGAGAATATGTAAAACACCTTGGAAGTTGAAAGTAATCTTTCAAATTCTCTTTATATCAAACTCAGAAGAGGTTGGAATATTGTCCAACTTTTTTTGAGGATGAAAGAGAGAAGAAAGGAGACTTACGTGGTCTTTGATTCCTTCCCTTATTTTATTCCCCCAAGTTTTGATTTTATATTCTTTAGGTGAAATGTTTTAATTTATTTTTGGTTACAATGGCTTGTTGCTTTAATTACTTTAGGAAAAAGAAACCGTGGATATCAAGCCCAGACATATGAGTTCAAAAGATCTTGGTGGAGTTGAAACTGAACCTCAATCTACAGGTTTTGAAATTTCCAGCAATGAAATAGAGGTGGGCATTTGGTAACACAGTCTACTTTTTTAACTCTCTTTACTTACCAGTGACCAAATAACACATGCAAGTATAATTTAATCAATCATTGCAGTTATCTTGCTGTATAATTAGATATATATGCTCTCTGCTGTGGGAAAGAAAGCTAAAGGTTTTTACGGGGAGGTGGAATTCTTTTGAGAGATTAGGTCTTCAAATAATATCCTCTTAAAATGATATTGATCTCAAATAACAGATCTGTTAATATAAACAAATTCGTTGACCAGAAATAGGAAATCCCACAAAAGAAAGAGTATGGATGATTATTGGCCCTTCTAAGAGACCCTTTAATTAACATTTTGAAATCATACCCATTCAATAACTTGATCAATCTTTTTTTTTTAAGTATATATATATATATATATATATATATTTTTTTTTTTTTATAGAGAGGAATGGTGAAGGATAGAGAGTTAGAAACATCGATGAGAGAGAAACATCTATCAGCTACCTCCTGCACATGGCCTACTGCGGATGTGCCACAACCAAGGTACCTGCCCTTGTTCAATTACAACCGGAATTAAACTTGGGACCTTTCTTTCCGCAGGCTGATGCTTTATTCACTGAGCCAAACCAGTTTTGGCTTGATCAACAATCTTAATAACTCAACAATGAAATCTCATAATTTGTAGTGAGTTTAGGATTCTATGAATCACTTTGGATAATACAGATTCTCAGATTATATATAAAATAGATAAAACTTCTGTGCACTTAGTTTTGAAGATAAAATTACTTTTTAAAAATATATATTTTATTGATTTTTTTATAGAGAAGAAGGGAGAGAGATAAAGTTAGAAATATCGATGAGGGAGAAACATCCATCAGCTGCCTCCTGCACACCTTCTACTGGGGATGTGCCCGCAACCAAGGTACATGCCCTTGACCAGAATCGAACCTGGAACCTTTCAGTCTGCAGGCTGATGCTCTATCCAGTTAGCCAAATCGGTTTCGGTGAAGATAAAATGACTTAAAGTTTTTTTTTAAAACAAATTTATTGGGAGCATTTAGTGTTGGGAACCTTGCTAAATACTGAGAATACAAACATAAATAAGCTATGATTGCCACACTCAAGGAGGAAGAAAATCTGGTAAGACAGGTACATAAATGACCACTTTGTTTGACCTTATTGGGCTAAGTGCTATGAACAGAGTTCTAAGAAGAAATACTGACTGAGAAGGTTATAATGAATTTTGCCTCAGTGATTTGAGAATATGGATTAGCGAAGGTAACATCGTAACATCATCCAGGGTTGTAAGGATGACTAGAATTTTACCCAGCAGAGAAGAGGAAGAGAAGGGCATTTTAATCTAGGGAAATACCCTGAGCCATTCCTTTTCAGCTTCTTAGTATTGACCTAAGAGACTATTACAGATCACAACATTTGTATAAAAGATTGAAGTTCACCCACAAATAATATTTCTCTATAAATTTATGTATGTTCTGCTAAAACTGCTAAGAACGCCAACAGTTATTGTGTACTTGACAGCTTTGGAGAATGGTTTTGTTAGGTTATTTTGCGTATTTTTTCTGCCTTTATGAAATTAATATGCCCAACTGGGCTAAAACTCCAAAATGATTCATTTACAGAGCTGATTTGGGAGACCAGTTGGACTTAGAGCCTCTCCCTATGGCTTGGGCTTCTTATAGCTAGATTCTGAGGGGAGGCATTTTGAGGAGAAGGATGTGTCCTGTAGGTTAGTGTTATGACAATACAGAGTGGAAGTTAGAAGGCTTCTTATGATTGAGCCTCAGAAGAACATCCTGTTGGTCATGGGAGTCACTAGGGCCAGCCCAAATTCAAGGAAAGAGAATGAAACTCGATCTCTCAGTAGGAAGAGTAGCAGTGGGGTAAAAAATTTGCAACAAACTGTAATCTACTATAAACTGGGTGCTTAATAAAAATTCTAGGCTCTCCTTGGAGCGTTCTGATTTAGTAGTTTGTGGAATGTTTTCTCGAATCTTGTAAACAAATTCTCTAGATAATTCTTAGGATCATACAGGGAAATACTAATTTTAAGTTTCTCTCAATTTTAACATAACATGAATTCCATCTCTGTCCTTGCTCTATTGAATTTGACCCCAGCACAATTTTTATCTTTCCTAACTCCATTGTCTTTAGTAGATATTTGAGTTGATTCTTTGTGATTTATAAATTTATATTCTTCAAATAAGGTTTGTTTTCAATTTTAATCTTGTTACAGGATGAATCTGTAGTTCTTGACTCTTGTGAAGTGTCAACAGAAAATAATCAAACTACTCGATTTCCAAAACCTGAGTTAGAGATTCAGTTTACACCTTTACAGCCAAACAAAATGGCCGTGAAACACCCTGGTTGCACTTTACCAGTAACGGTTAAGATTTCCAAGGCTCGGAAGAGGAAGAGCAATGAAACGGAGGAGGTAAATAACTGATGAGTAAAGTTAACAAGCAAGTATTATTGTTGTTGAGCTCAGTTACAATATATAGTTAAACTCCATAAGCACTGCTATTAGAGACCAAAATCATAAATTATGGCATATTCTAGAATATCACTGTAGTTTAATAATCTTCAAACAAAAAGCTTATGGATATTAAAATATATAGTTTATCTGTATCTTATGTCTTTATTGTCATAACTCTATGTTGTCTTTTAGAAGATAAATTCTTTTTCTAACAGCCAGTATATTAGAATTTGGACCTCTGTTTAGTGGAAGGCTAAAAAACAATCTGTTTATTTCTTCTTACTGCTACTTTTTCTTTTTCTACTGCAGCTGTTTGATTGTAGAGTTATCCAATCCTCTATCATGTCACACAAACTTTCTGACCCCCAGTTTCCTCCTTTTGGAAATAAAAGAGTAGATGTAGTATGTTTAAAATGCTTAGTTTTTGTTTCACATGTCATAGATAGGTAATAAATGGAAATGTTTATTTTAAAAGTAATTTATTCTAAGTTTAAAACTAATTCTAAGCTCTTCAGCACAATAACTATCTTTAACATTTTAATTTTTTTTTAACTCTCTTAAAGAGTACTATATTTTCAAGCTGGTGGAAGAGCAGAAGTAGTACTAACCATACTCCTGAGGCTCTCAGTCAGGTAATAAATTTACTAAATGAATATTATTTAGACTATTTTCTTCTATACCTAAAACACCTTTAGAGGTTGTTGTCTAGAGCCTTTGTTAACTTTTATTCTATATTTAATTTATCTAATACATTTTAGATACCATTAAAATACTAAGTATTTTACCATCTATGTTTATTTCCTTGATTGATTTTTTTCAAGGGAAAAGGAAAATTTGTTGCATATACAGTATTAAAATAAAAGTTATTCATGTTACTATTGGTTTATATTCTCCTTTATGCTCCATGTGTATTTCAGAATAGATACAGATTATTATAGGCAACTCATGTGAAACTTAAAAAAGTTTTAATTGATTTTACTAGCTCTTAACTGCTATAATAAACTGAGGCCCTCATGAAAATCATATATACAGTGTTATATTCTAAGTGAAGTCTCCAAAGTGCTCTTTATCGAACACTACAAGTGTGATGGAGTTACAATCTATCCTGTTTGTTTGCTCCCCATGATGCCACCTGCCTTCCCCTTTAAGAAAGTCTGCTTCTTTTGTCCCTTAATGGCTTTCACATGGTGACTTAAATTCTGAAGTTCAGTCATGATCTTTTATCTGCTTCTATTCTGGCCCCTGTCCCCAACCTTTATGCTTACAATCTTTGGTATAACTAGGATTTATGCCAGTTCATTTCAGTTAACAATACTACAAAAGCTTTTCCTAAGATGTCATGTCTATTTAGAAGGGAAGACAGAGTATGTTCCTTAGTTTTCACATTTACCTGTGTTTATACTGTAGATTTTTATTTTATTTTGTTTTCAGTGCTATCAAATTTCAGTTAGAGGTCTTAGACATAGATGCTTTGCAGGATTTGGAAGTTGAGGAAAGGAAAGGTATATTGTTGTACTGTGTGGGTTCAAATGAAAGATGTTCTCCCTTGTAATCGTTTTCATTTAGCTCGTAATCCTATCTAATAAAAGAGTAATATGCAAATTGACTCTCACCCCAACACAAGATGGCTGCCCCTGTGTGGACACAAAATGGCTGCCACAAGATGGCCAGCAGGGGAGGGCAGTTGAGAGGAACAAGGCCTGCAAGGGATGGCATTTGAAAGTGATCAAGCCTGCAGGGAAGAGCAGTTGGAGGGGACCAGGCCTGCAGGACAGGGTAGTTAAGGGGGACCAGACTTGCAGGTGAGGGCATGGGGGGGGGGCAGACTGGCAGGGGAGAGCAGTTAGGGGTGACCGGGTTGGCAGGGGAGGGCAGTTAGAGGGGGACCCAGGCCTGCAGGGGAGGGCAGTTATGGGCAAACAGGCTGATAGAGGAACAGTTAGGTATCAATCAGGCTGGCAGGGGAGTGGTTAGAGGGTGATCAGGCTGGCAGGTAGAAGCAGTTAGGGGCAATCAGAAAGGCAGGCAGGTGAGGGATTGGGAGCCAGCAGTCCTGGATTATGAAAGTAATCCCATATTGGAGAGGGTGCAGGCTGGACTGAGGGACATACATTCCTGTGCATGAATTTCATGCACCGGGCCTTTAGTTTCATTATATATGGTGTGTGGAAAATTCATACCTTTAATCATTTTGCAAATATGTTATAAATT
This sequence comes from Lasiurus cinereus, assembly GCA_011751065.1. Taxonomy (NCBI): domain Eukaryota; kingdom Metazoa; phylum Chordata; class Mammalia; order Chiroptera; family Vespertilionidae; genus Lasiurus; species Lasiurus cinereus. The sequence continues at coordinate 2,903,315 of JAAGEH010000426.1, read as the reverse complement.
AATATTTCACTAAAGTTGGGAAAAAATTTATGCTTTTAGTCAGGGTTTTTTAACTTTAGTACTATTGACATTTGGGACAAGAAATCTCTTTCTTTAGGAAAGTTGTCCCAAGCATCATAGGGGGGTGTTAAGCACCATTCTGGCCTTTACCCACTGGATGCCAATAAAATTCCATTTTCCCCAGCAATGACAGCCAAATATATCTCCAGACATTGCCAGTATTCCCTGGAGTCAAAAATCACCCCTGGTTAAGAACTGTTCTCTCCCCCATTTCTTCTCCCCTTTCCTCTTCTATTTTCTTCCTCCTTCCTGCTCCTCCTTTCCTCCCCTCTTCTTCACCTCTCTCTCTCTCAACTCCAGAGAAAGAAAATATTGTCAAGAAATTAACCAGTCCTTAAATATATTATTTTTTAGGAGTTGGTGAAATGTGAAAATAAGAATACTACACCCAGAACTAATTTGAAGTCTCCTATTTCTGAGCATAAAAATTCTCCCATCAAAAAGGAACAAAAGGTTTGTCTTAATTTGTCCAGAATTGACCATTTCAATACTTTATATTTATAAAGTAGAACATAAAAATAAAGATGTCACATTTGATTGATAATTTTTTAGTTTTGTCTAACTATAACTCATTTATCTTTTATTTCTATTCATCTAATTCAGCTTAGAATGTAAGCTTTAGCATTTGGCTAGTAGCAGGCACTTGTTCACTTCTCACTTAGCATTCTGCCTATCACACTCAGTTTGCCATTCTCCAGCCCTTTATATATATTTTAATCCTCACCTGAGGATATGTCCATTGATTTTAGAGAGAGAGGAGAGAGGAAACGGGTGGGGGAAAGAGAGAGACATTGATCAGCTGTCTCCCATACATACCTGACGAGGAATCAAATCAATAACCTTTTGGAGCAAAGGACAATGCTGCAACTAACTTAGCCACCAGGCCAGGGCTCTCTTTATATTCTTAATTAAAATTCAATGTCTGGGAATTCATAACCTGTGTTGTGTCTGGCCTTTTAATTCAACAGTGGCTGTAATATTTCCTTCTAACAGTCTTCATCAACAATAACAAAAAATGTTTGTTTATTAGGTTTCCTCAAGGTCATCATCTCATAAAACATATTCTTTACGGAGTCAGGCATCTGCAGTTAATGTAAACTCGACCGCTAAGAAAAAAGAAGGAACACTGCAGAAATTTGGAGACTTCTTACAACATTCTCCAACAATTCTTCAATCAAAAGGTTTGCAGAAAATTAATTAAATGCCCTTCTATGTAAGGTATTTGGGTATTTTCCTAATACCTGATTGATATATAAACTCATCACAGTGATTATTGTATTTTAAGTTTCACTGTCCTATGTTAGGTACTGTGGGAGGAAACATCAAAAGGCCTAGGAACTCACTATGTAGTGAAGAAAGACCTTATTTAAGTAATTGATCCAGAGCAGACTGCTCTGTAGTTATAGAGATGCAAGTAGAGTGCTGTGATAGTGTTGGAGGGAAATGAGTGGTTCTAATTAGGGACTATGGGAAGATTTTACAGAAGAATTTAGACTAGTAATGAAATGTTGGCACAATTACACCTCCTAGAGATAAACACTGTTAGTATATGTTCTTCTAGGGTGTTTTTTTTTTTCTATGTACAGATAAACATTACCTGTTCATATATATAAAAAACACTAGAGACCCAGTGCACAAAATTCGTGCAGGGGTGGGGGTATCCCTCAGCTCAGCCTGCACCCTCTCCAATCTGGGATCCCTCTCACAATCCAGGACTGCTGGCTTCCATTTGCTCACCTGCCTGCCTTCCTGATTGCCCCTAACTGCTTCTGCCTGCCAGGCTGATCACCCCCTAACCACTCCTCTGCCAGCTTGATTGATGCCTAACTGCTCCCCTGCCAGCCTGTTTGCCCCTAACTGCCCTTTCCTACAGGCCAGTCACCCCCAACTGCTCTCCCCTGCAGGCTTGATCACCCCCAACTGCCATCCCTTGCAGGCCTGGTCCCTGCCAACTGTCCTCCCCTGCTGGTCATCTTGTGGCCATCTTGTCCACATGGGGGCAGGATCTTGTGACCATATGGGGGCAGTCATCTTGTGTGTGGAGTGATGGTCAATCTGCATTTTACTCTTTTATTAGATAGAATAGAGGCCTGGTGCATGACCCAAGTGGAGGCCCTGGTATCTGGGATTTATTTATCTTCTACAATTGAAACTTTGTAGCCTGGAGCAGAGCCAAGCCTTCTGCTGGCACAGCCATTGAAACTTTGTTGCCTTAACCTCTGCTGGCCAGGCTTTGCAGAAAGCTTGGCTTCTTCCATCACCAGGGGCAACCCAGACCTCTCTCCTGCGCTCTCTGTGGCCAAAGCCTCTTGGGTTAATTTGCATACTCGCTCTGATTGGCTGGTGGGCGTGGCTTGTGAGTGTAGCAGAGGTACGGTCAATTTGCATATTAATCTTTTATTATAGATAGGATACCTAAACAAAAACATATATGTATATATGTGTATACACACAGATACACATACCTACCAGAGGGAAGTTTCGACTTAGGTAGAGTACCAGGAAAGTATAGGGAATGTGCAGGCTATTCCAGGTAGTAATATTCATCTGGCATGTAGAATGTGGTGAGATTATGGGAGGTGGGTGGGGGGGAGAGGGCAGGCAGAGGAGTAAATTTTTATGAGATTACCTGAGTGGTAGCAATAGGATAAATTGGAGAGTAGAGATGAGGAGAATAGGATGGGATAGGGACTATAAAAGCAGGGAACACTTAAATTGATTCAGATAGATTGTGTAAAAGTACTTTCTGTGAAAACTTACACAAGAGGTTCCCAAATGTTTCTTAGTTCATAGTACCCTCAGTAACTCAGTGATTTTTTCATTGTGCTTCTGCACCTAAGAAACACTTCCATTTAGTACTTAAGGCCAAACAACCACTATAACTACAGTACATATCTGTTGTTAATCAGTTGGAAATATAGAGAAAAATGAAGAAAATTGAGATTAATTCTTAAAATTCTGCTGCTTTGATAACTACTGTTAATTCTTTATTTGCTATCACTGGTCTTCCAACTTTTATTTCTTGCCTATCTCCTATCCATTCAATACCTGGAAGACAGTGATCTTTCAAAGTGCAAATTGAATTAAGTTATAATTTTTTTGTTTTCTTTTTTACTAGAATAAAAGTGCCACAAGTGCAAAATGTCTGTCTGGCTCACATTCTCAACTCTTAGTATAGTGGCTGGGGCATAACAGTAGCGGTCTGGTGGCTGCAGGCCAAAATCCTGTGTATGGTTTTGTTTTTAAGGTTGACCATCGGCAGTTACAGAGACTTTACTTGTTAGACCTCATGGGGTAGAGCTGCCCTCCCCACACCAAACTTAGTACACACACAGTGCATTGCTGTCTCTGAAGGGAGTTATATTCAAGGACTCAGGTCCAGTCTAGCCACGCATGTACATACTGGATTTCTAGCCTAAGTGCCTTCATTTGGAGACTCTTTATTTGGGGCCTTCAGCAGAGAACTTTCTCAGGTGCCTCTGCTGAATACTTTATGACAGGAATGGAGAAACAACCTTTTTTCCCTCGAACTCTATTTTTTCACACCTAGCCCCTCCACCTGACTTCCAGCCACAAAGCCTATAAAACTGCAAGTGCATGAGTCTTCTGATCAGGGTTTCCTTGGCAATGAAATGGCTCTCAGTTTTATGCTGATCCTTCTGCCTAGACCACACACTGTTCTATGGGAAAACAGGGAAAAGGAGTGGGCAGAAGCTGTGATTTCTAAGGTTTAGCTTCTTGCTTATTCTGCTGCTGTGAGTGGTTAAAGGCTTGAGTGTTCCTTTCATTTGGCATGTCTCAGTTGTGTACTCTGACATCTGGCAGCCCAGTTTTCTCAAGCTCAGCTTAGCCCTTTGTAAGTGTACCCTAATTTTAGCATATTTCCTTAAATGTTTTACTATTTTTAAAAATGTATGGTTTATCCTGTGTATATTGATTTATTTAGGAGTTTTCTCAAATGGAAATATATACTATTAAAACCAACATGTGCCTTTTAAAAAATAAAACAAATGTACAAAGTAAGACATTTAAAAATTCCTCTTCCTCTTCCCAGAAGCAACTAATTGTTAACAATTTACTTTTTCTTCTCTGTGTGTATGTGTCTGTGAGTGCGTGTGTTAACTATAAGTAAGGTCTCACAATTACAAACTACTTTTACTTAATATTCCTGTGGACATCTTTACATGTGACTGCTGAAATAGATCTGCCTCCTTACTTTCAGTGCTGCATGGGTCCACTACGTATGCATCCTATCATGTTTCTCTGTTTTGCATAGCATAAACATCTTTCAAATCATTAAGGACTCCTGCATTTTACTGGTGGCATTATGATTTACTAGTCAGATGATATTTTACTTACTTAATTTTGCTCATATTCATTATTTCATGTGTTTATTAGGCATTTCATTTCTTTGTGAATTGTCTATTCATGTCCTTTCACCATTTATAAATTACAGTGGTTTTCTTTTTTATTTGTTATGTTTTTTTCTTTATTAAGAATTTTAAACCTTGCAGTTAGAAAATTTTTTACTTCAGAATTTAACTAGTCTATATTTTTTCATAGCAAAGAAATTAATTGAAACGATGAGCTCTTCAAAGCTCTCGAATGTAGAAGTTAGTAAAGAAAATGTATCTCGACCAAAACGGGCCAAACGGAAATTATACACAACTGAAATTTCATCTCCTATTGATATATCTGGACAAGTGGTAAGCTACTATTTCAGTTTTCTTAAAAGTAAAACTGTTTGTGTTGTTTTAAATTCTGAAGTATTCATAACAATTTGAATTTTATAATAGTTTGAATTTTTATTCTTTAGATCATATATCTACAACATGCTTTAAAGTTATGCTTTTGATATCAAATGTGTTAAATTTGTAGTAATTAAATATAAATGCGGCATTAATGCATACATTTATGAACTAATTGGAGGAGTTTTAATTCCTTCAGTAGAATTGTCACTGTTTAGTAATTTATTTTCTTCTAGCATCTATCCTTGTTATTTTTATCACAGGTCTACAAATCTGGGCCTCAGTGTGCCCGGTAAGAATCTGGAGTTGATATTCAATCATTTCCTCCCACCTTCCCTCTGAGCCTCCCAGGTTCTATTGAGAAAAGACTGCAGTTTGTCACCCTGACTCTATGACTCATTCTCTTCATTCAGAACAGGCTGTGCTGTTACAGGAAAAGTTCTGATTTTTTTTATCATGCTTACATTTGCCTAGTGGATAAAAGTGAAAATAGAAAAGTAATTAAAGGAAAAGCCTTCAGCAGGAAATGGCCAAGAAAATTCAGGGAGAGAGTCTTTTTGCAACAGCAACTATCAGATATGAAATAGACACTTAAAAGCAAGTGGGATCAGTTAGGATATGCCGTCAGAAGTACTATTTTCTTCATCACTTTTCACCATCTGTCTGCTTAGTACATAATTTCCTCCTTTGGCTGAAATTATTATTCTTTTTACTTGCAATATAATGCTCTTTCAACTTTCTAAGTTAAATAGTTGTTGCTGAGAAAGATCATTTCTTAAAAGTTACTTCAGCCCAGCCAGCGTGGATCATCGACTTTCGACCAGGAGATCACGGTTCAATTCCCGGACAGGGCATATCCTCAGGGTCCCAGGTTTGATTCTGGTCAGGGGCATGTACCTTGGTTTCGGGCACATTCCCAGTGGGGTATGTGCAGGAGGCTGCTAATGGATGTTTCTCTCTCATCACTGTTTCGAACTCTCTATCCCTCCCCCTTCTTCTTTGTAAAAATCAATAAAATAATATTTTTAAAAAAGTTATTTGAGCCTGGCTAGTGTGGCTCATTGATTGATTTTGAACCCATGAACCAGGAGGTCATGATTCAATTCATGGTGTGACACATGCCTTGATTTCGGGCTTGCTTTCCCAGTAGGAAGTGTGGAGGAGGTAGCCGATCAATGATTCTCTGTCACCTTTGATATTTCTCTCTCTCCCTCCTTTCCTCTGAAATCAATAAAAAAAAAAATGTATTTTTTTTCATTTAAAAAAAAAAATCTTCATTGTTCAGATTATTACAATTGTTTCTCTTCCCCTCCCGTAGCTCCCCACAACCTAGTTCCCATCCCACCCCCTGCCCTTACCCCTCTCCATTGTCCTCATCCATAGGCGTACGATTTTTGTACAGTCTCTTCGCACATCCCCCACATCCCTTTCCACCTGAGAATTGTCAGTCCACTTTCTTTTTATGCCCCTGATTCTATTATATTTAACAGTTAATTCTGTTCATCAGATTTTTTATTCACTTGATTTTTAGATTCACTTGTTAATAGATAAGTATTTGTTGTTCCTAATTTTTATCTTTACCTTTTTTCTTCCTCTTCTTAAAGAATACCTTTTAGCATTTCATATAATACTGGTTTGGAGTTGATAAACTCCTTTAGCTTTTTCTTATCTGTGAAGCTCTTTATCTGCCCTTTAATTTTGAATGATAGCTTTGCTGGGTAGAGGAATCTTGGTTGTAAGTTCTTGCTATTTACACGTTGAATATTTCTTGCCACTCCCTTCTACCTGGCATGGTTTCTGTTGAGAAATCAGCAGACAATAGTAAGGGTACTCTCTTGTAGGTAACTGTTTTTCTCTTGCGGCTTTTAAGATTCTCTGTCTTTTGTTCTTGGCATTTTAATTATGATGTGTCTTGGTGTGGTCCTCTTTAGATTCTTTTTAGTTTGGGGTTCTGTGCATTTCCTGGACTTATAAGTCTATTTCTTTCACCAGGTGGGGGAAGTTTTCAGTTATTATTTCTTCAAATAGGTTTTCAGTATCTTGCTTGCTCTCTTTTTTTTTAAATTAAATCTTTATTATTTAGATTACATTTGTCTCTCTTTTTTCCCCTCCATAACTCCCCTCCACCCCGCTCCCACCCCTCCCGCTACCCTTACCTTCCCCCCAATTGATGAGTGCATAGGTGTATGATTTTTGTCCAGTCACTCACTTTACCCCCTCCCCCCTTTCCCCCTGAGAATTATCAGTCCACTCCCTTTCTGTGCTCCTGATTCTATTATATTCACCAGTTTATTCTGTTGATCAAATTTTTAATTCACTTAAGTTTTAGATTCACTTGTTGATAGATATGTATTTGTTGTTCATAATTTTTTGGCTTCTACCTTTTTCTTCTTCCTCTTCTAAAAGACTACCTTTCAGCATTTCATATAATACTGGTTTGGAGTTGATGAACTCCTTTAGCTTTTTCTTATCTGTGAAGCTCTTTATCTGCCCTTCAATTCTGAATGTTAGCTTTGCTAGATAGAGTATTCTTGGTTGTAGGTTCTTGCTATTCATGACGTTGAATATTTCTTGCCACTCCCATCTGGCCTGCATCGTTTCTGTTGAGAAATCAGCTGAGAGTCGTATGGGTGCTCCCTTGTAGGTAATTAATTGTTTTTCTCTTGCTGCTTTTAATATTTTCTCTTAGTATTTTAATGATGATGTGTCTTGGTGTAGTCCTCTTTGGATTCCTTTTATATGGGGTTCTGTGTGCTTCCTGGACTTGTAAGTCTATTTCTTTTACCAGATGTGGGAAGTTTTCAGTCATTATTTCTTTAAATAGGTTTTCAGTATCTTGCTCTCTCTCTCCTGGCATCCTCACAATTCTGATGTTGGTACGCTTGAAGCTGTCCCAGAGGCTCCTTACATTATCTTCACATTTTTGGATTCTTTTCTCTTCTTGCTTTTCCAGTTGAGTGTTTTCTGATTCTTTATATTTCAAATTTTTGACTTGATTCTTGCCTTCCGCTAATCTGCTGTTAGGTCTCTGTATAATATTTTTTTTTTCAGTCAGTGTATGTTTAATTTCTATTTTGTCCTTTATTATCTCTAGTTGGATCTTTTGCATATCCTCTTGGGACTTGATACATTTATCCATCTTTTCTAGCATATTCTTGAAGAACCTTATAAGCGTGGTTTTGAACTCTATATCCAGTCGTTTTTTTGCTCCATTTCTTTTGTTTGTGATCCCTTCCCTTGTCTCGGCATTTTCACTATGCTGGGAGAACTTCTGTGTTGGATTCAGACTTATGATACCAGACTTGAAAAACCACAAAAGCCTCTCTTGAGCTTGGGATGGGTGGAGTCTCAGGACTTAAGGGACCGCCTTGCCTTCCAGTCGGGCCGCACTCCACGGCCCCTGAGTCTCACGTGACAGGGTAGTTGCTGGAGCGGTCCCTGTGCATGCGTGCGCACTCTCTCTCGCAGTGCTTCTAGACTGCTGCTCCTCCAGCTCCCCTGTGCTACGTGACCACATGAGTCTGGGTCCCCAGGGTTTCGCCTGAAACTGGGGTTTAGTGGAGTCAGAAGTGGCACAGTTGGGAGGGTCTGTTTCCTACTCACTCGTGAAAGCCAGCGGTACAATCAGCAGTCTGTCCTCTGCGGCGCAGTGCTGTGCGTGCCACCCGACCTCTGATCTTTTGCGACTTCCCTAAATTTCCATACACTTTTCCCTGTTCACAGTCCAAACTCCCCCCGTATGAGTTTCGGCTGGATCTGGGGTTTAGTGTCATAGGATAAGGGGTTCAGTGCCGTTGAGAGTCTCCATCTCCTTCCCGCCAGAGAAAGCCAGCCAGGTTCGCCATCACTCGCTCTCTCCACGCACGCGTCTCCGTACCTCAGCTTTTTGCAGCTCCTCTGGGTCTCCGTGAGCCCCTTTCTTTCCCTCTAGTTGTAGAATTTTCACTCCGCCAGGTTTCCTGTGGTTCTGGATGATGTCTGTTCTCTTTTAGTTGTAGTTTTGAAATTGTTGTGCGAGGCAGCAGTGTAGGTGTTTACCTATGCCGCCATCTTGGATTTTCTCTTTTTGCTCGCTCTCTTTTTCTGGCACCCCCATAATTCTGATGTTGGTATGCTTGAAATTGTCCCAGAGACTTCTTATACTATCTTCATATTTTTGGATTCTTTTTCATTTTGCTTTTCTGGTTAGGTGTTTTCTGCTTCATATTTCAAATCTTTGGCTTGATTCTTGTGATCCTCTAGTGTGGTGTTGGATCTCTGTATATTATTTCTTATTTCAGTCAGTGTATGCTTAATTTCTAGTTGGTCCTTTTTCATATCCTCAATGGTCTCACTAAATTTATCAGCCTTTTCTAGAAAATTCTTGAAAAATCTTATAACTGTGGTTTTGAACTCTATATCCAGTTATTTGCTTTCCTCCATTTCTCTCATTTGTCATCTGTTTATTTGTCTCCGCATTTTGGCTGTTTCCCTGAGTTGATAGAGTGGCTTTGATAGAGTGTGCTAGGTGTCCTATAGGGCCCAGTGGCTCAGCCTCCCCAGTTACCTGAGGTGGACACTCTTGTGTCACCCCTTTCTGGGCTGTGTGCACAGTCTTGTTGTAGTTAAGCCTTGATTGTTGTTGGTATCACTGGGAGGAATTGACCTCCAGGCAATTGGCAGTGAGGATCAGCTGTGTCTACGCTGAGAGAACTTCTGTGCTGGAGACACCCTTATAAGACAAGACTTGCAAAAATCTCTGCGCTGGGCTTGGATGGGGCAGAATCTCAGGGTTGAGCAGACAGCATTGGTTTTCTGTCAGCCCTGCCTTAAGAGGCGCCCAGGTCTCAGTGTCCTGCAGTAATTGCTGCAATCACCTCTGAGAAAGCCGCCCTCCAGTTTTGCCCGCTGCCAGACAGTCCAGAGTCTTACTTGGAACTGGATTCAGAGTAGTTGGGAGCTTATGTCTCTCCCTCCTGCTTGAAAAAGCCAGCTGCATGCTCAGTTGCCAGCTCTCTCTGCATGCGCACCTCTGTACCTCTGCCTGTACTTCCGCAGCTCCTCTGAATCTCAGTGTGCTTTTCTCTTTCCTTCTAGTTGTAGAATTTTTCCTTAGCCATCCTTCCTGTGGTTATGGATGATGTCCATTTTGTCTTTTAGTTGTAATTGTTGTGCGAGGCAGCAGTTCAGGTGTTTATCTATGCCACCATCTTGGTTTCTCCTCAATAAAAATATATAAAAAATTTATTTGAGTTACATGTCTCCAAACATTTTAGTAATTATCTTAAGCTGTGTATGCCTGAATTTAATACGGAATATAGATTATTTTAATTCTAGAATTATGTAGTGTTGAAATAATCTTTTACAAAATCTATTACTTCAGACATGCTTTTTTTAAATAAGTTGGTATACCTGTAAGTACAAGAAGATGAAAAACATAATGTACTTATTATGTCAAGCACATATGAACATATTTTACTAGTTAAAATAAGCTTTTATTTTTATTTCAGATTTTGATGGATCATAAAGTGAAGGAAAGTGATCATCAGATTCTCAAACGGCGACTTCGAACTAAAACAGCCAAATAAACCACTATGAAAATATTTTAATATAAATTTTATATTCATAATCATTGTAACTTGCATCCTGACTTTAAAGATGGTTGTATATATTATGGCATTAAATCCCTCTGTATATACATCACTATTTTTATATAATGTAATTTTAATTCAATAAAGAAAATAAGTCAAGTCTTTTTCTGTTTTATTTATTCTTAATATATTTTTATTGATTTTAGAGTGGAAAGGACAGGGAGAGAGAGATAGAAATACCAATGATGAGAGAGATTGATTGACTGGCTGCATCCTGCCTGTCCCGCACTGAGAATCGAGCTTGCAACCTGGACATGTGCCCTTGACCAGAATCAAACTTGGGACCTTTCAGATTGCAGACCAACGCTCTATCTATTAAGCCAAACCAGCTAGGGATTTTTTAAACTTTTAAAAAATTGTATTGTTGAAGGAATTACAGGTGTCCTCCCTTCCCCCTCCCCCCATTGACTCTGTCTAGCCCACCCACCCCTGCCCTGATTTATTTTTATTTATTTACATTTTTAAATTTATTGTTGGAAGTATTACAAATGTCCACCCTTCCCCATTGTCTGATTCTTTTTTTTTTATAAATAGCTTCATTTCAACTGTATGTATTGTTATTGCAGATATGGGATCAGTGAGGATCCTAGGAAAGATAGTATTTTTTAGCCATATATGCCACGGGTCAGGTATTTGGTTTATTTATATTTAACAGTATCTTTTTTACTCTGTTAAGAAACACAACTGCTTTTACATATCCGTTTGGATTATACCTAAGATCCAGGGAGTAAATGTATACAAATTTCCTGTTACCAAATATGTATAGTTGTCCACCCTCCTTATCCATAGTTTTGCTTTTCTTGGTTTCAGTTATCTGGTTCAGTTGTGGTCCAAAAATATTAAATGGAAAGTTTCAGAAATAAGCAGTTCCTAAGTTTTAAAATTGTGTGCCATTCTGATATTGTCATGAGAAAACACTGTCTACTTCATCCCACCTGGATGTGACTCATCACTTTGTCCAGTGTATTCATGCTGCCTACCCTCCTCCCATTAGTCAATTAGCCAACTTGGTTATCAGATTGACTCTTGGTATCACAGTGCTTGCATTCAGTAACCCTTCTTTTACTTAATAATGGCCCCCAAGTGCAAGAGTAATGATGCTGGCAGTTGAGATATGCCAAAGAGAAGCTGTCAAGTACTTTAAGTAAAAAGGTGAAACTTTCAGCTTAATAAAGGAAGAAGAAAACTATGCTGAGGTAGTTAAGATCTACAGGAAGAATGAATCTATTAATGAAGTTACGAAGAAGGAAAAGAAATTGCTAATTTTGCTGTCTTACCTCAAACTGCGGAAGTTTCGGCCACAGTGCATGATAAGTGCATAGTGAATATGGAAAAGGGATAAAATCTGTGAGGAGAAGACGAACAGAAAATGTGTTCCGATTGACAGCAACCTTTGCACCTGAAAGCACTGAGCCTATACGAGGACTTCAGCAAGCATCTCCAGAAATCGTGATCATGGTCACATAACTCATTACAGTACATTGTTGTAATTGTTCTACTTTGTTACTAATCTATTACTGTGCTTACTTTATCAATTAAACTTTATGGTAAGTATGTATGTGGCAGGCAAAACAGTATACATTGAGTTTGGCACTCTCCCTGGTTTAGGCATCAACTGGGGTCTTAGACCATATTCCCTGTAGACAAGGGGAACTATAGTATATACATAATTTAGAAAAAAATCCCAAGTCTTTAATTAGAATACCCTATCTATCTCTCTCTCTATATATATAAAAGCCTAAGCGACCTTCCAACTGTCCAACCAGCAGCTATGACATGCATTGATCACCAGGGGACAGATGAGCAAAACAGGAGCTGCCAAGCTGCAGTAACTTGGCAGCTGAAGTTCTCGGGTGATGTACCCGAAACCAGAGAAGTAGGAGCCTGATTCTGGGGCACATCACCCGAGAACCACCCTCTTGCAACCCAGGATCCCTCAGGGGGTGTTGGAGAGTTGGTTCAGCCAAGTTCCCACAGGGCAGGCCGAGGGACCCCACAGTCCATGAATCCATGCACCAGGCCTCTGGTCTTTTATAATCTAATAGAATGGACTTTCCTAGTTTTCCAAGGCATGGGAGATCAAAAGCAGGAAGCTAAAAAAGGGCATCTTGAGGCCAAGAAACATTGATAGCTAGAAAAGAGAACTTTAGACCTGCAGGGACCGTAGGAATGCATTGCTTTCATTTCATAGATGAGAAAACAGACCTATACAATTTATTTTCTCTAGATTATACAGCTAAAGTAAATTGAGCGTTGGCTTTAGAAAGAAAAAAACCAATATGAGGCAAAAAGCAAAGGGGCCTCAAGAATTGTTGCCAAATACAGCTTTCTAATGTAAGCAAACATTTATATATGTAAAACCTTAAAAAGCTTCATTGGATTTTAACATTATTTATTAAATGATGAACCTAAGGAAGAAAAATTATCTTGGGTATCTTGTTTAGGGGGTAATACTATGTTTAGGGAAAAGATCCATCAAAATAGGTATTTACATAATCTCTTTAAGCACTGAAATATCTTTAGTATACTACTTGGTTTTATTATACTGAAAATATATACATAGTCAATTCTCATTAAGAGATCCATATTTATAACTTTGCTTATTAAATTTATTTGTAGGCACTATTGTAGTCATTCTTAGACATGCAGTGTGGCAAAACATTTGAATTGCTCAACATGCATGTTCTCAGCTAAGGTTGAACAAGATGAACAATTGTTTTTTTTTTTTAAATATATTTTATTGATTTTTTACAGAGAGAAAGGGAGAGAGATAGAAAGTCAGAAACATCGATGAGAGAGAGACATCATCAGCCGCCTCCTGCACGCCCCACAGTGGAGATGTGCCCGCAAGCAAGGTACATGCACCCGACCAGAATCGAACCTGGGACCTTTCAGTCTGCAAGCCGATGCTCTATCCACTGAGCCAAACTGGTCCTGGCAAGAACAATTGCTTTTTGTTTCAGCTCTCAGACTAAGCAAATGTCCACATCCCTGCATATAGACTGAAATCACATCTCAACAAGATCTGCAAGAGAGACAGTTTACCAAATAGAAGGGCTTTCCACAGATTTATACTAACAAAGCATACATAAATTGAAGATAGTATTCAAATTGCACACTGGAATAAGAACACTCTACAGAGGAAGATACAATACATATTCTCTATAACATGTACTGTGTGACATGAAGTAAAAAATTAGCACATATGGAAAGAAACAGACAAATGAGTCCCAGGGTAAACAACAACAAAACACCCAGTCTAGCCGAGACCGGTTTGGCTTAGTGGATAGAGCATCGGCCTGCGAACTGAAAGGTCCTGGGTTCGATTCTGGTCGGAGGCATGTACCTTGCTTTCGGGCACATCTCCAGTGTGGGGTGTGCAGGAGGCAGCTGATTGATGTCTCTCTCTCATCGATGTTTCTGACTTTCTATCCCTCTCCCTTCCTCTCTGTGAAAAATCAATAAAATATATTTAAAAAACAAACAAACAAAAAACACCCAGTCTATGCTGCCATCTTGATTCTCCAAAAATTTAATTTTTTTTAGAGAATTTAAAAAATTCTCACTCAAGGACACATTTTGTTTGCTTTAATTTATTCTAGAGAAAAATATCAATGTGCCTCTGACTGGGGATTGAACCTGAAACCTGCATACCAGCCCTGACTGGGATTTGAACCCATGACTATTTAGTGCATGAGATGATGCCCCATTGGCCAGAGTAAAAAAATATTTCTTTTTGTCCATAGTTAGTAAAAGTTTGGTCAGTTTAGTTTTTTACTTCTAAAACTTACTTTTTATATTCTCCGGTTAATACCTTCCATGTGTATCAAAATTATAAATCCACGAGAGGCCTGGTGCATGAAATTTGTGCATGGGTAGGGTCCCTAGGCCTGGCCAATGATCAGGGCCAATCAGGTTCTCTGTGTCCTTACCTCCCTGCCTTCTCCTTTCCTCACTTCCTCAGGGCCCCACTGCTGTTGCTGGTCACCTGTCATATTCCATGCCGCACCCTGGTGGTCAGCACACGTCATAGCAAGTGATCAAACTCCCAGTTTCCCAGTCAAACTCGAGGGGCACTTTGCATATTAGCCTTATATATAGAGAGATGTACTATAGCAAATAGGCCTCATGATATGGACTTGGTATAGATAGGTTCTATATACAATTTAAATTTAGATACATAATTTTTGTGCCGTGGACACCAACTTAGCAATATGATGAGCGATGGATGCTAGTCCTGAGAAACTATAGTGTAGTTAGGCCAGTGACATAGCGAGTATGTGGTTCAGAACACAATTTATATACTAACACTTAGCCCCCCTGAGGCATCACTCCATGTATCATTTATTTTGGCACTCTCCTTATCTTTAGATGGCCATTTTAAAGCTTATTTGGCAATGAATCACCAAAAAACCATTTACAACATCAAAAGCCACCGAGATAAAATATATACATGGGTTATTCGTCAAAGTTAAAACTAAAATTTTGGGGAAAATTTTTTTTGTTACTCCTCAATGGTTTTTTCCATTGCTTTTTAGAGAGAGAGGGGGGTGAAAGATAGGGGCGTGAGGGAGAGAGAGAAACATTGATATGAGAGAGACATTTATTGGTTGCTTCCCACCAACCGGGGGTGGGAGAGTGAATCCACAACCCAGGTATGTGACCTCACCAGGAATTGAAGATCCCTCAGTGCATGGGCTGACACTAAATCACTGAGCTAATTGGCCAGGATTAATTTTTAAAATTTTTAATAGAAAACAAATGAGATAAAATGTGTTCTCAACACATTATGTGGGAATTTTAAGACACAATGCATATCATTGATCCAGTAGAGTGGGGTCTATATATTAGACCACAGTCATGCCCTTTGGTTACGAATTATCCGAAGTTGTATTCGTGCTATAACAAGAGTTGTTGCAAAACCTAAAATATTACCCATCTGGCCTTATACAACAAAATGCTTGTCAGCCCTTGTAATAGACAATCCAACATAGATACACTAGCAGAACTGTTTTTTTTAATTTTTTTAATGTGTTTGTATTGATTTCAGAGTGGAAAAGAGAGGGAGAGAGAGAAATATCTGCTTCCTGCACATCCCCTATTGAAGATTCAACCCACAACTCAGGCTTGTGCCCTGACTGGGAATCGAACCTTGACCTCTGGTTCATAGGTTGGTGCCGGGTGGCTGGACTGGTCTTTTGAATACAAAATTTTATACCAATAATGTATGTACCATGATGAACACTGATCTGTGATCAGTAGGAATTAGTTTGAGAAGCTTTCTGCAAAGGCAGTTACCAGCTTGAACCTATTTATCTTTATTTGAATGTCCTCTAGGATATGTAAAAAATAATGTATCACCCCTGCTACATATGTAATCAAAGCTTCTAGTACTGTATATGTGCTTTGGATGCATTTTCCTCTCAAGATGATCAACTGTGGTTGACACATGTATATTAAATAAGCCTAATCAATTGGAAAAAAAAATAAAGATAGCAAGCTGAGAAAGAAGCAGATCTTGACAAAGTTTTTTAAAAAAAATTTAAAAACCACCTTTTTATTTGTAAATAACTTCAAGATTACAGAAAATTTGCAAGAATAAGGATATTGCATAGAATACTCATAATTTTTACCCTGATTCTTGTATTCTTTTTATAGCTTTATCAAGGCTTGACAAAATGATATGATATTTAACGTACACAAAGTGCCCTGGCTGGTTTGGCTCAGAGGATAGAGTGTTGGCCTGTGGACTGAAGGATCATAGGTTCCATTTCTGGTTAGGGCATATGCCTGGGTTGCAGGTTTGGTCTCCAGTGCGGGGTGTGCAGGAGGCAGCCAATCAATGATTCTCTCTCATCTCTCTCTCTCCTTCTTCCTTCCTCTCTGAAATCAACAAAAATATATTAAAAAATAAAGTGTACAAAGTGGTCATTTGATCTACGTGAAAGTATTCCCCATACCCCATAATTAACTAACACATCACTTCAAATATCCGTGTGTGTGTGTGTTTGTGTGTGTGTGTGTGCGAGAGAGAGAGAGAGAGAGAGAGAGAGAGAGAGAGAGAGAGAGAATTTGGCAAATTTTAATTATACAATATGGTGTTATTCAGCAAAGTTTAAGGTAGGGTCTGTGTGGGCATGTAAGGTATCCTAGGGCTCTTTCTTAGGTTGACACTCAGGGAAAGAAGGAATACTCATCATCAGAGGTTCTTGAGAAAATTAAATAAGAAAAATGTGTAACAAAGTTGTCCATAAACACAAATGTACCCAAGTCAGATTGAAACTACTTAACAGTTTTGCCCAGGGACCTGTCAAATTGTGTATTTTCTCCATACATTCTACCATATCATAGGAGAGTCACATGGGAGTCATTTAGATTTAGATTTGTTATATTCTTAGCAGTTCCTTGATATTTTCCCCTCTGGAAGTTGTAAAAGAGCCTCTGTCAGATCTTAGAACTTACCCATTTAGCTCTTTTACTTTTGACATTTTTGGAGGAATGATTGTCCAGTATGTTTCACCAATTTAGAGCTTCTTCTAATTCAGTGGTTCTTAACCCTAATTGCACCTTAAAATTACCTAAAGATCTTTAAAAAAAAGACTGATTCCTGTCTCTATCCTAGACTTGGCTGAATTAGTCTGGAGAGGGGCCTAGGTATTGGGGTTGTTTTAAAGTGCAGCCAGATGTGGAAACCACTGCGGATGGTGCAAAGTTAAGATTGTCCACCAGATGGAGACAAAGCACTTCTCCCTGAAAAGGCTCCACCTAAAACCCATTCTGTGACTTCACAGCTGCAGCCTCTCTAGTCTATACCAAGCAGGGCAAGCATGTGGGAAGATAGGGAAAATTATCTTTACTGTTGCTTGCCAGTCAAAGATATTATTATATTTTTAAATCCTGACCCGAGGAGATACTTAGAGAAAGGGAGAGAGAGAGAATGAGAGAAACATTGATGTAAGAGAAACATGGATTGGTTGCCCTTGCTATGCTCCCAGACAGGGATCAATCCTGAAACCCAGGCATGTGCCCTGACTGGAAATCGAACCAGCAACCTTTCGGTGCACAGGACAATGCTCAACCAACTGAGCCACTGTGGCCAGGCTACCAAAGATATTCTTGCCAAAACTGGAGAGAATTCTAGGAACTAACTTTAAAAATATGTGGATAAAAAGATGTCTTATTCACCCAATTAACTGAACTAGCATCTAGAAATATTTTCAATCCTTTTCCTACCTCACTTTGATAAAATAGGGCATATAAAAGAGGATGGTATGACTGCCCATGTAGAGTGGGAAGATTTTGACATAAGATTGCCTCAAGTATTGTGCAAATAGAAATCAACATCAGCATGAATAAATTAGCTTAAGCTATGCTCACAGATATTTTAGGAAATATGCAGATGTAATAACATAACTTAGATTTATTTTTAAGTTTGAACTACTTGATTGGCAGCTTCCAATGTTCATTGCTCTCATCTCTTGCCAAGCTCTCTCGCAGAAGCTGTAAAAGTTACAACCTTGATCTCTGTCCCCTTGTAGCTGGAGATGGCCAGTGAGATGTAGGTAACAGTCAGTGGGGGTGGCTTTCCTTCCAGAATAAAGTGACAAAAAATGATTTCCTTTCCCTTGGCCCCCTCTTCTTGGGGACACAGAACTTGTAAGTGAAGCAACCATCATTGTGCAGGAGATGACTAGTGTGAGGATGAAGCCAGTATAATGAAGGATGGCAGAGAGGACAAGCAGGAGGAGCCGGGTCTCCATGGGTCCTCCAGGGCAGCTACCGTGCCAGTCGAGGATTGCCTGTGCCTTAACTTGCTATGAGGGTGGGGATGAGGCTCCCTGTGATTGGCAGGTACAATTATTATGTGTTATGTTGACACATAGGCATAAATATATTTCTTGTATTGACCTTAGACCTCATCTTTTCTAGTTATTATTTTTCCTTTCTTTTTTTATTTCTAGTTTTTCTTTTTTAACCTTTTTAGTTAAAGAAGTCCCGGGGGCTTTAGACAAAACTAGGCATTTAGAAGCTCAACTTTGCCCGATTGTAAATGCCAGGCAATCTACCAAACATTCCTGCCCTAACCACATTTTCCAAACCAAAAAGCATCATCTGACATATCACCTGGTTAACTGGTGACTATTTTCAACAGATCGAAGCCAGAAAAGCCAGGCCCTCCTGTCAGCCTCCTGAGACAGCCCGTGACTCTCCAGTGCACACACCAGGTCAGAGCACACAGACCCTGCCAGGGCCAGGCACCCAGACAGAACAGAAACAACACACCAAATAGCAATGGACAACAGCATTTACAGCAACACAGGCCTAGTTTGATCTCGAGGGTCGATGGCACGCAAAGGTATCTAATTGGACAGAGAGGGGAAAGAGCAAGGTTCCCACATCTGATTAAGCAGAGAGGCAGTGTGGGATTCAAAGGCCGTGTATTCAGGATCGTTGCTGGTCTATCGTCCAGCCCAGCGAGGGAGGACTTCACGGGAGAGGATTGCACAGAACCAGGGGCTGCTCCGGGAACTTGGAGCTGAGCTGGCAAATGCGGGGAAAGATACGATCGGTGCACGGTGTCTCCTTGGAAAGGTCACGAAGGCCTAGTGGGCCCTCCTGTGAGCACAGCACAGACCAGTGCCTCTGGCGTGTGCTGTGCACCAGCTCTGTGAGCAGCCGGAGGTGAGGGTGGGCTTCCAGGGCAAAGGTGGAGGAAGGACGTCTCCTGTGTTGAACTCCCCTGGGGCTGCTGTTAGCACCTGCTGTTATCTCTCCAGCCTTTATCTCCAAACCTCCTATCTCCTGAGCTTCAGACTCATTGCCAGCTGCCCCTGCTTATCTACATCTGGATGTTTTCACAGTCATTTCAATCTCACTGCGTCCAAGATTCATTACGGTGTCTTTTCTTCCTGTTTATCGCCTTTGTCATTCTGCACATCTGGGCAACTATGCACTGATTTATTCCGCTTTATTAAGGCATAATTGGCAAATTAAATGCTAAGATATTTGAAGTGTACAGTGTTGATGCTCTGATATATCTGTACATTATGAAAGGATTCCTCCCATCAGGTTAATTAAAATGTCATCACCTCGCATATTTACCTCTTTCTTTCTTTCTTTTTTTTTTTTTGGTGAGGACATTTAAGTTCTATTTTCTTAGCAATGTTCAGTGTTATCAACTACAGTCACCACATTATACATTAGATCCTCAGACCTTGTTTGTCGTGTGACCTAAGGCTCATGCACTTTTCCTAACGTCTCCCTTTCTCCCTATTTCTCTCACCCCCAACACCTGGCAACCACTTTCCTGTCCTCACTTTCTTCCTAGGAGTTCCATTCTCAGTCTTTGGTATTTGTCCTTCTCTCTGACAACTGTTTATTCTTTCTTTATTTATTTTTTACAGAGAGGAAGGGAGAGGGATAGAGAGTTAGAAACATTGATGAGAGAGAAACATCGATCAGCCGCCTTCTGCACACCTCCTACTGGGGATGTGCCTGCAACCAAGGTACGTGCCCTTGACCAGAATCAAACCTGGGACCTTCAGTCCACAGGACGATGCTCTATTCACTGAACCAAACCTGTTTCGGCTGACAACTGTTTATTGATGCTGCCTCTGCGTTGCCCACTGTGCTGGTGCAGGTGAGAGGGATGTGCAAACCCAAACAAGGGGTGGGTGCTCTAAACAGGCAAGCGCCCCAGGGATGACATACTTCAGTCTGTGATGATGCAGGATGGACAGGGGCTGAGCGTCAACAGGGACACTTTCATGCCTAAGTAGGCAGGGTATTACCCCCCTGGTCACCCAGCCTAGAAAAACCAATGTCCCCTTTTCCTTCCCCTTTCCTACCACTGAGGGGAAGCAAGGTTTGGCCACTCTTCAGCTCCCTTTTGGGATATTGCTTTTAAGTTGTTTATGAAGAAACAAGACTCAGACCCAGCCGGTTTTGCTCAGTGGATAGATCGTAGGCTGCAGACCAAAGGGTCCCGGGTTTGATTCTGATCAAGGGCATGTAACTAGGTTGCAGCCTCCTCCCCAGTCCAGGCCCTGGCTGGCATGCATGCAGGAGGCAACCAATCGATGTGTTTCTCTCACATCGATATTTCTCTCTGTCTTTCCCCCTCTCCCACTCTCTCTAAAAATCAATGGAAAAATATTCTTGGGAGAGGTTTTAAAAAATAAAAAAGAAAAGAAACAAGGCTCAGAAAGAACCTCTTGACCCTCCTCCTTCCTACCTGAGATTCAGATGGAAAGGCCTATTCCAGGAAGGGATTTCCAGGATGCTCCTTGTAGCCTGATTTATCAGTGTGATACACAAGAGTGTTTCAGGCTGGGGGCTGCAAGTTGGATACCCTCACTGTCCTATTGTTTCTGAATCATCCAGCCAGAATTTGCCTGCCCAAAACCCTACAAACAAACAAAAACGAACAACGAAAAAACAACAACAAAAAGGCAGAAATTATTTGCTTGCCATGTGTCCCCCTGTTCCTCAATTACCTGAAATCTAAGACACCATTCCCCACCTTTTCTCCTTGGTCCAAAATGTCTTATATAACCTATCTTGCGTCATGGCCCTGTCATTGGAATGGTCATGCCTATGTGAATTCCCCATGTGCATGTATTAAATTTGATATCCTCCTATGAATCTGTCTCCATTAATTTGATTATTAGCCCAGCTAGAAAAACTTACAAGATAGGAAGGAAGGTATTAATTTTTTTCTCATTTCCACGAGAAATATGCCACCAACCACCACATCTTGCCTATTGGACTTCCTACATATTTCTCAGGCTCATCTCCTCATTAGCCCAGCGGAGACCATCTTCTTCTTCTATGGGGACCATGTGTTACTCTTCCATGCCAGATTTTTTACACTTTCCCCCTTGCCCTTCACTCTACCCTGCACCCCTTCCCATACCGCCTCCAGACAGCTTCATCCAAAACCCGTACCTGACTGTGTCACTTTCCTGCCTAAAGCTTTTCTGGTAGTTTTTCATTTTATGTTATGAGGTTAGATTTTTTTTTAACCTCATTGTCATTTTTTTTTTTATTCCCCCGAGTTTTTACTTGAGCAACACTGTACTGTTGGCGGTGGAAGTGGAGTTCTTGGGGTTCCACTGGAGTAAGCATTTCCGGAGGCTCCTTGGGAGAATGAACTCTAGTAGAAAGCTTTATTTCTGTAGACTCACATCCTTGAGTTTTCAAGACTTCCTTTCCTTCAGTTCTCCCAGGGAAGAAGTCCCATTTTGCCATTAGCAGGGCTAAAATCAGAGCCAGTGTCCACGTGGAGCGATCCAATACAGCGTCAGCTAGCTTAGTTTCCGCTCCTGCTGCAGCCCGACCGTTCACTGCGTGTGGTGTCCGCAGGGCACATGGCTATGGAGGAAACATGGGCAAAAGGGCCCTGGGAGCCAAGAGTTAAGCCGGACAAGAGAGCAAACTCCTTTGTTCCGGGGATTATCTTTCCCCAAATTCCTTGCAGTGGCCACACCCATTCTGGCCAAGAATCTCTGTTGCCAGGTGTGCCTGACAGAGACTTTTCCTGGTCACCCCACGTTCATTGCGTGTGCCAGAGGGAAATGAGAGACAGAAGCATGTGGGGAATGGGCGGTGGTTCCCTGGGGAGTCCAAAGTTGCAACTTCCTGGTGAAGCTGCCCAGATGGCTGTGCTTATAATGTCTGGCCTCCCCGTTGCTCCTTTTCTATTATTAATAACCAGCTAATTACAATGGTACCATGCTATTCACAGTCCTTGGAGCACCATATGGCATTTCATGCCTCTGAACCTTTGATCATGCTTTTTTTTTTTTTTTTTAATATATTTTATTGATTTTTTACAGAGAGGAAGGGAGAGGGACAGAAAGTCAGAAACATCGATGAGAGAGAGACATTGATCAGCTGCCTCCTGCACGCCCCCCACTAGAGTTGTGCCTGAAAGCAAGGTATATGCCCCCGACCGGAATCGAACCCGGGACCTTTCAGTCCGCAGGCCGACGCTCCATCCACTGCGCCAAACCAGTCTTGGCTGATCATGCTTTCTTGACCTCTCATCTTTGTCTAATGGTTAATTTGCTTCTGTCTCATCTGTCCCTCCTGTGTTCATAGTGGTTCATGCTTATTTATCCTTGTTACAGCACTCAGCATACTCTATTTGCATATTTCACATTTGCCTCCCTTTGCAGAATGTGGGCACATCGAACAGCAGGCCTTACTTCACCATCTCTGTGTCCAGCAGTATGCTTGGCAAAGGCAAATTGTAATGGAGTTCATTATAAAATGGAACCAGAGTGAGAGATATTAATTTACTTGGGGAGAAATGTAACTTGAAGTCTAAGACAAAAAAGCAATTAATGATTTATGTTTTTTAAAAAATATATATATTTTATTGATTTTTTCAGAGAGGAACGGAGAGGAATAGAGAGTTAGAAACATTGATTAGCTGCCTCTTGCACACCCTCCACTGGGGATGTGTCCACAACCAAGGTACATGCCCTTGACTGGAATCAAACCTGGGACCCTTCAGTCTGTAGGCCAACGCTCTATCCACTGAGCCAAATTGTTTTTGGCCATTTATGGTTTTTAAAATGTACTTTTTTTTTTTTTAATCCTCACCTCAGGATATTTTTTCCATTGATTTTTAGAGATATTCATTTAAAGAAAATACCTTTGGGAGAGATCAACCAAAGGATTTATATGCATGCATATAAGCCTAAACCACTGGATACAGACACCGGGGAGTGAGGGCATGAATGGGCGGCAGTCAGAGGCCAATGGGGGTGGTAAGAAAACATATGTAATACCTTAATCAGTAATGAAAACACATTTGACCCCTCCTCCCCCCTTTCCTACCCAAGAGATTCAGACAGAAAACCTGCTTCAGGAAGGAAATTTTAGGATGTTCCACTTAGCCTAACTTGAATTAAGTATGGCAAATAGGAGGGCTTCAGGCAGTGGTCTATGTGTCCCATTGTTTCAGAGTTGCCTAGAAAGAACTTGCCTGTCATGTGCGTCCCAGCTCCCTCAACGACCTGTACATTTCTCATCCTCACTTCTGAAATGTAAGTCTCTGTTGCCTCCCTTTTCTCCTTTGTCCAAAATGACAAATATACCCAATGTTGCCTCACTGTGTTTGGAATTTTCATGGTTGTGTAAATTCCCCATGCGCATGCACTACAAATTTTATTTTCTGCTGCAAATTTGTTAATTAGTTATTAACCTAGTTAAAAGAACTTTGAAGTGGGAGGAAAAGTAGTCATTTTTTAGCCTCCACATGTTGCAGTGTTGTGGAGTGAATGTGAGTGAACGACCACTGGAGTCCAGACCAAATTAAGATTTAGGGAGTCTTGATTAGCCGGCTGGCCAGCGACTGCTCTGCCTTTCTCCATGCAAGGAGTCCAGAGAGCAGCAGCAACCCTTTGTGCAGAACCACTTTTAAGCACATTTACCACATCTTGTTTTTGCAGAACAAGTAACCTAAGACAAAACAATTTTTCCCAAGCATCGTCAGAGTCATGCCATTGATGACCATGGTATTTACAGGGTCATCTTGTTCTTCAGAAAGCAGAGTGTTCTATGAAAGAAGGCCTACGTGCTGGGAAGGGGCCATGAGACCGTATCTCAAGGCATGGCCTGGTGTCAGCACTGACAACTCTCTCTGGGGCACAGTCCATGGCCTCTCTGGAATGGGAGTAGTGCTCAAATATTCTCACTCTCTAACAGCAGTGACTTCTAAGATGGAGCACTTCTGGGTCTTGGTACTTGAACTGCTGGACAAGCTGTATTTGAAACGTACTTATATTAATTTCATTGTTTTAAATCTGATAATCCAATTTAATGCAGGTCAGGTGTTTTATCTGGTAATTCTGCATAGAAGTGGCTTGAAAAAACATGCCCCAATTCAGGGGCTGTTTGACTTGGAGGCAAAAACTGGATACTCAGAGCTCCTTTACATTCTGCCTCAGGTTTCAGGGAAAAAAGCACAGGGGACATCTGATGTATTAAAAAGCTGGTGTGAAGGCAGAGAAAAGAAATGAGCTTTCCTGAACAGGAGTCAACAAAATCAAACAGGAGTCAACAGAACAGGAGTCAACAAAATCAAACAGTTTCCTGGACTTTTCCCCAAATTTACCAAACATAATTATTAGGAGTAAAACCTGGGAATGTTATTTTAATAAGCACCTGGGGGATTCTCATCCAATGTGAGGTTTGGGGGGTCATTTGCTCTGGGGCAGTGATGTTCTAAATTTTTGACCACTCACTCTAAGCAGTGAAAAAAAAAAAAAGTAAAATATGCATTTATTTATCAAGTTCTCACACACTCTCTTTCTATCACTTCTACCCATTTTTTAACTTTTACCTTTTAAGAAATGACTAAATCGGCTTGATTTATGTTCTTTTTTTTTTTTTTTAAAACATATTCTATTGATTCCTCACAGGGAGGAATGGAGAGGGAAGAGAGCCAGAAACATCAATGAGAGAGAAACATTGATCAGCTGCCTCTTGCACACCCTCCACTGGGGATGTGTCCACAACCAAGGTACATGCCCTTGACTGGAATTGAACCTGGGACCCTTCAGTTTGCAGGCTGACACTCTATTCACCGAGCCAAACCAGTCAAGGCTGGTTTATGTTCTTAATGTGCCTTGTATCTTTCTTTTCAGAATACGCTTCAGTCTGCTGGACTTGAGTTTCATAAGGGCAAAGGACCACTATTTCATTCGCTTTTACACTTGTAGCAGCACAGGGTTTGCCCTTTAGGAAGTGCTCCATAAAATACAGGTCTGAGTTGAATTGGGAATGACCCTTTATTTTTATTTTTTTAAATATATTTTTATTGATTTTTTACAGAGAGGAAGGGACAGGGATAGTGAGTTAGAAACATTGATGAGAGAGAAACATCAATCAGCTAGCTGCCTCCTGCACACCCCTACTGGGGATGTGCCTGCAACCAAGGTACATGCCCTTGACCTAAATCGAACCTGGGATCTTTCAATCCGCAGGCCAAACGCTATATCCACTGAGCTAAACCGGCTAGGGCGGGGATGACCCTTTAAAAGAGAGACATAGGCCGAGACCTGTTTGCTCAGTGGATAGAGCGTCAGCCTGCGGACTGAAAGGTCCCAGGTTCGATTCTGGTTGGGGGCATGTACCTTGCTGGCAGGCACATCTCCTCTGTGGGGTGTGCAGGAGGCGGCTGATCGATGTCTCTTATCGATGTTTCTGACTTTCTATCTCTCTCCCTTCCTCTCTGTAAAAAATCAATAAAATATATAAAAAAAAATAAAAAATAAAAGAGACATAGCTTGTCCGTGGAACAGTGTTGGTTAATGCTAACTTTGTATGTCCAAACTGCTTCCCGTTTCCATGGAAACATAATCAGTAGTTCCTGTAGGCACCTCTACCTGTCAGTGCCAGGTACCCAAAGAGAGTTTAAAATCCCATTTCCTGGGCTCCAGCTGGGCTTCTCTTGAAGTGGCAGAACTCCAGCAGCAGGAGAAAGGACCCTCCATTGAAAGAGCAGCAGGAGACAGCGGTCAGAGGCTTTCATTCCAGACAAGTGAGGAGGAAGGGAGCGGAGCGGCTTCTTTCCGCAAACAATCCCTCCCCTCAGGCGGCGTGACTCAGGGGGAAGCCAACTTGGACCAGGAGGCCAGAGAACAAGCCCACTTGCCTCTCTCTCTTGGGGGCCCTTATTCTTGAGTCCCAGTGATTGCTAACATCAATTATGCCATCACTACTTAATAACCCCTTTGAAAATAGGGGCTGCTGGCTTTGGAAAAACCTCCTCAGCCTCTTTACTGGTATCTGCAATTGATGGGAAAGATCAACACCAAAACGAAGATGGCGCAGTTACATAACTGCCTCCCGGCCCGGGGAGCAGACGCTCTGCACGTTCCAGATAAATTGTAAAATTGTGGAAGGTCGTAGCTGGGGAGAGCTGCGAGATTCTGCCCTGCAGTCCGCTTTATCGTTGAGGTAGGTGCTGTAAACTAATTTGCTCATGTAACAAATGAGGTTCTTTTGGGCAAACGAAAGCATGTTGTTCTGAATTAATAAGAAGCTGCTGCGGGTTATATGCTCCCACCACAACTTTCTACCAGATTATGGTAAAAGTAAGTTTTAAGCCAAATCCTGCCACGAATACTCCATTTAGTAGCAAGGAGGCCTCCAAATGATCAGATCTGATTTTCGAGGTCTTCCGACTATTGTTACAGGAAAAAGAAAAATTGTTTATGACACTTGTTAACATAGTAAGGCAGTCTTTCTTCAGGACTCTCAAGGTCAGTATAGGAAGTAACGTGATGGGGTTTTGCTGTAAGAAGGAGAAATCGGGCTCAACTAATACAAGGAAAAGTTGGAATTGACAGCCAAGAAAGAGTGTGTGGGGAGGGGCATCATGGTGGGGAATGGTAGATGGACAACTATTAAGAGGAAACATCAAGGGTAAGGGGGAGATTGTGTCTAAACAGACCTTATAGGAAGGATTCTTGCTGAAGGCAGGGTAGGATGATCAGATATCTCCTGGATGAGGGTGGAGGATGAAGAGCCTGATAAGACAGCGAGATGTGAAGGTTGGGGGGATTCTGGCTAATCTGATTTAGAATTCTTGGTAAAATTTTTGGGCTCTTGAGGATGTGCCCAAGAATGAGGCCTTGTTGAAAAAAAACTCAAGAGATGCCTGATTAGAGCTTGGTCAAGGAGAGAATCTTTGTCATCATCCGTCCATGAGAAGAAAGTGTGGCACTATTCTGGAAGATAGATTCGGCTAACTGTAAAGTGGCATGCCAATCGTAAGAACCCCATTAGTTCAATTAGGTCTGGATTCAGCAGATGTTCTGTCCAGGATTGAGCGTGGGATATATTTCAAAGGATACAGACTACTGCACTTGCCAGATGTGTTGACCCTACTTGTGTAAGAGCAACAAGAACCTTTAAAATACTGTATATTTAGCCACATCTTTTGAAGAGCATCACACTAGAGAAAAATCCGAGCTCATTACCACTGCCTGGAGCTGATGTACGGACAGCTGAGACTGCTGTAGGAGCCACCTCTGAGTGTGGCTTTCTGTCACAGTCTTTCAAACACTAACTACAACCTGTGGATTGGTGTTTCCATAGGACAATGGGCCACACCGGAAATGTAACTTGGACAGCAGGCAGTCAATGCCAAGAACGCAATGTAAATTACAGACCTGCAGGAGAGTGGTACTCAGGATGGAAATAGAATCTATAACTATAACCTCAGTAAACAGGGCAATCTTGTGTTTCTTTCTTGTGCGGCACACTGGTTGTGCATAGGGATGATTTTAAGGAGAAAACATATCAATAACAAAGGAGTAATTTAAAAAACTTTACTCAGTCTAATGAGGTGGCAAAGAACATTGTTAATGTACAGAACAGCAAAACTTAAAACATTTGTTCCAATCATTACCCCTCATATTCCTCATGGACTCCAAGAAACTCTCATTTTCTCTCAAGTCCCAATTCTATTATTCTTCCAAACCCGTCTCTCTCTCTTTTCTTTTCTCTCATAATCATTCTTTCCCTTTCTTGTGGTAATCTAGGCTTTCCTGCCCATCATCTGTACTCTTCTATCTGCATAACAAAGTGCGCGCACGCGCGCGCGCGCGCGCGCACACACACACACACACACACAAACACACACACACACACACACACACACACACACACACACAAATACGGGAGGTGATGGGGATTTAGGGAAGAATGCGGGCCAATTTCAGAATCTTTGGAGGGGAGACAGTGTGACTATTTACCCCTCCTTATGTAATTTCCTCTAACTTCAGGTTAATATGTGAGCTGGTCCTGGACCGTGAAAGTTTGCACTAGGCACACCGCTGATTGTGGGACAATGTCCATGCACCCAGGAACACTGTAAGATTGCACAGGGCCCTTCTAATTATTAGTTCCAATGGCTGGAAGGATGTTCTTTTCTTTCCTTTCTCTTTCTTTGGGTCTAGAATTAAATTCAGCCTGAGTTTCTTTGAGATTTTTTTTTTTTTTTTTTTTTTTGCTACAAAAAGCTTTATTGTTTCATTTGGTCTATGCATGGGAGAGGGCTTCAGGGTGGTTAAAAGAATGGCTAGCAGTTTTGGGGAGAGGCTCAGGTAAAAGCCAGACACCAGGGGGAAGGCAAAGGGGCCCCTCAAAGGCCTCAGGGCTCCAAAGGCTCCTAGTGGTGCTGGAGGGTGAGCCTTTCTAAGAGATACTCGCCCACTAGCCTGGGGGCCAGCCAGGTGTCTCCCATCTTCTTGATGCGTTTCACTTCCTCACCCCGGAAGTGGTTCTCCTGGATGTCACGAGCTGAGGCTGCGCGGGTAGAACCAGGGCCTGCAGCTCCCAAAGGGCCTGGTCAGGTTCCTCTCCAAGGCCAGGGCGGCTTCCATGGCGGCCTGAGTTTTACCCACTCGTCTTGGGGAGGCTTCAGCACGTTCTTTAGAGAATGCACTGGTTTTGCAAATTTAAGAGCCGCCCAGCGCCCTCGTGCTTCTTCTCCGGCAACTCATGGAAGAAGTGGCCTGTGCCCTGGAAAAAAAGCAGCCCAGAGGGAGGTAGGTGGGCGCCTGCAGATGCAGGCCGGGCGGTTGATGGCAGCCTCCCCCTCGGTGGGATAGTTCCGAAGAGTTAGGGAGCTCATGGTTGCTCGGCATTAGGAGTTAAGATGAAAACGCCCCCGTGTGTTGACTGGTCCTGGAGGTGGTTCTGAAGGTGGTGACTGGATAAGGCGCTGGAAGGTGGTTGGAGGCTGGGAGAAGGGGCGACCCTAACAATGTTCCGTCTAAACATTGTTAAAGCCAGAGACAGATCCTGGAACGCCGAGGGCGCTCTCTTTGAAATCCTCAAGGTGGAGCTAAGGGTTAAGGATTGAGAGACCCTAAGCTACATAGAAAAGGGTCAAGATAATTAAGGAAAGAAAGAAAAAAAAATGGCTGCCTTTTAACTTGGGCCTATTTATTTATTTATTTTTAAAAATATATTTTATTGATTTTTCCACAGAGAGGAAGGGAGAGGGATAGAGAGTCAGAAACATCGATGAGAGAGAAACATTGATCAGCTGCCTCCTGCACACCTCCTACTGGGGATGTGCCCGCAACCAAGGTACATGCCCTTGATCGGAATCGAACCTGGGACCCTTCAGTCCACAGACCAACTCTCTATCCACTGAGCCAAACTGGTTTTCGGCAAACTTGGGTCTTTCAATTGAAATTGCTTTTTAGAGCAAATAAACCTACCAGACATACACAGAACAACCTGCCCTATAGCTGCAGAATATACATTCTTCTCAAGTGCACATGGAACATACTCTAGGATAAATCATCTGTATCAAATCATCATATTGTACATCTTAAACTTACACAGTGTCATATATCTCAGTAAAGTTGGTGGAGAAAAGGTCATTCAAGAAGGTATGAGTGATGGGCTGAGGAAGAAGCACAGAGAGCAGTTAGTAGGCTGTGCGAGAGGTCATAGAGGCTTGGCAACAGTGAGATGATAGGACGTGATCAGATTCTGGATACATCCTACAGACTAAGCCACCAGAATTTCCTAAAAATTGAATGTGAAGTATATAAAAAAGAGAGGACTCACTCATATGTGGAATCTAATAAACAAAATAAACTGTTGAACAAAATAGATCCAGAGACATAGAAGCGTGGAACAGACTGGAATCTCAGAGGGAAGGCAAAGGAAAGTGGGTGAGAGGGAAGAGATCAACCAACATAGTTGTAGGCATATATGCATAACCCATGGACACAGACAATAGGGTGGTGAAGGCCTGGGCAGATGGTAGGGTCATATTCGAAGGGGGTCAATGCGGGAAGTGGTGGTGGAGGGGTGATGGCAGGGAGGGGACATATGTAACACTTTAACAATAAAGATTAAAAAAGAAAAGAAAAAGAGGGATTGAGGAAAACTTCAAAAATGGAGAAGTCTGTGGAGGAACAGTATTTTTCTTGGGGGGAGACGTGAATGTGAGGAGCAGGAGGTAAAGTCAGAAGTTCGGCTTTGGACATGTCGTCTCTGAGATGCCCAGTAAACACCTGAGGGAAGAGGTGGGCTAAGATGTATCCTTGGTTATGCTTCACCTTCTTTGTGTCTTTATTGGGATATCACTTGGTGTCTTTAGTAGAGAAAGAGACACCAGGGATGTGTACACATAGAGGAAAGACCCCGTGAGGACACAGTGAGAGGGTGGCCATCTGCAAGCCAAGAAGAGAGGCCTCAGGAGAAACGAACTAGCCAACACCTTGGTCTTGAATTTCTCGCCCCTACAACTGCAAGAAATAATGTTCTATTGTTTAAGTCAGCCAATCTGTGGTGATCTGGTATGACAGCAGATGAGTAGCATTTGGCAAGAGACCCCTTGCTCCTATCTTGGGCAGCACCATCAGGGCGAAAGGGAAGTGACATGGGCAGGAAAATGGGGTTGGAAACTTAGGTGCTAATTTGGCTGTTTGCCTAGATTGGTGTTCTCTCCACTCTGCAGAAGAGAAGCACACCGAGTACTTGAGTCCTTCCTTGATAAACTTTGCTCCCATTTCAAGTGAAGTGTTTACGTGCGGGATGCGGAGGAGTGCTGGGTTGTTTGTTCTGTTCATTCTTTCACTCCATCATGTGGTAGGTGCCTACTCTGTGCTATGTTCCTGTGATATAGAGGCGAATACAATGTGATCCCCACCCTAAAGGCTATGAACAGGAGTATTTCCCGAGTACTCCTTGGTGAATCCTGAAGAACTAGCAAAAGCCAAATTGAGTACAAGGCGCCAACTGAACCAAAGAGAATAAGTTTGGATCATGTGTATTTAGAGTTTTACGTTCACACAGCGCCCTCCAAGGTTTCCATAAAACATTGCATCACTCCTAAGGATGCTACATTCCTAAAGGTGTACATCTTCATGCTGAAGTCGTTATAATTCTGAAACCTCAGGGACTAGATACATGCTCTTAATGAAATTTGGGTTTCAGATGCTCTATTGCACCGCAGCAGATAGTACACATGTTTGGTTGCACTCTGCGCAAATATGTGTCAATCTGCTGGCCATCTATCGTGCCTGAATTTCTATGGGGACAGCAATTAACCTCTGGGTTAAATAGTTCTTAAGTAGCACAGTGAGAGGGATAATGTTATATTAGCACATTAAAAATGGCCTCTATCTCTCCAGTGGCATTTTGTGCTTTGTGAGACCCCAAAGTACAATTTAATGAGGACTGCTTTTGTCATGGAATGCTAAGGGTATTTTGTCTCAGATTCAGTACTGGCTTGGAAACAGGAGACAAAACGAATAGGTAGAAATGCACATTTGTTTGGAAAGAAAAAGGGTAAATAGAAGGGCTTCTGAAGGGTTGGTCTGGGTCAGTCTTATTTAACACCTTTGTAAATGATCCAGAGAAGGATTTGCACAGTGAAATCTCCAAATCTGCAGCCAATGCTGAACTATTCGGGACAAGAAAAAGCCAAGCTGTGAGGACCAACTGCCTGGAAGTCTTAGGAGGTTGTGCGAATGGGTAGGAAAATGGTTGGTGTGCTGAAGTGTGTGCACTTGGACAATGTAATGCATTTAGGACAAAAAAGTTCAAAATATCTCAAAAGGATGTTTCTAAAATGTGACACAAGAAAAAGACTCTCTAGTCATGGTAAATTCTTGCCTTATGACATGAGCCCGCATGATTCTGCAGTCAAATATGAGCATTATCAGGAGCGGAAACAGAGACAGTTATTATAATCAGTATGGCATTAGATTTTCTAACACTTGGGCATTCATTTAATTTATGTGTTTATGGATCACCAACTGTCTGAGTCATGTTTGGCAGTGCACTGGATAGGGATACTTGTAAGTCTGTGAGGGAGATGGCTTGAAAAGTATGCAGTGGGAGTGATGGGAGAAGACCAATTAGGGCCCTTTAGGTTTCTAGGAGCCTGGCGGGCAGCCTAGAGTGAGAAATAGCCAAAGACCTCAGGCATTACTAGGAACAGCTGTGGAGGAGGAAACCTTTCGTGATGGGGTCCTTTAAAATTTTGCTTTTACTCTTCTGTTTATTCTAGACAACAATTGTTGTCACTTAAAAGTGCCTACTCAGAGCTCTTAGTCTCTGTGCTAAATGCTTTACATACTTTATTTTGACGTTGAGAAATTTCCCCACTCTTGTGTTCTGAGAAATGGTTATGTATAAAGGATCACCTGCCCTCTCAAATGCCAAGATAGGACCATCTCCATCTTTCCTCGTGACTCCCATAAAACCTGAGGATGACACTCCTGTGTACTCAGACCCCTTTCCTTTCGATAAAATGAACCTTTTTCCTATTACAGTAACCTAAAATAAATCATCTCTTTAATTGTCTGGTACATTTTGCATTTTGTCTTTTGTAATTTGAAGTAATCCATTACAATCAAATATTTATTGGATCACCTATGCTCTGTACGTTTGCTCATCAGGCATGGTGCTGGGCTGCAGATGTGTAGCACTAAGCAAGGCAGACCTGGTTCCCTTAGGAACTCCAATTCTCATTTGAGGAGCATCAGATGATTAAACAAAGATTTATAATAAAGTGTGACTAGTGTTGAGAAAGGTGAAATGAATGATTGTTACAAAGAAAAGGATTTAACCCAGCATTGAAAAATGCAATGTTTGCATTCCCATTAATAGCTTCTTTAACTTACATCTTAATATATGGGCACTGTTATTGTTGAGAAGAAATA
The DNA here is from genome assembly GCA_011751065.1 of Lasiurus cinereus. Lineage (NCBI taxonomy): Eukaryota > Metazoa > Chordata > Mammalia > Chiroptera > Vespertilionidae > Lasiurus > Lasiurus cinereus. The sequence goes on along the minus strand of JAAGEH010000426.1, from coordinate 2,870,162 downwards.
GTTGAAAGAGGTCTGGCCAGGCCCCAGTCCTGGCTATTCATGGACTCCCCAGAATGGGTAGATAATGGCTGGATGCATTACCTTTGTTCCTTGATGTTGGGGTGGACTTCACAAGCAGTTCATCAAATTTCAGCTCTGCTGCAGTCCCCAGAGACAAATTTGAAGGTAGAAGAGATTATGGTGGGTTTTCTCATGTAATGCATAAACCTGAGTTGGCCTGGATTTTTGATGTTTGGACAAGAACTTGTTAATGATTCATTTGGAAGACAGGAAGACCTTTCAACCAACGCTTCTTAACAAGAAAGCATTAGAGATATTTTATTTGGTCCCATTTTATTTGGTGGATTGCCATGGCAAGGTCTTGGGAGGAGACAATCAATTCTACTTGCAAATATTTTTGTGTCTGAAAACTACTCAGAATTGGATTTGATCTAGAACTGTCTGATTCCCATAGTGTGTGGAACCAAATGTTTCAATATTTTCCAAGATTATGGTGCCCAATTATTTTCTAAAATATTGCTGGCTGGTGTGGCTCAGTGGTTGAGTGTCAACCTATGAATCAGGAGGTCACAGTTCAATTCCCAGTGGAGGCATGCAGGAGGCAGCCAATCAATGCTTCTCTCTAATCATCGATATTTCTATATCCCTTTCCCTCTCCCTTCCTCTCTGAAATAAAAAAAAATATATTAAAAATAAAATAAAACATTAAAAGTTATGAAAGGATCCTGAAAGCATAGATCCTGATTACTATAAAGATCTGTATATATAAAAGCTTAATATGCAAAGTGTCCCCTTGGGAGTTCCACAACTGGGAGTGTGATCGCTTACTATGATGTGCGCTGACCAAGAGGGGCAGCATGAAATGAAGGAAGGCCCAGTGTCTGGCAGCTGGGGAAGGGAGACCCTGGCCTGCAGCCGACAGCTGATAGGGACCCTACCTGTGCACAAATTTTGTGCACTGAGTGTCTAGTTTTATAATAATAAAAATCATTGTTTATTATTATGATTACTAACTATAAAAGTGATTACTATGAAAGTGATCAGAGAAGAAACCAAAATGGCGGCATAGGTAAACACCTGAACTGTTGCCTCACACAACAATTTCAAAACTATAACTAAAAGACAAAACGGATATCATCCAGAACCACAGGAAGGCTGGCTGAGTGGAAATTCATCTAGAAAGAAAGAGAAAAGCACACTGAGACTCACAGGAGTTCTGGAAGGCAGAGGTATGGAGGCACGGACATGGAAAGGGCTGGATTTCTCAATTGGGAGGGAGACAAAAACTCCCGACTGCTCTGAACTCCAGTTCTGGGTGAGACTCTGGGGACCCAGACTCATATGGGGAAGGGAGACCCTGGCCTACAGCTGACAGCTGATTTGCACTGAGCCTTTAGTTTTATAATAATAAAAATCATTGTTTATTATTATGATTACTATAAAAGTGATTACTATGAAAGTGATCAGAGAAGAAACCAAGATGGCAGCATAGGTAAACACCTGAACTGTTGCCTCACATAACAATTTCAAAACTATAACTAAAAGACAAAACGGACATCATCCAGAAATATCATCCACTGTTTTGTGTGGCAGCGGGTGAAACTTGAGAATGGCTTTCTCTCAAAGGTGCTTGCAGCAATTATCGTGGGACACTGAGACCCAGGGGCCTCTTAGTGCAGGGCTGATGGGAAGCCTTTGCTGCTTGCTCCACCCTGAGACTCTGCCCCATCCAAGCTGAGTGCAGAAGCTTTTGCATATGAATGGCCTGGTCCCTTGAATTCTAAACTTACCTAGCAAACTGCAGCTGAGTTAGTGAGACCCAAAAAATCCAAAAGAAGGACCAAGGCCCCACAGCAGCTTGCATTGCTTCATAGCTGGGCTTCATCTGGGCACCTCTCAAACCCAAGCGAAGAGGAGGACTATGCAGATCTCTCTGTAGCCCCTGCTGGGTGGCCTCAGGCAGAGGCTAAATTAGCACCTCCTTGGAGATCCAAGAGCCAGTGAACCCAGTGGTCAGAGTGGGACCATCCAATTTACAATTACTCAGATCCAAAAGGGACACTCTCATAAGGGGGCAGACTCAGTGGGTACCTAAGCCCCACTGAAGCAAATCTTGTCTCTTAAGGGTGTCTCCAGCACATAAGTTCTCCTATCATAGACACAGCTGATCCTCGTAGTCAATTGACCTGGAGGTCAATTTCTCCCAGTGATATAACAACAATCAAAGCTTAACTATAACAAGACTGTGCACATAGCCCACAAAGAGGTACACCAAGAGTGTCCACTTTAGATAACTGGGGAGGCTGAGCCACTGGGCCCTATAGGACACTTAGCACATAAAGCCACTTTATCAACTCAGGGAAGCAGCCAAAATGCAGAGACAAAGAAACAGATCACAAATGAAAGAAATGGAGGAAAGCAAACTACTGGATATAGAGTTCAAAACCACAGTTATAAGGTTTTTCAAGAATTTTCTAGAAAGGGCCAATAAACTTAGCAAGACCCTCAAGGATATAAAAAAGGAACAACTAGAAATTAAGCATACACTGACTGAAATAAAAAACATTATACAGAGATCCAACAGCAGACTAGAAGATTGCAAGAATCAAGTCAAAGATTTGAAATACAATGAAGCAAAAAACACCCAACCAGAAAAGCAAAAAGAAAAAAGTATCCAAAAAAGTGAAGATAGTGTAAGGAGCCTCTGGGACAACTTCAAGCATACCGATATCTGAATTAAGGGGTGTCATAAAAAGAGAGAGTGGAAGATACTGAAAACCTATTTGAAGAAATAATGACCGAAAACTTCCCCCACCTGGTGAAAGAAATAGACTTACAAGTCCAGGAAGCACACAGAACCCCCATCAAAAGGAATCCAAAGAGGACCACACCAAGACACATCATAATTAAAATGCCAAGAGCAAAAAACAGAGTGAATATTAGAAGCAGCAAAAGAAAAACACTTACCTATAAGGGAGCACCCATATAATTGTCAGCTGATTTCTCAACAGAAACTATGCAGGCCATATGGGAGTGGCAAGAAATATTCAAAGTGATAAACAGCAAGAACCTACAACCAATATTACTCTACCCAGCAGAGCTATCATTCAGAATTAAAGGTCAGATAAAGAGCTTCACAGATAACAAAAAGCTAAAGGAGTTCATTATCACCAAACCAGTATTATAGAAATGCTGAAAGGTATTCTTTAAGAAGAGGAAGAAGAAGAAAAAGGTAAAGATAAAAATTATGAACAATACATATCTATCACCAAGTGAATCTAAAAATCAAGTGAATGAAAAATCTGATGAACAGAATTAACTGGTGAATATAATAGAACTAGGGGCATAGAAAGGGTGTGGACTGACAATTCTCAGGGGAAATGGATGAAGGGGTTCAGGAAGAGACTGGAAAAAAATCATACACTTATGGATGAGGACAGTGGCGGGAGGGTAAGGGCAGAGGGTGGGGTGGGAACCAGGTGGAAGTGGGTTTTAGGGGGAAAAAGAAGAACAAATGTAATAATCTGAACAATAAAGATTTATTTAAAAAAGTGATCAATTGTAAAAATGCAGAGAAAATGACAAGAAAGAAATAGTATTAATATTTTCTCATTTTACACATGAATGTATGTATATAAAAACCCAGCAACTGAACAGCGGAATGGGCAGAATGACCAGTCACTATGATGCGCACTGACCACCAGGAGGCAGATTCTCAACACAGGAGCACCACTTCGCTGACCAGGGAGAGCATGCTCCCACAGTGGGCTGATCCCTTTAGGCCACATCCCGCACCAGTGCACGAATCCGTACACCAGGCTTCCAGTACACTAATAAACTTAAGGTTGAAAACGTAGGTGTGTCTGCTGCAAAACACACTCTGCTGCTATACTGTTTCAAATTCTTTTTTGTTTGTTTGTTTGTTTGTTTAAAATTTTTAAGGTTGTTATGTGAATTCCTCATGGCCATTATCTTTAAACACTGATTGATATAATAGAGAAGTTGCCCCAAATCTGATGTAGGAAGGAATATTTTCACATGATATAATTTGCAACCTCCTTTCTGGGAAGAAATGAACATTCCTGATAAATTGCTCAAGTAATTTTCTGGTAAACATTAATGGAGCTAAGTCTTGTTCTGGGAAACCAGTCCCCTCTCCACCCTGTTGATTGAGGCTCAACCATTTAGGAATTTATCAAACATTCTTTTCTTTTTGTATTTTCCTATAAAAATGCATTTTGACCATCTTACTAGAGCCTTTTCCCCTTGCAGCAAGATGGTAATAAACTTCGACAATGCTTATAACTAAGAGAGCCTCTGAAGGATTTTCACAAATACTCTAAATTCAGGTATCTCTGTGGAATGTAGCTTTGTTATAACCCCAATGGATGAGGATCCTCTCAACTGCCTACAGCTTACCAACCCTCTTCCTGCTTCTCCATTGTTTCTTCCATCCCTCAATGATTTGTTCCTAATTGATCTGGACTGGAGATACTAAGATGGCTTAGTCCTACATCTATTGGAGCCTTGTCTTGGAGCATCTTTTCCCTGAAATGATTACAAGCCACGTCTTAAATACCAAGTGCAGTTTTTTGGGAAAGATGGGAGTGATGCCTCATGAAGATAAACCTAATTGTCCAAGATCTTGCCTGGAAAGACAAGAGGGGAGATCAACTCCAGGCTAATCGATGAGGTCAACAGTCTGACCTGGATACCAAAAGCCATTGTTTGTTTCACCAAATAATCCTGAGCAAAAGAAAGAGCAGCCTCCTTTGAAGCTTAAGTGAGCTATGCTTAGAATAAATAAAAGGAGATTCTACCTTGTGTGGTGGATAGTAAGCCAAGAGACATATTATGAGATTTAAAATGTTTTGATACATTCACAGATAAAAGAGCCATGATTAAAGAACCCTAAAATGCTTGGAAAATGTTGTTTCTGTCAAGATTGTAACCAGGGAAAACTTCTATCCCAAATCTAAAGTTGAAGATGCTGTTGGGCTAAATGGACCATTGAGCCGATCCAGAAAAGTTTCCATTTCTTGTTTTGGCTGGAAGGCTTTGTTTTTTTATTATTTTAATAAAAATTACAGAGAAAGACACCTATTGTTTCTAAAACAACCTCTGGCTAAATTTCCCTATCACAAAGGGAAGTGGGGTAGGTTGGCCACAAAGAGGGTTATATACTATTCACTAAGGTCTTCATAGTTAAGAAGGCTGAGGAGCACAGTGGCTCAGAGTTCAGACTTGAGAGTCTGAATCCCACTAGGCTCTGCCATGTACTAACTAGGTAGGAATTTTTCAGCGAGTCTCTTAGTCTCGCCCAGCCTGTTTCCTTTTACATAAAATGGGAATACTACAGTATTTCTGAAATTATCTACTCCCTGTTTTACCTACTTCCCTTTGCATCATTTTCTTCTTCCTTTGGTAATAATTTTCCTTTAGGGAATAACCTCTAATTATCTTGGTTCCAAGAATTTAAGTAAAACTGATCTCACATCAGCTCAAAGGGTCAGCAGGTGACTCAGAGAAACCTTCAGAGGATTAGTTCAGTGATAGGCATGTGACCCACCCAGGCTCATCAGAATCATTCTGGTACTTTTCCTGAGGTTGTTGGGTTGTGTGTTAGTCAGCTAGGTTGCTATAACAAAATGCTACTGGCTGGGTGGCTTAAACAATTGGAATTTATTCCTCACAGTTCCTGAGATTGAGAAGTCTAAGATTAAGGTGCCAGTAGAGTCAGTTTCTGGTAAGGAATCATCCTAGCTTATAAGTGGCTTCCTCCTCACTGTGTCTCTATCTGATGAAGAGAGAGAGCTCCCTAGTGCCTAGTGTCTTTTTCTTCTCTTGTAAGGATACCACTCCTATCAGGACAGGACCCCACTCTTAAACTCTCATTTAATCTTAATTACTTCCTAAAGGCTCTGTCTCTAAATTCAGTCACATTGGAGGTTAGGGCTTCAGTATATGGATTTGGGGGTGGTCACAAGTCAGTCCATTGCGGGTTGCTGTGATGACAGAACGTAAGCATGTAATGGCATCCATCTCATAAGAACATAGAGATAATCTGAGAACATAGCAATGCAGCGGGAAGGAAAGTTGAGAGAAAGTAATGTCATGATGAACCCCAGTCACGTCCTAGGCCAGTGGTCGGCAAACTGTGGCTCTCGAGCCACAGTTTGCCAACCACTCTCCTAGGCCAACTGTGTTCTAAGACCCCCAGGGACTTGAGCCTATTTTTTTTTTTTACTTAAAAAATTTTGAGCTGGATTTTTGCCCTTTTGCAACCAAAAAAATTCTTGACTAAGAGTGAGTTATTGGGAAGATAAAATGAAATTGCACACATAAAATGCTTAACACGGCACCTGGAGGAGAGTAAGTGCTCAATAAATACTAGCTGTTATTATTATCAGTGATTGCATCAATGACAGAGTCAAATGATTTTGGATTTCCTGAGACAACTCATGAAACATGGAACAACTTATCATCTGAAAACCATGGTGAGGGTAATTTAGAGAACTTGAAATTTTGTTGAAACTCATTTTTGAAGGGCACAGTGTTGTTGGACAGATTACTCTCAGCAAAAAGGAAACAGCCACAGCAGCACACAATTCATAACTTTTAGACAATGTGATTTGTCTTTCTAATGAGTTAGAGAAAGGCCAGTGGAGATATTTTAAAATGGAGAGCTTAAGTTACAGAAAGTGATTGCTTTTAGTCTTCAAATCAATTCAACAAGTATGATGAGTACAAGGGAGAGGATGAAAAATAGGAAAATATATAATGTTGCACCAAAATTATTTAACTATTTTATTTAAATAAACATAGAACAAAACTAATAGTCTGATGTTTTGGTTTTCATACTTGGTGAGATAGTATACTGATGGGGAAACAAAAACTGTCATGACATTAGTTCTGTCCAATTTATGATTGACTTTCATCATGGGATTTATTTTGGCTTAATGGCAGAAAATAAATATTCTTATTGTTTTACTTATAGGAATATTTTCTATTTAGATTTATTTATTTATTATTAAACTTTATTGGGATGACATTGGTCAGCATGAACATATAGGTTTCATATGTGGATTTCTAAGTTACGAAGTCTGTATATAACACCATGTGCTCACCACCTAAAGTCATATCTTCTCCTGTTCCCTCATATTAGGATCCCCTACTCCACCCAGCCCTCTCCCTCTGGTAACCCTCTCTGAAAGATCTTATTTTATTTTTTAAATATTTGTATTGATTTCAGAGAGAAAGGGAAAGGGAAAAGAGAGATAGAAACATCAATGATGAGAGAGAATCATTGATCCGCCGTCTCCTGCATGTCTCCTATTATGGGTTGAGCCCGCAACCTGGGCATGTACCCTTGACTGGAATCAAACTCCGGACCTTTCAACCTGGAGGCCAACACTCTATTCAGTGAGCTAAGCCAGCCAAGGCTGAACAGTACATTTTAATTTTAAATCTTTTTCTCTTTCACTTTCTCTCTTTTTACAGGGAACATTATAAATAGGATTCTAATATCTTCATCTAGAGTTTAGAGAACTCTGGAGGAGTTAGAGATATTAACAAGAATGCAGTCTTTACTAAGTGAAGAAACCCTACTCAAATAAGTATGTGTGTGTTAAGGTAGAATAAGAAATTTTCAAAGCAATAAAAATGTCTAATGATGTGTAGGGGTGGAGAACCTGGAATTTAATTTTCAGAAATGACTCAGCTCCAACGCTCTGTCAAAATATAGAAGGCTCAGGGCTTTAGAAAAGTATCTGGGTTTCATAACCTCAAAAAATAAGAAAATAAATACAAATCCTCAAACTTTTGCCATTTCAAGAGGTAAGGAAATATAAAAATAAGCTCTTTAGACAGTCTAGGGACATGCTGTTTTGTATTTTCATTTTAAAGTTACTGACATTAGCAAAAATTTCTGTTTTGTATTAAGCACTATGTGTGATGTGATAAGAATTTTTAGCAATGTGATCTGGATTTATTTTTTGTGTTGCCATTGGTAAAGACAGACTATAGAAAAATACATTGTAGAGCATATTGAGTTAATGAAAGAGCCAGTGGGGAATTGGGTCATTGACATCAAAGTGCCTAACTCCTCGACAGTGAAACTAGAATGGCCTGGATGAAATATTTTTGTATAATTCTCAAAACCTTCAGAAGAATAAGGATATGACTTTATTTTCTATTTAGTCCCCATTAGAAAAGGTCAAGGTTTGCATTAAAGTTCAGAATTTATGGGCTAAACTTTTAAGAATTTGCTGTGTAGTAATACTGAATGGATGCTTTTCCACATTTATCTTTCTAGAGTATCTGATATTAAAATAAATTAAAGGAAGAAAAAATATTGGTAATGATGGCAAGGGCAGTTCATTCATTGATTTCAATCAGTGAACAAGTATTTTTACAGCACCTTAAAATGTCACAAGTATGTTAAGATAGAGGGCATGCACTTCTAACTCCACTAAACCCCAGTTTTGGGAGAAACCCTGGGGACCCAGACTCATATGGTCTCGGAGTGCAGGGAAGCTGGAGGGGTAGCAGTCTAGAGGCACTCCAAGAGAGAATGCGTGCATGAACAGGGACCGCTCCAGCGATTACCCAGTCACGTGAGACTCAGGGGCCGTGGAGGGTGGGGCTGACTGGAAGGCAAGGTGGTCCATTAAGCCCGGAGACTCCACCCATCCCAAGCTTAACAGAGAGTCTTTTGCAGTTTTGCAACTCTTATATCATAAGGCTGGATCCAAAACAGAAGTTCTCCCGGGATAGTGAAAATGCCAAGAAAAAGGAAGAGACCACAAACAAAAGAAATGGAGGAAAACAAATGCCTGGATATAGAGTTCAAAACCATGGTTATAAAGTTTTTCAAGAATATCCTAGAAAAGTTGGATAAAGTTAGTGATACCCAAGAGGAGATGAAAAAGAACCAACTGGAGATGAAAAAGAACCAATTAGAGATGGAAAAGGACCAACTAGAGATGGAAAAGGACCAACTAGAAATTAAACATACACTGACTGAAATAAAAAATATTATACAGAGTCCTAAGAGCAGACTAGAGAAAGGCAAGAATCAAGTAAAAAAAATTTGAAATATGAAGAATCAGAAAATACTCAACTGGAAAAGCAAGAAGAGAAAAGAATCCAAAAATGTGAAGATAATGTAAGAAGCCTCTGGGACAGCTTCAAGTGTACCAACATCAGAATTGTGGGGGTGCCAGAAGAAGAGAGAGAGCAAGATACAAAAACCTATTTAAAGAAATAATGACTGAAAACTTCCCACATTTGGTAAAAGAAATAGACTTACAAGTCCAGGAAGCACACAGAACCCCATATAAAAGGAATCCAAAGAGGACTATAGTGGTACCTCGAGATACGAGTGCCCTAACATGCGAGATTTTTGAGATACGAGCCATCAAGCAAGCAATTTTTGCTTTGAAATACGAGCAACAGTTGAGATAGGAGTAATCGCGAGGATCGGCCGGCTGCACACGACCCACCAGTTTACTGTGACTTGAGCGTCTCATAGTTTCCCACACCTCAAGGTTACGGAACAAATTAAATTCATATCTCGAGGTACCACTGTACACCAAGACACATCATAATTAAAATACCAAGAGCAAAAGACAAAGAGAGAATATTAAAAGCAGCAAGAGAAAAACAGTTCATTACCCATACAACTGTCAGCTGATTTCTCAACAGAAACGATGCAGGCCACATGGGAGTGTTGAATAGCAAGAATCTACAACCAAGAATACTTTATCCAGCAAAGCTATCATTCAGAATTGAAGGGCAGATAAAGGGCTTCACAGATAAGAAAAAGCTGAAGGAGTTCATCAACTCCAAACCAGTATTATATGAAATGCTGAAAGGTACTCTTTTAGAAGAGGAAGAAGAAAAAGGTAAAAGACAAAAAATTATGAACAACAAATACATATCTATCAACAAATGAATCTAAAAATTAAGTGAATTAAATATTTGACCAACAGCCGAAACCAGTTTGGCTCAGTGGATAGAGCATCGGTCTGCAGACTGAAAGGTCCCAGGTTTGATTCCAGTCAAGGGCATGTATCCTGGTTGCAGGCACATCCCCAGTAGGGGGCATGCAGAAGGCAGCTAATCAGTGATTCTTTCTCATCATTGATGTTTCTATCTCTCTCTCCCCCATTCCTCTCTGAATTCAATAAAACTATATTTTAAAAAAATTATGAACAACAAATACATATCTATCAACAAGTGAATCTAAAAATTAAGTGAATTAAAAATTTGATCAACAGAATAAACTGGTGAATAGAATAGAATCAAGAGCACAGAAAGGGAGTGGATTGATAATTCTCAGGGGGAAAGGGGAGAATGGTGTACAGGGAGAGACTGGACAAAAATCATACACCTATGGATGAGGTCAATGGGAGGGAGGTAAGGGTAGAGAGAGGGTTGGGAGCTGGGTGGAGGGGAGCTATGGAGGGGAAAAAAGAGAAACAAATATAATAATATGAATAATAAAGATTCAATTTTTTTAAAAAAGATAGAGAGCATGTAATGGTGTGGAAGGCAGGCATCTACCTTACCCTAAGGAAGCTTCTAGTTTAGCAGGGAAACAGGCTGAAGATCCAAAGTCTTAGAGGATAGAATTCTTTATCTAAGTTGGTGCAATGACATGAATTGGTGGAATGCATCTGTAGTTACTTTCAGTGGATCAAAACAGCATCTGAAGCCCCTACATTAAGGGAAAAATTGCACAAATGATTGTCAGAGGAAATAAGAAAAGGACTAGAAAGAAGAGTGCAAGAGGTCCTGAGGAAGTGGGTCCTCACTATAATTCCTGAGGAAGTCACTTTTTTTTTTCAAGTAGGAAAACACACATCTTTTTTAAAATATATTTTCTCTTTATTGATTAATGTATTACATATGTGTCTTACCCCTCATTGTCCCCCCCTCCACTCATGCCTTCACCTCCCCCCCACCGCTTGTATCTGTGTCCATTGGTTAGGCTTATATGCATGCATACAAGTCTTTTGGTTGATCTCTCCCCTTACCTCCAACCTCCCCTACTTCTTTTTGAGTTTTGATGATCTGATCGATGCTTCTCTGTCTCTGGATCTGTTTTTGTTCATCAGCTTATATTGTTCATTATATTCCACAAATGAGTGAGATCATGAGATATTAACCTTTCTCTGAGTGGCATATTTTGCTCAGCATAATGCTTTCCAGTTCCATCCATATTGTTGCAAATGGTAAGAATTCCTTCTTTTTTATGGCAGCATAGTATTCCATTGTGTAGATGTACCATAGTTTTCTGATCCAGTCATGTGCTGATGGGCACCTAGGCTGTTTCCACACCTTAGCTATTGTAAATTGTGCTGCTATGAACATAGGGGTGTATATATCCTTAACGACTGGTGTTTCTAATTTCTTAGGATATGTTCCTAGGAGTGGGAATTCTTAGCATTTGCAGCAACCTGGATGGAACTGGAGAGCATAATGCTAAGTGAAATAAGCCAGTCAATGAAAGAAAAATACCACATGAACTCTCTCATTTGTGGATAATAAAGAACATTATAAACTGATGAACAAAAAGATAGATACAGAGGCAGTAAAGCATCAAACAGACTGTCAAATTACAGCAGGAAGGTTAGGGAGAGTTGGGGGAGATAGGTCAACTGAAGGACTTATATGCATGCATATAAGCATAACCAATGGATGCCACACACTGGGGGGTTAGGGCGTGTATGGGGGCGGGGATTGGGGGGCAATGGGAAGATATGTACAAATGTAATACTTTACTAAAAAAATGGAAAAAAAATAAACATATCAGATATCTCCATCCCCACTTAGTCTCACTATTACTGGCTTATGAAAACCACTGAGGAAAGCTGTGGGATTGAGGGCCAAACTCATTTCGACTATGGGCAAATGCTGCAGGTACTCCCAGCTGACCCAGCTGTCCATTGCTCCTGACAGCAGCAGCCAGAGCAGAGCCGAATCTTGGTGATTCAGGAGACACTGGAAGTTAAAATTCATCAGTGAGCTGAAAGATTAGTAGCAGTTTGTTAGGGGATTGAGGAGAAAAGATTTAAGCTGATTGCTACAGTAAAGGGAACAGGATATTTGAAGTGTTAATATAATTGCAGCCTGAGAGTGAGACAGGACAAGAGCAAGGGATAAGCTAAAGTTTTAGAGAACAGGAAAATATGAGATTGAATAGGGCATCTTGAGAATTTAAAACTTACTAGGAATTTATTAAACAACTAGAGGCCTGGCTCATAAAATTTGTGTGTTGGTATGGTCCCTTAGGCCTGGCCTGCGATCAGGGATATCTTCCCCAGCTGTCCGCAACTGGCTCTGCCCCCTGCCACCACCACCCCCAGTTCCCCGTTCACTATTGGGTGATTGGCGGGGGGAAGGGACAGAGAGGTTGGCTGTTTCTGCCCACTTGCCAGCCCTACCCTCGCCCCCACCACGGGTATCCATCAGGCAATCGGAGCCTGCCAGCTGGGAAAGGGATCAAGAGGTGATCAGTGCACCTCATAGTGACTGGTCCAGTGGTCATTCTGGTGGTTCGGCCATTCGGGTCAATTTGCATATTACTCTTTTATCTTATAGGATTGTAAACAAAGACAGAACTTAATCATGTGTATATTTTTACAGGAATAGTCTAGTGAGTAGAATTAAATGAATGGCAGGGACAGTTAGGATGCCATTGCAGTAGTTCAGGTGAAATGGGTTGGGCTTGGGTTGAAGGTTGAAATGAAGAGACAGTTTATCACTCAGGATTAGGTGTAGCTGTGCCTGAAAACCCCATATTACAGTATCTTGGGCAGATAAATATTTATTTTTCTCTCACATAATTGAAGTCTGCACATAGCCTAGTTAGATTGGAGTTTTCACAATTACCAAGGATGATTTTCAAAATCACCCTCTTGATTTTCAATATGTGGCTTCCACCGCCTGGTCCAAGATTACTGCTCTAATTCTACCCCTGTCATTTTCATTACAGTCAACATGAATTGAGGAGGGGAGGAAAAGAGTATGTTCCATCCCTGGGAAGCGCATTTCTAGACATTACACATGACACTTTGAGCTACAACTCATTGGGCAGAACTTAGTCACATGGCCCCATGTGTTTGAAAGAAGTGTGGGGAAATAAACTGGTTATTTTAGGGACTACAGGTCTAGTTGAAGACCTGGGATTTTAAGACTAAGGACAAAGGTAATAATGAACATTGGGGCATAGCTAGTATCTACCACAGAAATAGACAAAGTTGAGGTATGTTTTGGAGGTAAAATTAGCAAGATTTGATGATTGATTTAATGGGGGAGGGGGGGACAGGGCAAAAGGAGAGGAAAAACACACACGTAACTTTCACTTTTTTGAGATAATTAATGAAATAAGTAGTAGTACCCTTTTAAAAATGAAGAAATGAAAGGAGGGGCAAATCTGGGACAAAGGATAAGAATTAATTAATTGCTGGAGCAGATATACCCTACCCTCAACATTACAGGGAAGCAATTTATCAAAATTTTTTGTTATACCCTTCCAGAGATATTCTGTGCCTATATAGGTGTGTGATTATTAGTGTGTGTGTGTGTGTGTGTGTGTGTGTGTGTGTGTGATCTGTGTATACACATGCACACACACACATACACACTAAAAATACTAGATAATAAAGAGGTAATATGCAAATTGACCATCACTCCAACACATAAGAAGGCCACCCCCATGTGGTCAAAGATGGCTACCCCCATGTGGACACAAGATGGCTGGTAGGGGAGGGCAGTTGAGGGCGACAAGGCCTCCAGGGGAAGGTAGTTGAGGGCAACCAGGCCCACAGGGCAGGGCAGTTGGGGGTAACCAGACCTGCAGGGGAGAGCAGTTGGGGGGTTCCAGCCCTGCAGGGAAGGGCAGTTAGGGGGGACTAGGCCTGAAGGGGAGGGCAATTAGGGGCAACCAGGCCAGCAGGGAAGGGCAGTTGGGAGTGACCAGCCCTGCAGCAGAGGGCAGTTGAGGGTGACCAGGCCACCAGGGAAGGGCAGTTAGGGGCAATTGGGGTGGCAGGGCAGTAGTTAGGTGTCAATTAGTCTGGCAGGGGAATGGTTAGGGGATGATTAGGTTGGCAGACAGAAGTGGTTAGAGGCAACTAGGCAGGCAGACAAGCGAGAAGTTGGGAGCCAGCAGTCTTGGATTGTAAGAGTGATGTCCAACTGCCCGTTCAGGCCTGATTGCACTGGGATTGGGCCTAAATGGGTAGTTGACATCCCTCAATGGGTCCCAGATTGGAGAGGGTGCAGACTGGGCGGAGGGACACCCTACCCCCCCCCATCTTATGCACAAATTTCATGCATCAGGCCTCTAGTTATTTTATAAAATGATAGTGTTATAAAATAGAATGCATGAAATGGTATGTAAGGCAAGCTTCTACACCTTGATTTTATATATACCTTGAATTTTCCCATTAATATATTCTTAAGATGCTTCCATCTAAGAATATGAGGAGGTACCTTATTATTTTTAATCATTAAATAATATTATGTTGTATAGTTGTGGCATAATTTAACCAGTTTCTAAATTGTTTCTAGATTTTTCCTATTAAAAAAAATGCTGTAAACCCTACCCTGTATACATATGTCATTACCACATGATTGAATGTAATCGTGGGATAAATTCCTTTACGTAAAATTGTTGGGTTTAAAGGCGCATGCATTTAAAATTTCAATTTGCCAGATTCACTTCACAGAGGTTTTAGCAATTTATACTCCCACTAGCAATACATCAAGAGTATCTCTTTTTCAATACTCTTGACAACTCAAATGTCTTAAGCTTTCTGATCTTTGCCAAGACTACAGCTTAGAAAACAGTACTTGAGTTGGTTTCAATTTTTGTTATTCTTACCATGAGTGAGATAAAAAACTTTACATGTTTAAAAGTCAGTTATTTTCCTTCTCTTAATATGTCTTCATTTTTGCTATTGAATTGTTAATCTTTTTCTTAAAGAATTGGTGTTATATTAAAGGGATTATCTGTTATGTTTGCAAATATTGTTCTGTTTATTTTATTTATTATGTTTATTTTATCCTCACAGTAAATTTCATTCTGTAAATTAAATTTATTTGATTGTTATTATTTTACTGAAATATAATTGACATTATATTAAATTAAATATATGTATATATTATAAAATGATCACTACAACAAGTCTAGTTACCATCCATTACCATACATATTCACTGTTTTCCCCTTGCAATGAGAACTTTTAAGTTCTCCCTTAGCAACTTTCAAACAGATAACATAGTATTATTAACTATATTCTTTGTGCTACACATAGCATCACCGGGATCTGCTTATTTTACAACTGGAAGTTTGTACCTTTGAACCACATTTATCCATTTCACTCCCCATTCCTCTCATGAATTAGATCCTCACTTTTTTGAGATTTCAAAAATCTTTTAGCTTGCAGACTAATAAGCCCAGTATTTTGATGGAGTGCATCTTTCAGATGGCTCCTTATATGTGGTATGTGGGAGGTAAATTTACATGAGCAATGCTTTTTTTTTAATTAAATCTTTATTATTCAGATTATTACATTTGTTTCTCTTTTTTTCCCTCCATAGCACCCCTCCACCCAGCTCCCACCCCTCCCTCTGCCCTTAGCTCCCTCCCATTGATCTCATCCATAGGTGTATGATTTTTGTCCAGTCTCTCCCTGTACACCCCTCATCCCTTCTCCCTAGAGAATTATCAGTCCACTCCCTTTCTGTGCTCCTGATTCTATTATATTCACCAGTTTATTCTGTTGATCAAATTTTTAATTCACTTAATTTTTAGATTCACTTGTTGATAGATATGTATTTATTGTTCATAATTTTTTGGCTTTTACCTTTTTCTTCTTCCTCTTCTAAAAGAGTACCTTTCAGCATTTTATATAATACTGGTTTGGAGTTGATGAACTCCTTTAGCTTTTTCTTCTCTGTGAAGCTCTTTATCTGCCCTTCAATTCTGAATGTTAGCTTTGCTGGATAGATTATTCTTGGTTGTAGGTTCTTGCTATTCATCATGTTGAATATTTCTTGCCACTCCCGTCTGGCCTGCATCGTTTCTGTTGAGAAATCAGCTGACAGTCGTATAGGTGCTCCCTTGTAGGTAATTAACTGTTTTTCTCTTGCTGCTTTTAATATTCTCTCTTTCTCTTTGCTCTTGGCATTTTAATTATGATGTGTCTTGGTGTAGTCCTCTTTGGATTCCTTTTCTTTGGGGTTCTGTGTGCTTCCTGGACTTGTAAGTCTATTTCTTTTACCAGATGTGGGAAGTTTTCAGTCATTATTTCTTTAAACAGGTTTTCAGTATCTTGCTCTCTCTCTTCTTCTGGCACCCCCACAATTCTGATGTTGGTACGCTGAAAGCTGTCCCAGAGTCTCCTTACATTATGTTCACATTTTTGGATTCTTTTCTCTTCTTGCTTTTCCAGTTGAATGTTGTCTGCTTCTTTATATTTCAAATTTTTTACTTGATTCTTGCCTTTCTCTAGTCTGCTGTTAGGACTCTGTATAATATTTTTTATTTCAGTCAGTGTATGTTTAATTTCTATTTGGTCCTTTATCATCTTTAGTAGGACCTTTTCCATCTCTAGTTGGCTCTTTTGTATCACTAGTTGGTCCTTTTTCATCTCCTCTTGGGTCTCACTAAATTTATCGAATTTTTCTAGCATATTCTTGAAAAACCTTACAAGCGTGGTTTTGAACTCTATATCCAGTCGTTTTTTTCCCTCCATTTCTTTTGTTTGTGATCCCTTCCCTTGTTTCGGCATTTTCACTATGCCCGGGAAACTTCTGTGTTGGATTCAGCCTTATGATACCAGATGCAAAACCGAAGAAGCCTCTGTTGAGCTTGGGAGGGGTGGAGTCTCAGGGCTTAAGGGACCGCCTTGCCTTCCAGTCGGCCCCGCCCTCCATGGCCCCTGAGTCTCACGTGACTGGGTAATCCCTGGAGTGGTCCTTGTGTGCGCGCGCACCCGCAGTGCCTCTAACCGCTGCCTTTCCAGCTCCCCTGAGCTCTAGGACCACAGGAGTCTAGGTCCCCAGGGTTTCGCCCGAAACAGGGGCTTAGTGGAGTCAGAAGTGGCACAGTTCGGAGGGTCTGTCTCCCGCCCACTCGCGTAAGCCAGTGGCACAATCAGCAATATGTCCTGCGCGCAGAACCGTCCGCGTGCGAGACCAGACCTGATCTTCTGCAACTCCCCTAAATTTCTGTGCACCTCTCCCTTTTCACTGTCCAAACTCCCCCTGTATGAGTTTCGCTGGATCTGGGGTTTAGTGTCGTAAAATAAGGGGTTCAATGCTGTTGGGAGTCTCCGTTTCCCTCCCGCCAGAGAAAGCCAGCCAGGTACTCGGCACCTGCTCTCTCAGCGCGCGCGTCTCTGTACCTCAGCTTTTTGCAGCTCCTCCTAGTCTCTGTGAGCCCCTCTCTTTCCTTCTAGTTGTAGAACTTACACTCAGCCAGCTTTCCTGTGGTTCTGGATGATGTCCATTCTGTCTTTTAGTTGTAGTTTTGAAATTGTTGTGCGAGGCAGCAGTGTAGGTGTTTACCTATGCCGCCATCTTGGATTCCTCCATGAGCAATGCTTTAATGTACCTTATACTTGGTTGATAGTATGGCTGGGTATAGAATTATAGGTTTGAAATAATTTACTTCCTAAATTTTGTTACATACATAATACTTGCTCATTGTAAAAAAAAAAAAAAGAAAAAAGAAAGAAACATATAAATATAATCAGAAAGAAGAAAATAAAGGAAGCCTGAAAGCTGCACCCTCCGTCGACCAATAATATATACAGGGGGGAGCCGAGTGGATAAGAGCGCCAGAAGGTCTCACTGTTTGGTGTGCAGACGTTTACTTGTTTCTGTGTTTTCAGCACAGCCTTGTTGTCTAGAGGGGGCCTGGGGTTCCGAAGTCCAAAGCTTTGTTGAATTCATCTCCAGAGGAAAACCTTCAGTCTTCTATCAGTGGGGAGGGCATATGAGTTCCCAGTCATCTGTCTTCAAACTTTCAGTGACTCTCCCAAGTTTTCACCCATCTGTTTAACGACAGGGTCCTTGTCACCTCCAGTTCAGAGCTTCTGAGGGATCTGCAGCAGGAATGAGCTGCTTACACTTTTGCCCCTGAGGTTTTGGCTTTCTCGTGTTTGCTGAACAATTACTACTCCTGCCCTAGCTGGTTTGGCTCAGTGGATAGAGCATCAGCCTATGGACTGGAGGGTTCTGGGTTCGATTCTGGTCAAGGGCACATGCTTAGGTTGCGGGCTCAATCCCATTAGGGGACATGCAGGAGGCAGCTTATCAATGATTCTCATCATTGATGTTTCTCTCTCTCTCTCTCTCTCTCTCTCTTTTCCTCTCTGAAATCAATAAAAATATATTTTAAAAAAGTCACTAGTCTTACATCTGAATTCTTGCTTTCAGCACTTCGTTATTTTCTCCTTGCCACTTCTATTTATCCTTGTGGTTTGACCTTTTAATCTAATCCCTTTACTATTATTTTAGTGGAGAGAGTGGAGGTAAACATTTATGCTTAATTTTTTAAAAATAATTAATGGGAAGAGTCTCATAACATTATTATACACATTTTTATCCACTATTGAAGTTTAAACTAGTGGTCTGGGATTATTATAGCTACTTCTTTTGTTGTGTATGTGTGTGTGTGTGTGTGTGTGTGTGTGTGTGTGTATTAAGGATAAGAGGGCATTACTGCTAGACTCATATGCTTAGTTGAGGCTTAATTTTATGCTATTCCTATAGTTATTTAAATCACAAGCTTAATCTTCCTTACTCATTTTCCCCACATACTCTATAAAAAGCTTAAAATTTCAAACCTATTCTTTCTTTCACATACTGATATTAAATCTATGTCAAAACAACCTCCTTTCCAGGAATGAAAAGAACATGTCTTGCTTGGAACTTACCAATTTTTCAAAATACAGCAGGTCCTTTCTCTTCTTTTTGATAAATGTGTTTATGGCCCACCTACACACATTAGGAAAAACTAAACTTTAAAAACTGTGGAAAAGTTTAAAATTTGTTATTCCTCTAGATATGAAGGTTACAATAAATCTACCATCATTTCAGTTTTATTACCCCATTTACTTATCATACTTAAATTCACTGGAGCCCTAGTTGGTTTGGTTCAGTGGATAGAACATTGGCTTGCGGACTGAAGGGTCCCAGATTTGATTTTTGGGTTTGATTCTGGTCAAAGACACATGCCCGTGTTGCAGTTTCAATCCACAGTAAGGGGTGTGCAGGAGGCAGCCAATCGATGATTCTCATCATTGATCTTTCTATTTCTCCCTCTCCCTTCCTGTCAATAAAAATATATTTAAAAAAATTCACTGGGGATCAAGTCTGCAACACAGGCATGTGCCCTGACTTGGAATCGAACTGGTTCATAGGTCGATGCTCAACCACTGAGCAACACTGGCTGGGCCTATTCTGCAGATTTTTTAATGGTTTCTAAGATGCCTTTGTCCCTCCGTTTTGTTGAGAAGATGAATTAACACATTTTGTCATGTATACTGATTACTTATTATATTCCAGCCTGAAGCAATGTTTGTTTAGGTTGCTAACAGTAATGGAATGAGTAGCCTATGTGGGATCTATCAACCAGGTGAGCAGTTTGCCAGGGATCATTGACACATGTTGTGTCTTTCATTCTGTTTCCTATCACCTTCCACCCATTTGTGGAAATAGCTCCCCCTCCCCATGTACTCTTCACAACATCATAGGGTGGGTTCCTGGCTGGCCAGGGGAGGCATCTAAGCCACACTGGACCAGGTAGAGTTCAATCCCTTTTGTCTTAGTTTGCTTCTATCTTTAAACTCAGGAGCTCACAATAGCCATGTTTTTCTACCATATCTAATGGAAAATTGGAGGAAGCCAGTCACCACGGAGGTCATGGTGGCTGGGGTAGTTATTCAGTGAAGAAAGGATAGACAGTGTGAGCATTTTTGTTAAAGCCAAAACATATTGGAGTGAGAGAGTGAAGAATGATGAGACAGAGAGGAAAAAGAGAGAGAAAAGGGAGGAGGGGGAGAGGGAGAAAGAGTTAAGAGATGAGGCCTTTGGGAAATGGTAAAGTTATAAGGGCAAAGCCTTTATGAATGGGATTGGTGCTCTTAAAAAAAAGGATTCAGAGAGGTAGCTCTCCCCTTCCCCCTTGTGAGGACTCAATGGAAAGATGACTGTGTATGAACTGGAAAAAGGCTCTCACCAGACACCAAATTCTCTAGGGGACTTCCCAGTCTCCAGAACTGTGAGAGATAAATATTTGTTGTTTATAAGCCACCTGTTATAGCAGCCTGACTGGACTAAGACAGATACACATTCTTAAGCTGCTTACTAATTTTCCATTGATTCAGAGTTCAGCCCAAGTTGCTTTTGATCTTCATTCTCCATTTCTCTCTGGCTATTCTCTCCCCCTCCATCTCCCTCTTCTTTTATGTTAGAATCAAAGGCACCAAAAGATCTAAGAATTTTTTCCTGGCTCATTTTTCACTTTACCCTCTTTGGTGAAAGGTTGGAAGGTTGGGACCGATGAAAGACCTTTAGAAGGTCAAGAGTGATTGAAGGTAGAATTTTTTTTAAAAATTAATCTTTATTGTTGAGATTATTATAGATGTCTCTCTTTTCCCTCCATAGTTCCCCTCCACCCAGTTCCTACCCCACCCCAGGCCCTCACCACCCTATTGTCTGCATCCATAGGTAATGCATACATGCATATAAGATCTTTGTTTAATCTCTTACTCCACCTCAATGCCCCTTCCCCCTGAGATTCATCAGTCTGTTCCATTTCCATGCCCTTGATTCTATTCCATTCACTGGTTTATTCTGTTCATTAGGTTTTTTATTCATTTGATTTTAGATTCAATTGTTGATAGATATGTATTTGTTGCCACTGTGTTGTTCATATTTTTTATCTTTACACTTTTCATCTTCTTCCTCTTCTTAAAGAATATCTTCAGCATTTCATATAATATTGGTTTGGTAGTGATGAACTCCTTTAGCATTTTTCTTGTCTGTGAAGTTCTTTATTTGGCCTTCAATTCTAAATGATAGCTTTGCTCAGTAGGGTAATCTTGGTTGTAGGTTCCTGCTATTCATCACTTTGAATATTTCTTGCCACTTGCTTCTAGCCTGCATCGTTTCTGTTGAGAAATCAGCTGACAGTCATATGGGCACTCCCTTGTAGGTAATGAACTGTTTTTCTCTTGCTGCTTTTAATATTCTCCTTTGTCTTTTGCTCTTGGTATTTTAATTATGATGTGTCTTGGTGTAGTCCTCTTTGGATTCCTCTTGTTTGGGGTTTTCTGTGTTTCCTTGACTTGGAAATCTATTTCTTCACCAGTTTGGGGGAGTTTTTGGTCATTATTTCTTCAAATCAGTTTTCATATCTTGCTCTCTCTCTTCTGGTACTCCCATAAATCAGAAGTTGGTCCCAGAGGTTCCTTACATTATCTTCATATTTTTGGATTCTTTTTTTGTTTTGCTATTCTGGTTGAGTGTTTTTTGTTTCCTCATATTTCTTTTTAAAAAAATATATATTTTATTGATTTTAGAGAAGAAGGAGAGGGAGAGAGAGAGAGAAGCATCAATGATGAGAAAGAATCATTGATTGGCTGCCTCCTGTACACCCCCACTAAGGACTGAGCCCACAACCCAGGCATGTGCCCTTGGCTAGAATCGAACCTAGGACCCTTCAGTCTGCAGGCTGATGCTCCATCCATTGAGCCAAACCAGCTAGGGCTGTTTCCTCATATTTAAAATCATTGATTTGATTATCGAGGCCCTCTAGTATACTGTTGAATCCCTGTATATTAATCTTTATTTCAGTCAGTGTATGCTTAATTTCAGACTGGTTCTTTTCCATTTCTTTGGCATTCTCACTACAGTCTTCAAAAGTCTCACTAAGTCTCTTGGAGGTTTCTAGAAGATTCTTGAGTAACCTTAAAACTCTGATTTTGAACTCTATATCTAGTAGTTTGCTTTCTCCCATTTCTTTAATTTGTGACATGTTTTTTTGTCTTCGCATTTTAACTGCTTCCCTGTGTTTGTTTCTATGTATTGGGTAGCTGCCAAGTCTCGAGTTGATAGAAGTGCCCTACAGGGTTCAGTGGCTCAGCCTATCCAATCACTTGAGGTGGACACTCTAGGTGCACCTTTTTTGTGAGCTGTGTGCATAGTCTTGTTCTAGTTGAGCCTTGATTGCTGTTGGTGTCACTGGGAGGAATTGATCTCCATGCCATTAGCTATGGGTCCAGCTGCGACTATAGTGGGAGAGCTGTTGTTCAGGAGACACCCTTATGGAGCAGGACTTATTTCAGTGGGGCTTTGGTGCTCACTGAGTCTGCCACTTAAGTGTGTCACTAATGGATGTGTAGAGTTGTAATCCTGTATGGTCTCACACTGACCACTGGGGACACTGGCTCTTTGGTCTCCAGGGAGTGCAAAGTTAGCCACTGCCTGAGGCTAACTAGCAGGAGCTACTAAGAAATCTGCAGATTCCTCCTCTTTGTTTTGGGTTTGGATGTGTCTAGGCCCAGATGTGAAGCAAGGTAGGCTGGTGCTGTTGCCAGGTCTTGGGCCTTTTATTGATAGGTTTGGGGCTTTCTGACCCAGTTGCAGCTTGTTTGACAGTTTTTTAGTCTAAGCAAGGACATGCCATTCATATGCAAAAGCTGCTATGCACTGCTTGAGTGGAGTTGTTAATTGGGTACAGTGGGGTCTCAGAGAATCACTAGAGTGGAGCAAACAGAAATGGCTGTCAGTCAACCCTGCAATGGTGAGGTCCCAGCATGGGAACAATGATCCCTGTGAGTACCTGTGTCAGGAAGAAATCTGCCTCTGATTCCAGACAGTCCATTTTCTCCTTGTATGTGTCTGGGTTCCCCCAGAGCCTCGCCTGGCGCTGGACCTCAGAGGAAGTGGGAGTTGGTAAGTTCATTTAGTAGAGCTGGCCTTTTATGAGGAACAACTGGGTCTCCAGCAGTCTGTGTGTCACTCAGCCCCAATACCCATGGTTTGTACAGCCCGTAGTTTTTACTGCCTGTAAAGATGTTTTCCCCAGCTCTAGAATCCTGGGGTGGGGAACCCTAGCTCCTTCAGTGGCCTCTGCACAGGTGATCTCCCTCCCGATGAAAAAAGCAGCACACATGGGTGCTGGACTAGCCACTATCGAAACTCTGCTTCCCACCAGTCTCAGTGTGTTTTCTTCTTTCTTCTCTAGTTGTAGTACTTTCATTCAACCAGCTTTCTGCCGGTTCTCGATGATGGTTGTTCTGTATTTTAGCTGTGATTTTGATGTGGTTGTGGGAGGCAGCAAGTATAGGTATTTGCCTACACTGCCATCTTGGTTCTCTCTTGGTATGAATGTTTTAAATAGGAGAAAAGTCAATATGTGCATGCACTGGTGCGTCCGTGTATGAGTGTGAGTGTGTGTGTGCATGTGTGTATGTGTGTGTAAGGAAGAGAGGAAGGCTCTCAGCTTCAGAGAGCTAGCTCTCCCCTTCTGACTTTACTAGGCTGTGGGACATTCTATTTGACCCTTACTTGATTTTGTGAATTCTATATAGACTCTCTAATTTCAGCCAAAAGACTCTTGTTTCCAGAAAAGTATTGAGTCAAGAATTTACTCACTTTTTCTGTTTCTGGGTAGTGTTTACCATAAGCTAAAGCAATCAATGTGTTTCACTGGGTCCCATGAACGGTACAGGAGCTATGGTTAGAGTCACAGGTGTTTTTTTTTTTTTTTAATATATTTTATTGCTTTTTTACAGAGAGAAAGGGAGAAGGATAGAGAGTTAGAAACATCGATGAGAGAGAGACATTGATCAGCCACCTCCTGCACACCCCCTACTGGGGATGTGCCTGCAGATTGGAATCGAACCTGGGACCCTTCAGTCCGAAGGCCAACGCTCTATCCACTGAGCCAAACTGTTTTCGGCTAGAGTCACAGGCTTTTAACAGAAACTTTTGTGTCTTGTCTCTGCAGGGGTGGGCGGTGGATTGTTGGATGTTTTGAAAGGAGAAGATTGCTCTGCTCCCATTCCCAAGAACATCTATCCAGGACCTTTCTCTGGGCTTGCAGGAGAGAGAATGGGCTTTACATACAAGAGCACAAGAGAACCTTCACGTGGAGGCAGTGTGTCACTATATGGGGTGCGCCCTTCTGGGGGCCATTTTTGGAAATGACCAGGAGTCTCTTAGAAAATAATTGAAAGCAAGGGGAGAGAGAATGGGAGAACACAAATTTGGTCCAAAGGAGGGGAGGCTTTGGGAGTAGTTTGTGTTCTAGATCTGCCTTCTCTCCCCGCTTTTTGTAGGCACTTGTGCCAGAGCCTTGAGGCATGGAGACTGATATACTAGTGTGCTAAAGCTCTGCTGTCAATATAGTTTCCGTATGTGGTAACTTGGCTGCATGCAGAGTCCACACAAACCTTTGTCCCAGTTCCCTGGGAGTCGGGACCAGGCTTGGCATAGGTTTGGAGGGAAGAGCAGCAGGAGCATGGCCATGGCACATGGAATAGGAGGAGACCCTGACATATTTGGGGTCTGTGGGGCAGGGGGGAGGGTGGCTAGGGCAGGGCTGGATTCTGCTCTTGTGTATAGGAATGGAGCTGGAGAAAGCAGAGTTTTGTTTCTCCTGTTTCTACCATGACCCTTGTTTTGACTCTAGACTGGAATGACCTAGGAAACACTGGTGACAAAGGGATATAAAACCAGTTACATTTATTGAAAATCTGTTATTGCTGGAGCTCATTGAAAGCAATTAGCTAATGGTAAGAAGCCAATGAAAAACTTATAAAACTGTTGCAATTCAGTGAAATTGATCAATAAAAATAATTGACTTTGCCTAGATGTGGATAATAAATTTAAGTTCCCAGGATTAGAACTCATTAGAAACCTCATAACCTTTCTTCCATTCCCATCATAAACTTGTGCTCATATAGCCAGAAGCTGCACCTGCAGTGAGGAGGCAGCTTCGGTGCTGCCCCTTCCTCCTCTGCTCCCTGGACCAGGTCAGTGACAGAAGGTGCAACGCATCAGGGCTGGAGCTACACTCAGTTCAGGGACCTTCCTAGTTCTTTGAGTCAAGGTCCTGCTCCAAGGAGCTTCAGGGAAATGTGAGTCTGTGTGGCCCTCCAGGCCGCCCTCAGTCTCTATCACCCATTTCAGACCCATTAGGAAGCTCTGGTGTTTGGGAGCATCGCTGCATCTCAGGCCTCCATGGACCCTGTGGCTGCTTTCTTCCTACAGCAACTGCAAAGCCTGGAGATCAGGGCCTCTCACTGGATCACCTTTAATTGTGGGGAATGCTCCACCTTTTCCATCAAGTACTGTGGTTGGTGAGCTAACATGTGCAAAGCACTGTGCTGGGCAGGGAGGGGAAATCTGGGGGTTCCAACAACCCCCCATCCCTCCTCCACACTTAGGAGTATCTTGAGAGAGAGAACATACATTAAACTTAGAAAAGGAAGAGAGAAAACATCAGAAGGCCAGTGTCATGGAATGGCTAAGAGCTTGGGCCCTGAAGCCCCAGACAATTATATTCAAACTAGAGGGACAGTGCACCAAATTCGTGCATGAGTAGGGTGCCTAGTGTTTGCTGGCTGCTGGCTGTGGCCTCCTTTCCCCCGGTGGCCTGCCTGCCCTATAGATCCGATCGCCCTGCTGCCTGGCTCCCAGGTGCTGAGGGAGCCGGATGGTGGCACCCTCTTCCCCCAATCCCCCAGCTGCCACTGGTCACCCTGTGATTGGTTCATGTGGAGGAGGGGGAGGCTTCCCACCCC
Source organism: Lasiurus cinereus (assembly GCA_011751065.1). Classification (NCBI taxonomy): domain Eukaryota; kingdom Metazoa; phylum Chordata; class Mammalia; order Chiroptera; family Vespertilionidae; genus Lasiurus; species Lasiurus cinereus. Next base: position 2,844,327 of record JAAGEH010000426.1, on the reverse strand, counting down.
CTGATTAAACTCCAGATCAAACAGACAATTTGCATATTTTTCTTTTATTATATAGGATTTCAGTTACTGCAGGAGACTTTGGGGAAGGTATGTTAACTTCTTTCAGTTTCATTGTTTTTCTATATAAAACTAGAGGCCTGGTGCACAAAATTTGGGGGTTGTGTCTCTCAGCCCAGCCTGCACCCTCTCCAATATGGGGCCCCTCAAGGGATGTCCGATTGCCCAGTAGGATAGAGCTTAAATGGGCAGTTGGACATCTCTCTCACAATCCAGGACTGCTGGTTCCCAACTGCTCACCTGCCTGACTTCCTGATCATCCCCTAACCACTTCTGCCTGCCAACCTGATCATCCCCTAACCATTTCCCTGACAGCCTTATTGATGCCTAATTGCTCCCCTGGTAGCCTGGTTTCCCTCCAACTGCCCTCCCCTACAGGCCTGACCTTCCCCAACTGCTCTCCCTTGCAGGCCGGGGTCCACCCCAACTGCCCTTCCCTGCAGGCTTGATTGCCCCCAACTGCTCTCCCTTGTAGGTCTGCTCCCTCCCAACTGCTCTCCACTACTGGCCTGATTGCCCCAAACTGCCCTCCCTTGCAGGCCTGGTCCTTCCCAACTGTCTTCCCCTGCTGGCCATCTTGTGGTGGCCATCTTGTGTCCACATGAGGGCAGGATCTTTGACCACATAGGGGCAGCCATTTTGTATGTTGGAGTGATGGTTAATTTGCATATTACTCTTTTATTAGATAGGATAGAGGTCTGGTGCACTGTTGGGGGCCAACTGGTTTGCCCTGAAGGCTGTCTTGGATTAGAGTGAGGGTTCTCATGGGGGGTGGGGCGGCCTGGGTAAGAAGCCTGTGGTGGTTTGCAGCCTGGCCACTCGCCCCAGCAATGCAAGTGGAGGCCCTGGTATCTGGGATTTATTTGTCTTCTATAATTGAAACTTTGTAGCTTTGACTGGAGCCAAGCCTCCTGCTTGCTCCATGGCTGCAGCCATTTTTGTTGGGATTGATTTATCTTCTATAATTGAAACTTTGTAGTCTTAAGCAGAGGCCAAGGCAGGCCAAGGCTGGGGAAGCTTGGCTTCCTCCATCACCAGGGGCAACCCTAGCCTCCTATTCTCTCCAGTTCTGTGGCTGCCATCATTTTTGTTGGGATTTATTTATCTTCTATAATTGAAACTTTGTAGCCTTGAGTGGAGGTGTGCAGAAAGTGTAGCTTCCTCTATTGCCAGAGTAACCCAAGCCACCTGCTTATTCTTTGGCCGCAGCCATCTTGGTTGGGTTAATTTGCATACTCACTCCTGATTGGCTGGTTGTGTGGCTTGTGGGTGCAACAGAGTGATGGTTAATTTGTATATTACTCTTTTATTAGATAGGGTGGCAATCATAACAATACATGCACTTGCCCCAGATGCAAAACCACCCTAGAGCTGTGCAAAAGAAATACTACCACTCTGGTCAGCAGGAAGTATTTGCTCACTAGACCATCCTTCCATTGTCATGGTCAGGCCAGTGGCCAAGGGATGACCCCATAGGTGTGGGTTTTTGAGCTCCTTGGCACCTGGTTGACCATAGCCTTCTGTAAAGGGACTGCCAGCCCAGCAGTGGCAAGGGGCCAGACACTGGTGAGGGACATAGAACAGCACAGGTTCTCTGAGGTGGGAGACAAGGATGTGGGCCCTTCATCTACTTGTAATTGCTCCTAGGTTGTTGTGATGATGACAAGAGCCTCTAGACAGTTAGCATGACTACTAGCACATAATAATTTCTCAAAAATTGTGCTATTGTGGTTCCAATAGCAACAATTGCCAGATTCCTGAGGATGCACAGCAATCCCTCAGGGGGGATTTATGGAGGAGAGGCCTCTGGGGTGGGAAGCTGCGAGAAGGTGCTGTCCTGCAGATGAGCCATGAGATGACCTTGAAAGGATCGTAGGACATCAAACCTCAGGCCGTGGAACAGTGGGAGGCAACTTTTTTTTTTAAATATATTTTATTGATTTTTCACAGAGAGGAAGGGAAAGGGATAGAAAGCCAGAAACATCGATGAGAGAGAGACATTGACCAGCTGCCTCCTGCACGCCCCCCACTGGGGATGCACCCGCAACCAATGTACATGCCCTTGACCAGAATAGAATCCGGGACCCCTCAGTCCCCAGGCCAACGCTCTATCCACTGAGCCAAACCGGTTTCAGCGGGAGGCAACTTTTATTAAAGAAATGTGACTTGAGTTTTGTAGACTAGTGAGAGCGGGTGGGTTTTCAGGGGCTGGTTGCAAGGGGAGGGTGGGGTCTGGGGGAGCTAAGGCGTGGAGGTTGTGAAGTTCAGGGGGAGTTTTTGGGAATGGTGGTAAATGCCACCTCTCTTCCAATTGGAGCAGAGGTTTGATGCAAACTGTACAGTTGCAAAGAGCTGTCTTATAAGATTCTGATGAAGGGAGAACCCATGAAGGCCAAGGGCACACAGGGAAGCCGCAGGAAGGGTGGTGTTGTCTGTATGTGTGTGGTGGGGGCTGGGAAGGAGCTCTCCCAAAGCAGGACTCACCAGGAGAAGAATTTCTCCCAGTCCCACTGGAGTATAGTTCTCTTCCCAACTAATCTGAGGCTGCCCTGGGCTGCTGAGCCAGAGGTGGGATGCTTGAGGCCATGCCACTTTCTCTAACAAGCAGCACTAGTGAGTCCGAGAAGGATTAATGCCGCAAATTAATTTAAAAGGTAGGAAACATATGCACTGAAACAAGACCTTTTGATTTGTAGTGCCAAATAGGCAAACAGCTCTGTTCAAGCAATGAAGCCACTGTGACGCTGATTGGCAGCCAAGCAGTGTAGCTGTACTCAGCTCAGGTTCAGGAGTGCCCTAGACTAGGGCAGATTGCACTGGAGTGGGCTCTGCACCCTCCTGGCCACCAGGGCCCTTCCTGGCAGAGTCTTGTACATCCAGAATGCCACAGCTCTCCTCTTTCCTGACAAAAGAAGGGAAGGCTGAATAAAGGTCCTTCGCTGCTTTTGAAAGAGTGGCAAGGTGACCTTTGCAAGGGCAGCTTTAAGAGACCATGGAGAGCACAGGGTGCCAGAGGCTGCTTCACTGGAGGGCAGGCTCGGCCCACTCACCAGCTTCCTGGGAGCCAGGCTGAGGGGGCCCCACCATTTCCCACCCCCAACAGGCCTCACATTGTCTCTCAGAATAGAGTGCTTTAAACAGCACCATGTTCATTTGTGTTTCTTACTTCAAAAGGCATATACAGAAAATTTGGCAAATACAGAACACCACAAAGAAAGAAAAATGGCCCACAGTTCCTGAATGCTCACTCTAGATTTCCTCTGTGACCATTTTACTGGGTAATGAGCTGGATTTGTGTTTTGTTTTGCTTTGTTTTTTAACGAAAGTAACAGCTGGCATCAGAACTCCTGTTTGGGGTGAAGGTCTTTTTTCTTCCTCTCTCTCTCTCTCTCTCTTTTTTTTTTGTGACACTCGTGTGGGAGAACATCTTGTCCATTGGTGAAAAGAAGAGAGATGGAGTGTCTGTGCTGGGTGTCCCCTTACAAAAGAAAGTCAGAGATGGGGGCGACCTGGATGATATGAAGAGACATTAGTTATTTTGGGGAACCTGGGAAGCAGTGTTACTTTCATGTCTTGGTCCAAGCAAACAGCATAAGCACGGTGGCTGGGAAGCAAGATCTCGAGGGCCTGGAGCACTGAAGGCCACAGAAAGCTGCAGAAATTCGGGGCAGGCCTTTGGACCACCACCGGCTGTGGTGGAGTGTAGGGGTGAGTCAGTCATAGGTAGGACTTTGGGGAAGGGAAACACACAGCAAGGTTATCAGTGTTGAGCAGGAAATTCATCACTGGAATGAAATGTGTAGTGTAAACACCTGACGATGATGTTTTGGATTATAATGTGTCTGACATTAAGCTTTTGGTGTAGAGATATCTAATTCCAAGATATCCATCTATAGTAAACACATTGCTAGCTACACACTAGATAAAGATAAGGAGCCAGGGCGTCCCCGACATAAAGTTCTCCCTTATTTGTTTATTTTAATTGTTATTTTTATTTATTTTTAAAAAATTTCTTTATTGATTAAGGTGTTATATATATGTCCTTATTCCCCCTTTAGATCCCATCCCCCCATTCTTATCCTCACCTCCTTGGCTTATATGCATGCATACAAATCCTTTGGTTGATCTCTCCTCCTTACCCTCACCCTCTGCTACCTTCCCTCCGAGGTTTTATGGTCTGATCGATGTTTCTCTGTCTCTGGAACTGTTTTTGTTCATCAGTTTATGTTGTTCATTATATTCCATAAATGAGTGAGGTCATGTGATACTTATCTTTCTCTGATTGGCTTATTTCACTTAGCATAATGCTCTCCAGTTGCATCCATGTTGTTGCAAATGGGAGGAATTCCTTCTTTTTTATGCAGCGTAGTATTCCATTGTATAGATGTATCACAGTTTTTTAATCCACTCATTTGCTAATGGGCACTTAAGATGTTTCCAAATTTTAGCTATGGTAAATTGTGCTGCTATGAACATAGGAGTGCATATTTCCTTTCCGATGGATGTTTCTAGCTTCTTGGGATATATTCATAGAAGTGGTATTACTGGGTCAAATGGGAGTTCCATTTTTAGTTTTTTGAGGAAACTCCATACTGTTCTCCACATTTGCTGCACCAGTCTGCTCTCCCACCAGCAGTGCACCAGGGTTTCTTTTTCTCTGCATCCTCGCCAACATTTGTCATTTGTTGATTTGTTGATGATAACCATTCTGACAGGTGTGAGATGGTACTGCATTGTTATTTTGATTTGCATCTCTGGGATAATTAGTGACTTTGAACATGTTTTCACGTGTCTCTTTGCCTTCTTCCGTCTTCTTTAGAAAAGTCTCTATTTAGGTCTATTGCCCATTTCTTGATTGGATTGTTTATCTTCCTTTTGTTGAGCTGTATGAGTTCCCTGTAAATGTTGGAGATTAAACCCTTACCCATGATAACATTGGCAAATATGTTCTCCCATGTAGTGGTCTTTCTTGTTGTTTTGTTGATGGTTTCTTTTGCTGCACAAAAGCTTTTTATTTTGATGTAGTCCCATTTGTTTATTTTCTCTTTATTTTCCATTGCCCTAGGAGGGGTATCAGTGAAGAAGTTCTTTGGCATATGTCTGAGATTTTACTGCCTGTGGATTCCTCTAGTATTTTTATGGTTTCCCGTCTTATGTTTAAGTCCTTTATCCATTTTGAGTTTATTTTTGTGTATGGTGTAAGTCAGTGGTCTAGTTTCATTTTTTTTTTGCATGTATCTGTCCAATTTTCCCAGCATCATTTATTGAAAGACTATCTTGACTCCATTTTATGTTCATGCCTCTTTTGTCAAATATTAATTGAGCACAGTGGTTTGGGTCAATTTCTGGGTTCTTTATTCTATTCCATTGATCTATATGTCTGTTCTTGTTCCAGTACCAGGCTGTTTTGAGAACAATGGCTTTGTAATACAGCGTGATATCTGGTATTGAGATCCCACCTACTTTGTTCTTTTTTCTCAGGATTGCTGCAGCTATTTGGAGTATTTTTTTAATTAAAAAATGTGAATTTTTGGAGAGTTCTTTTTAGGTCTGTGAAATATGTCATTAGTATTTTAATGAGGACTGCATTGAATCTATAGCTTGCTTTGGTTAGAATGGACATTTTAATGATGTTGATTTTACCAATCCATGAATACTGTATATTCTTCCATCTGTTTATATCTTCCTCTATCTCTTTTTTCAGTGTTCTGTAGTTTTTTGCATATAGGTCTTTTACGTCTTTAGTTAGGTTTATTCCTAGGTATCTTAATTTTTTTTGGTGTGATGATAAATGGGATTTCTTTTTAAGTCTCTCTTTCTGTAAGTTTACTATTGGTGTATAGAAATTACATAGATTTCTTTGCATTATGTATACATGTAACACATTAATAAAAAATTAAAAAAATTTGTATCTTGCTACATTGCCAAATTTATTTATAAAGTCTATTAGTTTTTTGATGCAGTCTTTAGGGTTTCCTATGTACAGTATCATATAATCTGAGAATAAGGACAGTTTTACTTCTTCTTTTCCAATTTGTATG
>JAAGEH010000426.1:2790755-2833586 GCA_011751065.1 Lasiurus cinereus | reverse complement strand
AATTTTTAATTCCCTTAATTTTTAGATTCACTTGTTGATAGATACATATTTGTTGTTCATAATTTCTTATCTTTTACCTTTTTCTTCTTCCTCTTCTAAGAGAGTACCTTTCAGCATTTCATATAATACTGGTTTAGAGTTGATGAACTCCTTTAGCTTTTTTTTATCTGTGAAACTTTTTATCTGCCCTTCAATTCTGAATGATAGCTTTGCTGGATAGGGTATTTTTGGTTGTAGGTTCTTGCTATTCATCACGTTGAATATTTCTTGCCACTCCTGTCTGGCCTGCATCGTTTCTGTTGAGAAATCAGCTGACAGTTGTATAGGTGCTCCCTTGTAGGTAATTAATTGTTTTTTTTCTTGCTGCTTTTAATATTCTCTCTTTGTCTTTTGCTCTTGGTATTTTAATTATGATGTGTCTTGGTGTAGTTCTCTTTACATTCCTTTTGTATGGGGTTCTGTGTGCTTCCTGGACTTGTAAGTCTATTTCTTTTACCAGATGTGGGAAGTTTTCAGTCATTATTTCTTTAAATAGGTTTTCAGTATCTTGCTCTCTCTCTTCCTGTGGCACCCCCACAATTCTGATGTTGGTACGCTTGAGGCTGTCCCAGAGGCTCCTTACATTATCTTCACATTTTTGGATTCTTTTCTCTTCTTGCTTTTCCAGTTGAGTGTTTTCTGGTTCTTTATATTTCAAATTTTTGACTTGATTCTTGCCTTCCTCTAGTCTGCTGTTAGGTCTCCGAATAATATTTTTTAATTCAGTCAGTGTATGTTTAATTCTAGTTGGTCCTTTTCCATCTCTAGTTGGATCTTTACCATCTCTAGATGGTTCTTTTTCATCTGTTATTGGGATTCGCTGACTTTATCCAACTTTTCTAGGACATTCTTGAAAAACCTTATAAGCGTGGTTTTGAACTCTATATCCAGTTGTTTGTTTTCCTCCATTTCTTTTGTTTGTGATCCCTTTCCTTGTCTTGGCATTTTCACTATGCCGGGGGAAAACTTCTGTGCTAGATTCAGCCTTATAATACAAGACTTGCAAAACTGCAGAAGCCTCTCTGTTGAGCTTGGGATGGGTGGAGTCTCAGGGCTTAAGGGACCTCCTTGCCTTCCAGTCGGCTCCACCCTCCTGGGCCCTTGAGTCTCACGTGACTGGGTAATTGCTGGAGTGGTCCCTGTGCACTCATGCTTTCTCGGAGTGCCTCTAGACTGCTGCTCCTCCGGCTCCTCTGTGCTCTGGGACCATATGAGTTTGGGTTCCCAGGGTTTTGCCCGAAACTGGTGTTTAGTGGAGTTAGAAGTGACGCAGTTGGGAGGGTCTGTCTCCCGCCCACTCGTGAATGCCAGCAGCACAATGGGCAGTCGGTCCTCTGTATGCAGTGCCGTGCACATCACCAGACTTCTGATCTTTTGCTACTCCCCTAAATTTCCGTGCACTTCTCCCTTTTCACAGTCCAAACTCCCCCCATATGAGTTTTGGCCGGATCTGGGGTTTAGTGTCGTAGGATAAGGGGTTCAATGCCATTGGGAGTCTCCATTTTCCTTCCGCCAGAGAAAGCCAGCCAGGTTCTCAGGCACCCGCTCTCTCTGCATGCACGTCTCCGTACCTCAGCTTTTTGCAGCTCTTCAAGGTCTCTGTGAGCCCCTCTCTTTCCTGCTAGTTGTAGAATTTCCACTCAGCCAGCTTTCCTGTGGTTCTGGATGATGTCTGTTCTGTCTTTTAGTTGTAGTTTTGAAATTGTTGTGCGAGGCAGCAGTGTAGGTGTTTACCTATGCTGCCATCTTGGATTCTCTCTTCAGTTGATCTTTTATCTACCCCACCTTACCCTCACATAGATTCTTTTCATGTATGACACCCACTGGGTTTTGCCACGAATATTTTGTATTGGCCATTGTTCTGTTTTTTGAGGCAGAAAGTGATTGTGGGAGGGGAGAAGCTGAGATTTTTCATTGGCATGCCTCAATATACTTTTATTATTTTGACTTTAGACACTTTAAAGATGTCATGTCAATTCTGAAAAAACTTAATACTTGTCACAGGAAACCTGAAGACAAAACCTATGTTTTGATATTTTGAATTTGAATGGCCAGTGGCTTCTTTTTCTTCTTTTTAAAAATAATTGTTTATTGTTAAAAGTTTTGCATATGTCCCCTTTTCCCCCCAATTGAACCAACAGCTTCTGGTAAGAAAAGGGCGAGTCCCGGTGCCTGTGTGACAAGAAGAATAAATGGATTGGCCACTGGACAACTATTCCTTTTTCTCTTCCCAGATCATTTTCTGAAGATAATGCAATGCCTATATATATTAAGCTCAGAGAAAAGGAAAACTGTAGTTATTTTTCAGACATTTTATTCAACAAAAGTTGGCCTTTTCCAATTTCTTTCTTTCACATTCTTATTTCTTTAACAGAATTTCAATGAGTTAAAGTACTTAAGACAAATCAGCTGTATGGCTATTATACTCTCCATAACATAAAAATAGAAACTGATCTTAAGAACAGAGAAATAAATGTTCAACAAAAACAGATGCTTTTCAGAATGCATAGAATTTTAGAATCTATAATCTTAAAACACTAGAGTGCCTATAGAGGTGACATAGCGAAATGCCGGGGAATCTACACCAGTACATCTTTTAGTGATCATGGTTGACATCATTAATTGATAACAGTATTTTTCACACTGTTCAGAGACATGGCCTCAGGATCCTCAGCTGACCATTCTGATCCTTTTCTATCAATTCATGGGAACTGGTACTGAAGATGAAAGCTCTTTGCCTAGTACAGCGGTTCTCAACCTGTCGGTCTCCCCTTTCACAGGAGTTGCCTAAGACTATTGGAAAACACCTCTATTTCCCATGATCTTAGGAACCAACACACCGCTCCTCGGTGTAGCAAAATGTAGCAATCTAGTTTACTGTTGTTATATTAAGACTGTTACCCATGCTATACCACGATTCAGGACAAAATTTCATTTATTTGTAATTAGAAATAAATATTTCACAATTTATAATTACATATTGTTTTTGTGATTAATCACTATGCTTTAATTATGTTCAATTTATAACAATGAAAATACATCCTGCATATCAGATATTTACATTACAGTTCATAACAGTAGCAAAATTACAGTTATGAAGTAGCAACGGAAATAATTTTATGGTTGGGCTCACCACCACATGAGGAGCTGTCTTAAAGGGTCGCGGCATTAGGAAGGTTGAGAACCACTGGCCTAGTGTGACATATGATTTAGACATACCAACCACTCTATGAAGGCAGTTTCTCTGAAATGCCTTGGATAGGTGATTCAGGGCTTCTGTTCTCTGCTTCCCACTTATCTGTAGCTCCCAACAATGAAAAGTGTCATGAGGTTCAGCCAAATGGAATCCTCTCTGGTCTCTAACTAAAGCTTGCATTGTTCTTGCATTACAAGGTAAGTCTTTTGAGATGTTCAGCATTGTCAATGCTTCAGAAGCATCCTAGCACTTTTCAATTAGCATCTAAGAGCTGCCTCTGCAGCAGTCTTCTAACCATTCATGCCTCATGGAATGTTACGCGATTGCTTCTTTACTTATATCCACATAGCACACTCTATACCTTATAATAAATAAACTCTGGCAGGCATTTTGTCTCCAAGATTTCTTAAATGTTAGGCTGCTTTAAAATTTTCTCTTGACCAATATTTTTGGACTTTAGAACATTTACATTTTGGATAAAATGTAAAAGACTCAACTAATCTTTGCAATGTTTGGCCTGCAAAGGGCCGATGTTGTCTTAAAATTTCTTCCTTTTCCTGGATTTAATTTTTTGGAATTTAATGTTTTCCTCATCAAGAAATTACTTTTCTTGCTTTCATTGCCCTAGTCAAATCTGTATCTTAGCAACTATTTTATTTTGTTTATCTTTTTATTCTTTTATTAAATCTTTATTATTCAGATTATTACATTTGTTTCTCTTTTTTCCCCTCCATTGCCCCCCTCCACCCAGCTCCCAACCCTTCCTCTACCCTTACCTCCCCCCTGTTGACCTCATCCATAGGTGTATGGTTTTTGTCCAGTCTCTCCCTGTACACCCCTCACCCTTTCCCCCTGAGAATTATCAGTCCACTCCCTTTCTGTGCTCCTGATTCTATTATATTCACCAGTTTATTCTGTTGATCAAATTTTTAATTCACTTAAGTTTTAGATTCACTTGTTGATAGATATGTATTTGTTCATAATTTTTTATCTTTTACCTTTTTCGTCTTTCTCTTCTAAAAGAGTACCTTTCAGCATTTCATATAATACTGGTTTGGAGTTGATGAACTCCTTTAGCTTTTTTCTTATCTGTGAAGCTCTTTATCTGCCCTTCAATTCTGAATGATAGCTTTGTTGAATATAGTATTCTTGGTTGTAGGTTCTTGCTATTCATCACATTGAATATTTCTTGCCACTCCCATCTAGCCTGCATCGTTTCTGTTGAGAAATCAGTTGACGGTCGTATGGGTGCTTCCTTATAGGTAATGAACTGTTTTTTTCTTGCTGCTTTTAATATTCTCTCTCTGTCTTTTGCTCTTGGTATTTTAATTATGATGTGTCTTGGTGTAGTCCTCTTTGGATTCCTTTTATATGGGGTTCTGTGTGCTTCCTAGACTTGTAAGTCTATTTCTTTTAACAAATGTGGGAAGTTTTCAGTCATTATTTCTTTTCTTCTTTTTTTAAAATATACATTTTATTGATTTTTCACAGAGAGGAAGGGAGAGGGATAGAAAGTCAGAAACATCGATGAGAGAGAGACATCGATCAGCCGCCTCCTACACACCCCACACTGGAGATGTGCCTGCAAGCAAGGTACATGCCCTGACTGGAATCGAACCCGGGACTTTTCAGTCCGCAGGCTAGTGCTCTATCCACTGAACCAAAACGGTCTTGGCCATCATTTCTTTAAGTAGGTTTTCAGTATCTTGCTCTCTCTCTTCTTCTGGCACCCCCACAATTCTAATGTTGGTACACTTGAAGCTGTCCCAGAGGCTGCTTACATTATCTTCACATTTTTGGATTCTTTTTCTTCTTGCTTTTCCAGTTGAGTGTTTTCTGGTTCTTTGTATTTCAAATTTTTGACTTGCTTCTTGCCTTTCTCTAGTCTGCTGTTAGGTCTCTGAATAATATTTTTTATTTCAGTCAGTGTATGTTTAATTTCTAGTTGGTCCTTTTCCATCTCTAGTTGGTCCTTTTCCATCTCTAGTTGGTTCTTTTTCATCTCCAGTTGGTTCTTTTTCATCTCCTCTTGGGTCTCACTAACTTTATCCATCTTTTCTAGGATATTCTTGAAAAACCTTATAACTGTGGTTTTGAACTCTATATCCAGTCATTTGTTTTCCCCCATTTCTTTTGTTTGTGATATCTTTCTTTGTCTCGGCATTTTCCCTATGCAGGGAGAACTTCTGTTTTGGATTCAGCCTATGATACAAGACTTGCAAAACTGCAAAAGCCTCTCTGTTGAGCTTGGGAGGGGTGGAGTCTCAGGGCTTAATGGACTGCCTTGCCTTCCCATCAGTCCCGCCTTCCATGGCCCCTGAGTCTCACGTGACTGGGTAATTGCTGGAGCTGTCTCTGTGTGTGTGTGCGCTCTTGCAATGCCTCTAGACTGCTGCCTTTCTGGCTCCCCTGCGCTCCAGGAACATATGAATCTGGGTCCCCAGGGTTTGGCCCAAAACTGGAGTTTAGTGGAGTTAGAAGTGGTGCAGTTAGAAGTGGCCCATTTGTGAAAGCCAGCGGCACAATCAGCAGTCTGTCTTCTGTGCGCAGTGCTGTGCACGCCGCCCAACTTCTGCCCTTTTGCGACTCCCTAAATTTCCGTGCACTTCTCCTTTTTCACAGTCTAAACTCCCCCGTATGAGTTTTGGCTGGACCTGGGGTTTAGTGTCATAGGATAAGGGGTTCAATGCTGTTGGGAGTCTCCGTCTCCCTCCTGCCAGAGAAAGCCAGCCAGGTACTCCGGCACCCGCTCTCTCCATGCACGCGTCTCCATACCTCAGCTTTTTGCAGCTCCTCTGGGTCTCTGTGAGCCCCTCTCTTTCCTTCTAGTTGTATAATTTCCACTCAGCCAACTTTTCTGTGGTTCTGGATGATGTCAGTTTTGTCTTTTAGTTGTAGTTTAGAAATTGTTGTGCAAGGCAGCAGTGTAGGTGTTTACCTATGCCACCATCTTGGATTCTCCCCTTAGCAATTATTTTAGAGGCACTTTTTAGTCGAATATGTTTTTGTACAAAGGTAGATAACTATATCCTTCTCAGAGCATAACAAATATATAGACAGCTACAAGCTCACTAGCCTGATGATCATAAATTTCATGGTAGAAACTCACTTAAATCTCCAGAGTATTGTCATTCATAATAAAATAGAAGTCAGAATAAGGTGAGTCTCTTCCAAGGGGGCTCAGGTTATGGTACAATAAAAAAAAAAATCCAACTTCATTATATGTCAGTCTTGGCCTTGGAAGTCTTATGCCTAAATACTGCCTTACATTAAAAAGAAGTTTCTAGCCTTAGCTAGTTTTGCTCAGTGATTAGAGCATCGGCCCATGAACTGAAGGGTTATGGGTTTGATTCCAGTCAAAAGAATGTACCTCAGTAGCAGGCTTTATCCCCAGCCCTGGACAGGTAAGTGCAGGAGGCAGCAATCCATGTGTTTCTCTCACATGGAAGTTTCTCTCCCTTTGTCTCTATCTCTCCCTTCCACTTTGTCTAAAAAAATAAATCAATGGAAAAAATATCCTTGGGTGAGGATTAACAACAACAACAAAGTAAGTTTCTAGTTAGTAGAACGGTAACATTAAATCATTTAAAAAAAATAACTAGCAACTCTCTGACTAAAAAAATAATGAATCTCTCTCATTACATGTGTCATGAAAACACAGACTTCCTTAAATCAATACATGTCTGGGTATTCTCCTTAGTTCAATCATAGATCCTCCGATTTCTTCCTCAGATTTAATGCAAAACTCTCCATCTTTAAGTTGTCAGCGGCCTCTTTTTCTGTCTTCAGTGGAAGTGGCTTATGGGTAACTACCATTGCTGGTTTGATACTCTCTCATTGCTTCAAAATTACATTCACCTTCTGTCCTTCCCACTGAAATAATCTGCTTATCAGTCGTCCTCTTACAGATCCTCTTTGATACATTTGTTCAATCTGAATTGAAGAAAGTAGTTAAGTAAAGGTTATTTCCCATTGTTCCAAGGCAGAGCACCTGATGATAGCCTGATGGGGACCGACAGGTGATAGTTTGTGGACTCTGAAGTAGCACCCAGATGGAAGAGGCGATCATTGTTGGATTGCACAGCTTGAACAGCAGTGCTCACTTCATTTGTTCAGTGACTCACTCAGTTGTTCAACAGTAACCTTCTTAGCAAATGCTCCGTGCTAGGCTAATATTAGAAGCTGTGCAAAATTCATCTCAGAGTCTTTAGCTCTGAGCCCCATGTGACAACTTTACTTGCTGTGTTAGTTTTTAATCTCTAATAAGCAGTGTGAAAACGTTTTTGGGAGTTGGATCAGAGCAATTTTGAATGCGTTTCCACTCAATTAAAAGCAAATGTCCTCTATCTTCAACCATTCGGTCCCAGAGTCCGGGAATACAACTTAGGTTCCTTCAACTTATTTTTGCTTGAGGGTGTTTGCTGTTACCAGGGCATTATCCCTCATACTGAGGCCATTATCTATGTACCTTTGTGTAAATCTTGATGTTTCAATCTTCATTTTTTTCCCCCCATCGTATTTCTTTGTTGGTTCAAAGAGTTGTCATATAAGTTGGACACATGTTAATTATATAAATAAAGATACTACAGTTGATAAGTGAAAGCTTTTATTCAATTTATTTTAGAAATCATTACAGTCCATTTATCGAATACCTATTCTATTCCATACCATTCTAGTCAATGCCCTCTCCACTGGGGGCTCACAGCCTAAGAAGTAGAAGCAGCAATGTATATAAATGAAGTTACAAAGCATTACGTATGATCTAGAGTGTGGAAACCAAACAGAGTACTCTCAGAGGACTAGGGGCCGGAAATACCGCGAGCTGAATCTCAAAAGGTCAGAAGACACCAACATCCTGTTCTAGTTATGACAAAATAATAAGTATAAAATTTATCTTCTTGTCATAAAAATCTATAAAACTGTAAAAATAACATGAGTCAACTATTTACATCTACAAGGATAGATTTGAGAATAGAAAAACGCATGACATAAGCTCCCGTTCACCTCAGTCTTAGAGGAAGGAGCAGAGTTTGGTGCTATTGGGTGACTGGAATTTGCTGAGTGAAAAAGCCAGTCACTAAGAAGTAAGTACTGTATAGTTTCACTTATGTGAAGCTCTAAAGCAGGCAAAACGAATGTATGGAGATAGAAACTCAGAATGTTGGTTGTCTCCTGGCTTAGAGTAGGGAATGATATTGACTGGGAAGGTACAGAGGGACCTTTCTGGGTTGTTGGACAAGTTCTGTATCTTGATAGGATGTACTTTTTTTTCTAAAGGTTTTGTTGAACGTTCTACTTAAATCAGTGCATTTCTTTGCATGGCTGAATAATAAAGAAATGCAAAATGAAATAAGTCGTATCAACAATAAGATAATAAAGTGAGGCCAACACACACACACACACACACACACACACACACACACACACACACTCTTGGCAGGCCAAAAGAAAGGACTCATCATGACCAAAGCATATGGAGGTGTGAAAAAATCTGTTACATATGGCACAGTCTACCTGGAGAATCCAGTTCAGTAAGAAGATGGCAGAGAGGCAGGATGGGGCCTGAATGACTTCATATAGTGATCCACAATAGTGCTCTTGCTATTCAGGGCTCAACAAACAATTTTTTTTTTTGGTAAAGGACAATGTAAGAAATACTTTAGATTTTGCAGGCCATGTACAGACTCTATTGTATATTCTTCTTCTACAAGCTTTTAAAAATATAAGAACTATCCTTAGCTTAATGGTTGTACAAAACCAGTAGGATGAATTTGGCCTGCATGCTGTAGTTTGCTGACCCCTGTCCTATACTAAGCACTTGAGGTCTTTCCAGCCAGAACCACCACATCAGGTTACCAAAGAGACTTGGGAGCACACCGAAGAAGATGACTCATTCTTCCTGGAAGAGTCTTCTCAGAGGAGGTAGCATTTGAGTTGGGTTTTGGAGGATAAAGAATAAGAACAAGTTACAGGGAGAGAGATCTTTCTACTGTGAAGAAGAACAAGTTACAGGGAGAGAGATCTTTCTACTGAGAGTCTGGCTCTGACATTTGGTAGTTAGATGACATGGGTTATGACTCTGCTGATCTGAGTTTCTTCATCTTTAGGATGGGTCTTATAAGACATATCCTTCTAACCTTAGATTTCAATGAAGATAAAAAAAGCCAACCCAAACAAATAACCACCAACAAAAATAAAAAATCCTGCTTGAAAGTATAAAGTGCCTTAAAAATGCATTTCTTACCTCAGATCGTTCATCTTTCCTGAGCCAGAATGACTCATACCACTCCTGTGTGCACAGTAATTGCTGAGATTATTGGGCTTATGCTGGAGTGTTTGGAGCCTACCTCTCAGCTCTCAAGAGAGGACCCAGAGAATCAGGAACAGACATTAGCATCTCCTTGTTGATCGTTATGTGAGCCATTTGCATATTGACCTAAAACTAAATTTGTTCAGCTCTTTGTTTCTTAAATGTACAAGTCAGATGATAACTTGGTGTTGTCAGGATCTGGTCCTCTCTCCTAAGCTATTAAGTTTTTTTTTTTTTCATTCCACAATGCCTGACACTCCAACACAATGGTTTCAAGCCTTCTTTAGAATGAAAATAACTTTTGGGATATGGGGATGGGAGGGGGACACCATAAACTAGCTATCAGCAGACGGGTGATATAGTGCATCAGGCTCCTGGAAATGATGAAATGGAGAAGTTTGGCTGAGTAGACGACCTGGGGCCAAATTCTACATGTGCATTATTTAGTCTTTCTGTTTTCTTGTTTCCTTTTACATGACATGAGGATAATGACACCTAGTAGTAGCTATTAGGATGTAATGTACAGCCATATGTCAGGAACATAATACTGCCTGTTTGTCAAGCAGTAATATTGGTTAGCCATTATTGTTATTTCTAGTCATGACCAAATGGGAACAGAGGCATAGTTTTATAGCCAAAGCTACAAGTGAGAGGAAGGAAAACTGAAATGGGACTAAATATCAATATTATCTAAATTATTATTATTTTTTCACATTCTGGAAAAAATCCAGTATTGTCTGACATGAGCCAGTATTTCAATATAGAATGAAAGGTGTCCTTATCTCCCCACTCTGTATAATAAAGGCTTCATCATAGTGAGACTTAGATTTTTCTTCTGTTTCTTACCTACTGTATCTGTTTATTTTACTGTCCTTTCTGCTCTAGACAGTGAGCTACTTGAGGATAAAGATTCTGTTGTTCATATTTTTATTTTTATTAATAGCATAGGGCTATTGGGTACAAATTTGATTCTCAATGAAATGTTCTTTGAATGAATGCATAAATAGATTTCCATATACTTAATTCTTGGGGAATGTTTGTTGCATATACATAAGTGTAGGCAGATATACTTATATATTTATGTTCACAATTACATTATTTGGTCACAAAAATTAATTGCCAAGTACTATGTGAAAACTGGAGCAAATTCCAGAAATACCTAATCTACTTCATCAATCCAATTCATTTCTCCTTCAGTTCTAGAGGAAACAAAAATCCCAAGCAAAATGACATAAACCATTTAAACTCTTAAAATATTTAAAAAGTCGCAATGTTAACCACTGGAACATAAGCTGAACCTAATTAAGATGGAAAAAGATTGCTCTACTTTTATTGACAGTGAGCCAATATGATATTGAAATAAAAAAAGAAATTCAGTAAGAGGACAGCCAATTCCATCTTTGAGAATTCAGTTAAGAAAGAAAAAAAACCCCAAACCAGATTATTTGATGATTTTCCTGAAGTGACCTGTCAATTTTTTCATAAAGGTTAATTTGGCAGAATCAGCCTTAAATTGGTTTCCTGGGTGTATCTTAATTGTCTTACTTTTCAGCAAAATGTTTCTGTCAATCAGAAGATATTTTTAGAAATAACCTGCTTGCAAAGCTGAGGTCAAGGAGAACTGAGACTCGGCGAGGGGGCCCACAGGGACCTGCATCATCCCTTGGAAAGAGAGCGCCCTTTGTGGAAATGGCATGCTGGGATGTTCAGAGAGCACTTTGGGCAGTAAATTCATGTTGCCCTGCTCTCTTTTGGGGGAAGTTCTGCTGTAGTAGAAAGAGTAAGACATCATGGATTCTAGTCTTGGGCCTCTGAGTTTCTTTATTTTGCAGTTTTATGATCTTTGGCAAGATACATGTTTTCCCTATGTCTTGATTTCCTTAACTAGAAAATGCAAGCTGAATCAGATGCCTTTAAAGAATAAAAAAAATAATTATTTAGTTATAAACCTATGTGAATATACAAATTATCCCCTAGAATCTACTTCTAAGATATTGAGGGGGCTTTTAAAGATATTGGGAAGTGTTGATAAAGTCAAAGACATTTAGAACCATGTAGAACCCAGGAATACCTATGGCAACATGGGATATCTAGTCTTAGGGGTGATGAGCAGACAGGGAGGCTCAGGAAACAAGAATAGGGTAGATTAAATGTCTCTCCCTTCAGCTCTTCCCTAACTGTGATGAGGCCGTTATGAGCTGACTATGTTGATGTTTCTGCTGAGCAAGACCCATGTGACCAGTGTTTGTGGACCACACACCCAGAAGACAGCGAGAAGCAGGGAGCTTTTGAGGGGCAGGGAAGAATGGCTAAAGACTCTGAAAAGATTTTTGCCTGAGGGAAAGACAGATGTGTGGATAGATTTCAGGACATTTATGCCATAAATACCTACTCTGTGCCCAGCTTGTCATAGACATTCTGGATGTAACATGCTCAACAGCACAGATAGCGTTCCTGCTCTCATGGAACTTACAGCCAGTGAAGGAGAGAGATATGTAAACAGGCAATCCTTTTACATTTGAGTGGGACACCTAACTTAGGTTTAGGGGGCTTGCGAGGTTTTCTGGAGAAAACTGAAAGATACATGGATGGGAAAAGTGGAAGGAAATGTTTAAGGCAGAGGGAACTAGCATATTCAGAGGCCTGGATATGATAGACAGCAAGGCATTTTCAAGCATCTGAAAGCAGTTTGGTATGGCTGGAAGGTAAGAGAGGGAGGCAAAGAATGAGTAGTAGAGACAAAAGTCAGATTCTGGAGAAACTTTCTAAGCCATAGGAGGAAGGAATTGGTTGGTTCATTCATTCATTCATTATCGCTATAGTTTATTGTCTTAGGTAAAACATTTTTTTCAATTACAATTTCCATGGATCTTTTATTTAAATGCAATGGGAATTTCTGAATGACTATTAAGCAGGGCAGTGATAGGATCAGATTTATGTTTTAGGACATTCTTCCTGGTTGCAGAGTAGAGAGAGGACTGAAGGGAGGAAGACTAAAGATGAGGAAAGATAGGAGAAGGGCAGGAGGCTTTTGACATGGGCAGTAGAATTGGAGGGAAGCGATGGATTCAAGATATGTTTAGGAGGTAGACTAGGCAAGATTCAATGAATAATGGGGAAACCCAA
Organism: Lasiurus cinereus; assembly: GCA_011751065.1. NCBI lineage: Eukaryota > Metazoa > Chordata > Mammalia > Chiroptera > Vespertilionidae > Lasiurus > Lasiurus cinereus. The sequence continues at coordinate 2,820,915 of JAAGEH010000426.1, read as the reverse complement.
ATATTTAGTCCATAACAGGCGGCATAAACATTCTCATAGTGTAGCTCTACCATGTGGACACCCTGGTACAATAGTATTAGTACATAGAAGTTTTGGAATTGTCTAGAGCCAGTTAATTGCTGGCTCTTAATCCAAGAATGGTCTTCTCTCTGTTTTCTTCCATGATTCATCAAGATTGGTTTCCAAGGTGAAATTTTTGTTTTAGGGGACCCTGGTATAATTGTAGAACTAGATCAAAATGATCCTATTCTGTTTAACAAGATATACTGAGTTGCTTTTCAGAGACAATAGATGAAAACTGAAAGCCAGGAAACTGAAGCACATGCAGAAGAGGGACCTTTGAATTCTAGCTGCACCCAGAATCAGTCTTTTGTCCCCTTACCCCACCCTTCACCAATCAAAGGACCAAGACATATCTGGAACTTGGACAACAGATCCCTTTCAGAAGCCAAGGATTCATTGTTCAGGGAGATCCTGTGTTAACACCCCTTCACCATAAATGACCAAGTTCCAAGGTCCTCCAATTAAAACTTGTCCCACTAGCCCTTCCACATATCAGTTTTCCCCAGCCTTTTACAAAACCCTTAGCCCAGTACAGTGAGCAAGATGGATTTGAGGTACCACTAGGTCTCCTATCTTTGTGTTTGGCACCTTCTCCATTAATAAACCTTTTCTTACTCCAAACTATGATGTTTAAAGTTTGGCCTTTTGAAGTGTCAACACACAAGCTGTGCTTAGGTAACACTAGGTCTCCTAGTCTTGGTTGATTGGATAAGGATAGAAAGTTAATATAGAAATAGTTGGCTTTTTCTCTTGGAGATTTAAGATTGAGGCTATTCATGTAGCTGGGTCTTTCACATGTAAACTTGGGAGCTATAGTATGGACATATTTCCTGCCATAGAGATTATGAAGCAAAGAAAGATGGTGGGCAGAGAGAAGAAAGAAGGCAGTGCAGAGATGAGCGTATATTAGAGATAGAGAGTCCTAATGTTCTTCCTGTTGCTTCTTCAGACCCAGCTATATTTTTTAAAATTTATTAAAAAAATACATTTTATTGATTTTTACAGAGAGGAAAGGAGAGGGATAGGAAGTTAGAAACATCAATGAGAGAGAAACATCCATCAGCTGCCTCCTGCACACCCCCTACTGGGTACGTGTCCTTGACCTGAATCAAACCTGGGACCTTTGAGTCTGCAGACTGATATTCTATCCACTGAGCCAAACAGGTTAGGGCCCAGCTATATATTTTTTGCTGTTGGATTCCATGAGATTCTCTTGTATCCTTCTTAGAGATCCTCCTCCCACCCTCCATCCCCTTTTTTCCCCCTGGTTAACTTGAGTAGGTTTCTGCTACTTGCAACAAAAGAGTCTAAGTAAAACACATAACACACTAGATTCCTGGCAAAAATATAGGTCTTAACAAAGCCTTCTTGACTGTACCACCCGGGGTGCCATTTTATATAGAAGCTTTCTGGAGGTGATGTCCAATTAGCTCATTGGTTGCTCTAGACAGCTATATTTTGGCTATTACTCATAGGGTAGTTTCCTTTCTTGGTAGATATCAGAAAAAGCTTAGAAATAATTACATTCAGCTCCCTTCTGAACCAAAGCTGCTTTGATTTGGTTCTGTGCCAGGTATAGCAGCTCAGCTCTGATGGATTCAGTCCTTTTAAGAAAATTATGATTAGCATCAGGAACTCTGATAACATTTTATAACCTGCTGAGGGCAATGTTTTCCTACAAATAATGCTCATAAAATCTTAATTTTTCTGTAAATCTAGCTCCGAACCCAGGATGTTTTGGCAAGAATTACAGAGCATTTCAGGACTTTTATCACATGCTGCTCTCTGAATTTATTAACTGAGTGAATGCATTATGTACCAAAGTCTTCTTGGTTAAAGAAGTAAAGAATGATGTTTTCAAACAAGTCAGTTTAAGGTTTTGCAGCTGTTAAATTGAAAACAAAACAAAACAAAAAACACCAACCTAACCATATTTGGGCTGAGTTTACATAGCATAAGAAAATCAGGGAGTTGATTAGTGATCAAGTCATGATGATGAGAATTTAGAAAGGGACAACCATGAGATGAAGAGATCTGGTACTGGATTTAAAGACATCTGGGTTGAAGCCTGACCCTGACCTTTATTAGCCAGGTGGCCTTGAGCATGTTTTTACACTCCAGGTTTCTTTTCTATGAAATGGGGATTGGAACTAGCACCTACCTCAGAGGTTTTGTGAAAATTAAGTGAAATGATGCACAAAAAGCCTTTGGCGTAGTCATGGGGCATGGTAGAAACTCTTTGCATGTCAGGTAATTATTTGCTTTAGTGCTGGGATGGTATAGGCTAGGGACGGGTATGCACAGTAGGGTGTCCCACTGCTAATTTAACAATCCTCTGGTACAGGGTATGACATACAACATGTCTGAGCGCCAACTCCCATGTCTAAGTTAAAAGGGTCTTTACCCAAAGCTCTGTATCTGCCATAGGCAATCCTTCATATACTTGTTGAACATGTTAAGTGATTCTGATTATAACTGAGATAGGCCATATAGAGCGCTGAAATAGAGAGAGAAAATGAGCAATCTGGAAATTGTAGCAGATGAAGAATGGTCAAAGATATTTGTGCTAATATTTCCCCAATATTATCTCCTTTAATTCTGCATGCATGAAGGATAACAGAATATGCCCAAAACATGCCTCTTTGCCATAAAGATTATTTTGAAATGATTGTCTTAAGAAACAGCGGATATAGGAGAAGCTTTGAAAACAGACTAGAAGTTACCTTTTTGAAAGGGATATTTATAAATAAAATCTCCATTTGTAAGAGTGGCTCCATTTCTGTACTAATAATAGGACTGTAATAAATCTTGGGAAACTCTTATCACTGGAGAAGGCATTGACTTAAATCTGCATAACAAACCTTACTTTATCATGATTCTCCTGGTAACCTCTCCATTACTGGCCGCCACCCCTCTCTAATACTTTTAAAAAATATATTTTATTGATTTTTTTACAGAGAGGAAGGGAGAGGGATAGAGAGAAACATTGATGGGAGAGAAACATCAATCAGCTGCCTCCTGCACACCTCTTACTGGGGATGTGCCTACAACCAATGTACGTGCCCTTGACCAGGGACCCTTCAGTCTGCAGGCCGACACTCTATCCACTGAGCCAAACTGGCTAGGGCTCTAATACTTTTTTTCTTTTATCTATAACTAAAAATGGTATTTAAGCTGGAAGTCTAAGCCATTTAGGAGAGTTACTTGTTTTGTTTTGGGTTTCTTTTATGTCTATATGAGGTATACACACTAATAAACTTCTATGGATTTTTTTCTTGTTAATATTTGTTTTATTACAGAGGTCTCAGCTAAGAACTCAGAAGGGTAGAGAGAAAATTAAAGGAAGTTATCACACTTTTACAGAGTAGATAGTTGCGTAGCAGCTAAGTCATGTGACCAAAATCACGGCACTCATAATTGGAATGTAAATCTTGAACCCTCTGGCTCTACAGTTCACATTCCTCTACTAAAATTGTATTATGTTCAATAATTTAAAGCTCCTTCATGTAGAATAATGAACAGACTGGTGCACTTTACTGGGAGGATAGAACTAGTCAGATTCCAGCTCATTAAACAGAAAAACTTCCAAGAACTAGGCTAAAAGGGTCTTGACCCAAAGCTCTGGGAACTCTTTGGGTTCTCAACCAAAGGCCAGGTCTGTGAAATTCCTCATCAGCATTTTGTATATCTAAATCTGTGATTCCAAGATTTTGAAAAATATGGAATTTTTGCTACAGAATATTTTAATGTATCCAATATAGACTTTTGCAAGATTTTGATCAATAGTCCTCATTGATTAGCATAGGAGAACAGGGTATCTTAGAGGAGGAGCACATCAGAATCTGTCATTGTAAATGTTCTAATAGGCTTCAATGTCTCTGAGATTTACTCTTATATTCATGAGTGTGTTCTTAGGGTTTTGGGCTAAAAAATATTTCAGTATAAGCGCCAAAATTATAACTTATAAGTATCAAAACTGTATGAGCCTTTTGCATCCTAATCTGGGGATACATTTTTTCCACCTAAAAATATATTTAAAATATATTTTTATTGATTTCAGAGAGGAAGGGAGAGAGAGAGAGAGAGAGAAACATCAATGATGAGAGAGAATAATTGATTGGCTGCTTCCCTCATGCCCCCTACTGGGTGTTAATTCCACAACCCGGCATGTGCCCTGACCAGGAATCTCAAACCCTGACCTTCTGGTTCTTCGATAGAGCTCCACTTAAACATATTTAATATTATTTTTCAACTTTACATTGTTTTTTTTCAAATATCCCCATGCCCTGAAATCATTTCTGAAGTCTGCTCAGCGGTTAAAAGCAAATAATTAACTTGACTTTAATACTACCATTTCCTGCCCTCAGACCCACCTCAGTGTAATTTCCCTTTAAGCCTTTAAAAATTTATTAAAATATTGACTTTATTCTCTTTCCCCCTGTTTTTATAGAAATAAAAATGATTTAAGAAATATAGATATGCTAATTTGACATAAGTTATATTTCATGTCATGCCTTGCTGCCCACCTAGGCTGGGGACTTTGAGTAAATAACCTGCTCTCACTAATCTTTACAATGGTGATTCGAGTCTTTCTCTGCAGAAATAGTTTGATGTGTATTGGCTCTGGAAAACAGAATCATATCTTTTGTTTTTAAATGTGAAAGTTTATTTTTTAACTACAAGATGAATGTTCTGTGATATTCTGTAAACTTTGCATGTGCATGAGGGAATTCTTTTTTCTTTTTTATGTGAAGGAATTATTTATGGTTGAAAATTATTTGACTTTAACATGTCAGAGGAGGGTCTATTAATTTTATGTAGCTGTTGCCCTAGGCAGAGAAATCTTTCTGACATTCAAAAGGTATTTAAAAAAATTGGTTTGTCTTATGTGGATGTAACTTGATTGGATTTTCAAAGACTTTTCCATTTCAATAAAAATGATTAGAGATGATTATTCAACAATGCCTGAAGGTTGCAATTGGGAACCACATTTGTCATCGTTTTGCGCTTTTTTTCTTAAACAAAATTCCGGTTTTAACTTAGTAAAACCTACAAGGAAAATATTAATTGAAAACACAAAAATTGTAGGAGGGAAACACACACACACACACACACACACACACGTGTGTGCACACACATAGACCTATCTATTTTTTATGTCAGTATAAATAGCTTTCATTTATTTTTTGTATCTACTATGTTCTAGGTATTAAACTAAGTATATTCATATAAACTCATTTCATGATTTTAAAAGTTCTTTAAAATATATACTAGTCTCCCTGTTGAAACTTAATAAGATTAAAACTTTGCCTAAGGTCTCAAAGCTCTTTAGTAGTAGGGGACAACATTTGACAATGGTTCTGACTTCAGTGTTAGAGTTCTTTTGACTATTACTTAGCTGTCACCAAAGCCAATTAACAGGATGTCACCTTTATAGTGGGCCAGCGTGATGTTCTGTAGAAAGTAAAGATGATCAAGGCCCTTTTAGACTCCACTGTGACAGAAAGCAGGAGGCAACTTGCTTTGGAGCAAGAGAGTGAATGTCGAGTGCTGTCCTCCCCACAAAAAAACAAATTGGTTTTGATCTCTTCACCCATGGGGAAGTGGAAGATACATACACCAGATCAGTCACTTCAGACTAAGGCCCAGAGTCTATGTTGCTCTGTGTCAGTTGAGATAATGCACTCAGCACGGCGGCTACAAATGCAGGCACCACAAAAAATCCACTGTCATCTGCCATGATCCATTTTTTCTTTTGTTCTCTTTTTCCTAATGTGCTTTGCTGTTAAGTTGAATAGAGCCATGGGACCACCACTCTATTTACAAAGTAGTCCTCATAACAATCTTGGAAGGTAGGTGTTATCACCGTTCAACACTGGAGGAAACAGAAGCTCAGTAAACTTACATGACTTGCTTAAGGATGCACAGTGAATAGTGGCACAGGATGGAATACTCCTTGGTCCATCTCTGAAGTCAGTGCTCTGCTTAGTACATTATGTAACCTGTCTATACTGCCCCTTCCTGGTCATTCTGCATGGGAGACACTTTGTAAGGGTAAGTATTGCAGATGTAAGGCAAGGTTATTTGGTTAGTTTAAGATTAAGCCACAGATTACATTTGTTTCTGTAATCTATTGATTTGTTTTGTTTTGTTTTGTTCTGACATTAAGAGAGACATCATTTTTACCCCACTCCATCCAATTTATACACTATAATAGATTATGTGTGAACAAATTAAGGGATCTAGATCTTTATTAATAAAACATTTTTTAGCAGCAGATCTGTAAATAGATATCTTACTTATTAAACAAAATGTAATTGGAAAATAAAATACAGTGTCACCCATATAACAGGTCATGTTACAAATAATCAGTTTGGCTGCAGCTACAAGATTTTTTCAGTCACGATAGTAAATTAAACATTTTAACAACTTCATTAAACTAATGAAAATCCCAATCCTGTATGTTTTGTTTAAGAAGATGGACAATAAGATGTTTTCTTTCTTTTTATTTACATTAGAGTGAAAAAATAAATTCACAAAGTTTCTAGCATTTTCCTGGGAAAATGAGGTTATAAAAGACAGAAATTTTATTAGTTACTTAAAACAATAGAGTTTATGAAGTCCCCCCACCCCAATTTGACATTTCAGCGGTAAGTGACTACTAGTGCAGGTTCACCCTCTCCACTATGTCATCAGGGACCAGAGATTCCTATCTTTCTGTGCTGTCATGTTTAGCAAATTAGTTTTAATTCTCCTGTTTGTTGAATCAAAATGGTTGTAGTAGGTCTAGCCATCAGGGAGAAAAAGGAAGGATCAGAATATCTATGATCCTTTATCAGTCCACTTCCACATAAGTCTCCTAGAGCAGAATGATGTCACTTGTCCATGTCTAATTGCAAGGAAAATGAGCAAGTGAGGAAGAGGATGGCCATTGTTGATATGGCCAACCATGACTAATCCTCAAGTATGAGGCAAATGCCTCTAAACAAAATTGGGGTGCCTTTCAGAAAAAGAAGGTGCTGGATAATGGTTCCACTCCAGAGGTTTGGTCAGCAATCTGCTGTTCACCCCACCTCCTATTTTTTTCAGAAATAGTCTAGTCAAAGTTACTACCTTACCGATAGCCATTCTTAATGTATATTAAATGTATAGGAATTCAGATGTGGAGAAGTCAGAGAGGATAAGAGTGGTCATGGAATATCTCATGAAAGAATAAAATCAAAGGCCCGGTAGAATTAAGGTATTGGGGAAAGGAAAACAGCATTCCAATAAGGATTGTGCAAGTAAAGTTAAGAAGGTCCCCTAAGCACTTGTCTAATGAGAGAGCATGGAATCACTTTCTGAGAAGAGTTGAGACTGCCTGCCTTACGCATGTCTTTTTATTCTGATTCTTTGACATCTGGGACCTTGCTGATCTGGAGAGACTGTCCCTTCCAGGGTTGGCCAATTCCTAGAGATAGTAAATGATTAGCCCGAAAATACATGCAAAGCAACCAATCTAGAGCCTCTCTATCTTGCAACTGCCTCTTTAATTGAGGCCTTACACTTTGGGTCACTATCCACCTGCCCTAATCATACCAGGGCCAAGTATCAGACACCTAGAGACAGACCTTGTACCCAGAGCTACTGAAAATATTCAAAGTAGCCAATCCCAAGTCTGCTTTCCTTGCCTCACCCATTCCTTCCATGGAAATCACAATAAAGGCTCTTACCCCCAATGGTTTGCTGCCTTCTGCACACCTCCTACTGGGGATGGAGCCCACAATCCAGGCATGTGTCCTGACTGCAAATTGAACCCAAGACCTCTTGGTCCATGGAACAATGCTCAATCTAATTTAACTGCAGTTAAAATGAGGTGACCTGAGCCACAACAGCTGGGCTGTATTTCTTTTAAAAAAATATATTTTTATTGATTTCAGAGAAAAAAGGGAGAAGGAAAGAGAGATAGAAACATCAATAATCAGAGGGAATCATTGATTGGCTGCCTCCTGCATGCCACCTACTGGGATCTATCCTGCAACAGGGTCATGTGCCCTTGTCTGGAACTGAATCTGGGACCCTTCAGTCCGCAGGCCAATGCTCCATCCACTGAGCCAAATCAGCAAGGGCACAGCCAGGCTATATTTCTGTTGACATGTTAATATTTTGTTGTTAAAAATTCTAGAAACCGCACTTTGGAATTTTAGATTTAATGAACTCTAGTGATTGTGTTAATATTTTATTGTTAAAACAGGGGACAAGTCAAAACTAATAAAACGTATGGTGATTATCATACTTACTAGCATGATGTTTTCTACATAAAAGATCTGCCGTTAAAATGAGAAGAGAGGAAGCTGTAAGGTGACCTGGCCCTTACAAAAACTGCTACCTGGTGCTGAATTTCCAGAAATTTCCTCTGGCAAATAGTTGTACTTAGAGGCATGAGTGGGACCATGTAGAGAAGAGGCTTGGAAACCCTGCTGAGAGCAGTGGATGAAGAACTGTGGAAACTATTCACTCTTCAACTTACTTAAGAAATAAGACTCAATTAAAGCTGGTTCACCCATCTTTTGTAAATCTGAAGTTTCAGTACTCTTGTTATTAAAATTCAACTTACTGAGCTAGTCCAAACCATTTTCTCTTCCAAATTATAGGTGGTGAAATATGTGAACAATAGAAAAAGACTCAACTAAATATGGAGACCAGAAAAAGACTCCTGCACCCCATTTTCTTACATGTTTGATAAAAGCCAGAGTGCCTAATAGAATAAGATTCTGGGAGAACCAGTGTAACCGGCTGAGACAAGGAAACAGCCATTTTAATTCATAAAAAGCTTCATGGTAATAGCCTTCATTATTAGGTGCTCATTCTAAAGTCATTTAAGAGGAAAGAGAACATGTTGTTCGGATGTAGTAAAAAAACAGAGAGGCAAAATCCCTTTAAATGAGGTTTGGAGATTTTGTTTTTTATTAAACCCATTTTGTAAATGGGTTTTCCACCTGATTTAAAGTAACGTTTTGTTCTTCAAAAGTCTGGTTGGTTGTTCTGCATTTTACAATACAGTCATTTCCCGGGGCACGGTTTCTGTGATTAGAGGGAGAATTTAGAATCCCTTCTGCCACAGAAAGGTGTGTGTAGTGGAAAGAACACCGAACTGACAAAGCAGCTTGGCTCTGCCTGGTAGCAAATTAGGAAAATCTTCTGCCTCTAGACTTCACTCTTCTCCTCTGTGATATGATAAGGTTGGACTAGATGGTCTATGCAGTCTCTTTATGTCCCAGGATTCTGTGATTCCAGTCTCCGTGACATGTGGCTGTGTAGTCCAGGAAGGCAACTTGATGGGAGCTGCAAACTGCAGGACTGAGCAGTATGCTCCCAGGCTGAGGAGCACTGTGACTGCTGAGTTCAAATCTACAGGTGCTGGCACAGTCCCAGGACCAGTGTTGCACACTCTGTTTTTTTCAGGAGAGGCTGCCCATTTTGTCCCAAGATTTATGCCTCCTTTCTCCCCTTTTTTTTGCTCTAAATTGTAGGTGCTGACTCCTATAGACTGTGGTTCCTGACTCCATGTCAGCTGGCTTTGCCTGGGTCCTGCCAATGGGAGGCTTTGGTGGGATGTGGATGTGGGAAGAATGAGAGAAGCCAAGGTATTGTTTCTAACCCTGCCACTCTGCCTTGGATAGGGCTTCCTGCAGCAGAAATATGTCCTCAAGAATGCCTTTTTGTGTCTCTTCGCCTGTCTATCTATGCCTCCTCCTCTCCTTTCAGTTCTAGATGTGAGACTCTCTTGGATAAAATCTCTCTGAAAAGTTCTGCAGCACAAATTACAGCCCAGAATCATTCCCATCTTTTGGCAAGTGGTTGACCAACTCTACTGCATGTGTTAGTCATTGGACAACTACCCAAGCTTCAGAAAACCCATCCTTGCTTCAGCCATGTTTAGGCAGATATGATTGTTTTAGCCACGTTGCCTGGGGTACAGCATGGTGAGGTCAAGGACAGAAACTAGAAAGAGTTTTACAGTTTTGTTATACTCACTACAACCTGGAGAGAACACCACACACCATGCAGGGTCACATGGGAAGCATCAGGTTGGTTATGAGGCAGAGGGAGAGGGGAGCTAGGGGCAAGTGTCTTTATTATGTTTTCTGTGGGATGGAATGGATGAGGCATGGCAAGCAGGACTAGGATTGGTTAATTTGAATAATTCCAGTGGGCTCTGAGGCATAGGGGCTGTCCTGGTTGTTTGATATCTGGTCCTGTCACAATTAGGGCGATTATATTGTAGCCTGAAGCATTAGATTCCCATATGGAAGGTGCTTGGGGCATGAAATTATAATTTGCTGCTCAAGAAGAGGAGCTGACAAGCTTCTAGCCAGGGCCTCAAAACTGGGTCGAGATAGTGCACAAAAAACTATATTATGGAGACCCACACAAAACCTTTCCAGAGAGACAGGCAAAGCTGCCTGGTTCTCACCTTTGTCTGCATTGCTCTGTGATGGTGCCAACACTTCCTGCTCAGCAATGAGAGAGGGCAGGGCCAACAGTAGGTCCATGGCTACACAATGGCTACTTCTATTACTTTTCACCACCTCACTGAAGTGAGCTGTGCTCTGGACTTGATTGACAGTTTTCCCTAGACTCCAGCATGACACACAAGCACATTCCGCCAAACGATCATTCTTAAGAAAGACCTTTTGTATTTCAACACATACAGAGTTGAAAATGACTAGCTTTGAGGTTATAAAAAAGCATCATATTTTTCCCCCCCTCCTTTACTTAGATTGGCTCAAAGCACAGAAGCAGCAAACCATACAATGCGAGCACTAAAAGGAGCCTTATCTTATTGCCTCTTTGGGAACAGGCTCAGAAAAATTAAAGGACTTGCTAAGGTCATGAAGCAAGTTTGGTGATAGAATTAGAACTAGAATCAGATCCCTATCCCTACTCAGATAGGCTGAGTGCATATCTAGAATTGCAAATATGAAGGCTATTAAAGCTGAACTTTATTCATTTAAAGTTTTGAGAGGGACCCTTGCCTGCTCAGTTTCTCAGTGAGGGCAATGAAAATGGCCTGAACTTGAATCAAACAGAGAGTGTGTGCAGAAGACTCTGCATGTCTGTGGCTGTGGGTGTTGTCTGCTCAAAGAGAGATATGTTTGACCCAGCCTGGGTAGCTGGGTGAATAAACCCAACTAAGCACAATGGCAAGTTTAAATGACTGCTCACTGGTTGTGTGTTTAGTGGTTGATGCTCCATTTAATCATCGAATCATCCCCTGGAGCAAAAGATGCTGCTTGAAAAGTCCCTTAAAGATAACACTCTCAGAAGCGCCTCCCTCAAAGAGGAGCTTCACAGCACCCCTGTGACAAGCATGGAATGAAAGCACATTTGCGCACAGTCTGCCCAGATTCTCTTTACGAACAGGGGGATTAAAACTTCATAGTCAACTTCTATTCTAACTGAAATAGTCTTTATTCTTTTAACCTTCCCAGCCTTCCTCAAATACTTGTCAGTGGCGTTGAGCATCTATTTGTTGACAGGTTTATCATTTTCAGTGGTTAACAATTATCTTGAAGTGATTATTGCCAACAGTATCATTCATATTTTATAGATAAAGACAAACTTCTCTTTTAGAAAATTTTGATGGCTTACAGAACAGTGCCAAAACTTGGCTCAATGTGGAAAGACCCAATGATGAGATATTATTTTCTGATATCTGTAGGCTTCAGCCAGTTAGCCTCATTGATTCAGCAAATATGGATTGGGCCCCGCCAGGGATCAGGCACTGTGCTGTGCATCAGGAAGAGAGTGAATCAAATGAGCTCTCTCCTCACCCTCAGGTGCCCAGTGTCAACACTCACTTTCCCATCCACTCTCTGGGTTTTCCTAATCTTGTGTCTTAGCTCTCCCTGTTCCTTGATTGCAGTGTCCTTTCTCATTCTTTCATCAGAAAAATGTCCACTTATCCTTTAAGGTCTCTCCTCTGAAGCTGTTCTTGGTCTCACCTCTTTCCCCACATGTTTCTATTGTATTTACCATATTATATCTTGCCTTCCAGTCAGTTTTTACAACTCAGATATTCAAAACACTCAGTTGTAAACTATTCATGAACGGAAACCATTTATCTCATTCATCTTTTAATCCTTGCTGCCTGGCATGGTGCCTGGCAGCTGTGTAGGATGGATAAAGATTTGCTGGACTGATGGGAGCAATGATATGGTCTGTCTCCTGATGCTGTGGTTAGGCTCCATATATATACATATAGAGTCAGGATATATATATACACAATGAGTATATATATATACACACATACTCATTGACAGTGACTTATGTCTCTATTAGGTCCAAGAAAGAATATTCATTGCCTATGGTGTGGAATTCTTAAAATAGCTTGAACAGAAGTCAATCTGTTGACTTCCCCCCTATGTTCAAATGAATCATTCACGGGGTTAAGGTACAATTGCTTTTTGAGTGTGTTCATTTGTTAAATGTTTGTTAGTATTTTATTTACTTGTTCTGATAAGAAATCTTGGTTGTTTCTGCTTATGTTTATTTTAAGCTTTCAGCAACTGCTTTGAGGAGAGTGAAAATAATTTCCTTTTTTTCTAAGAGAGTAAAGTGAATATTGTGTGGAGGATAACCTCTAAAGTGTATTGCTCATATGGCTGCTCAAATGACCTGGTTATTAATGTAAAACATCCTTTTCATTTCAAAAACTGTTGACTGAATCTAATTGACTTTTTATTGTAGAGCTAGCAAAATATATTAGTGCAAATCACCATGGACTTTGTAATTTGAAAAGGTCAGGCATGTATTTCTGTTTCAGTCTTGAACTAAACAGGGATATGTCCTTCTGTAGGATTTTTTTACTTAAAAAGTTCATAGTTGCATATTTACTTTCATATATTAATTCAATTATGAATTACATGGGACTTAAAACCAAAGTCATCTCTATATCTATTTATCTGTCTACCTACCTGTCTATCTATCTAATCAGTGTATCTAATTTACCTGTAATCTACATCCATCCATCCATCCACTCATCCATCCAATTTTTCCAGAGAACTAGAAGCAGTAGAATGGCTCTTATATTTATTTTTGGCTACAGTGTGTAATTGTTTTTTTCACTTCTTAATTAATTTTGGTTTTATAGTCTAGGGTTTTGCTAGAACTCATAGATGAGTTTGCTTACTCACCGTTTCTAATCTTTCAGGAATTATAGAAATGAAAGAAGCCCCAATAAAAGCATGGGAAGAAATCTCTGGGAAAATTTGATTCTTTCATAAAAGAGGGAAGAGGATAGAGTTTGAATACTAAAGTCATGTGTCTTTGAAACTAATATTGGGAATAAATTATTGAAAGACAGTTATTAAACATTTAGAAAAGGAAACTGTATTCACTAAGATTCTCAAGGGTTTAGGAACAATACATTTTGTTAAAATAATGGTTTTTTCCCCTCTAATTGCTTGAACAGGGATTCTCACCATATTTTGTTTTCTGAATGATTATATGCTACTGGGCCTTTTCTTCTGCCATTCTTTGGAACTTGTGCCTTTCTATTCTTGTCTATTTAAAGTTTATTCATTTATCAAGATGCAACTCAATGTTTTAGTAAAATATATTAGTACAAATCTATGCTTTGATTAAAGGGCACTGTTTCCTTTCAAATTCCCCAATCAGCAATAAGTGCCACTTGAAATAGAATGAGTGGTTCACCTCTTTTCCATTCTTTTTGTTCTGTGTTATATTTTAGTGTTTGCAAATCTGTTCTGTTTGCTTAATTGAAGACAAAATCTGCCCAACTATGCCCATGACTCTTCTAGGACAGTTGGCGCATAGAGTGAACTCAACTCAAATACGTATCAGGGTTGCTTTCTCCTAGAGTTCCATCACATCTTCATTCTCTTTCAACTTCTGCTAATTTTCAGACTGTTGTAAAGATTTATTGCTCCAATCTCCTCTCATCATCTTCTTGGTCACATTCTTCCATCCACCAACCTCTCCTCAGGCTCCTTATTGTCATCAACTTCTTGATTATTTTATATCTCAGGTCAGATATCTTGACCTCTAAGAAATCTTACCAGAGGGTAGTGCTCCTAGGTAGCCTGTATCTTGATTATAGGAGCACCTTATATCTTGACTATTGAAGTGTGACATTAATTGTACTGTGACTGCCTGATGTCTAAACTGTCTCCTACACTGCTCTATGGGGACAGAAACCATCCCTTTCTCTATGGCTTATTTTCAGCTCCCAGCATAGCACCTGGTAAATGGTAGGCACTCAACATATACGCACTGCATAAAGCAATGAGTAAAGGAATGAATGGTTTCAGATCCAGATAAGGCCCTCATTGACTCAAAGATCTACGAACCAAGAAGGCAGATGTTTTGTTCTCTAATATACACTAGTGAAGCACACTACTGTGCAACAAATTCATCCATTCCAGAGAGGGAAGAGAGGTGGGCCTCAGAGCAATACTAGTTGACTGCACTTTTGAAGTTTCACTGTCAAATGCTCCTAGATCTTCCACTTTCAGGGTGAAAATTATCCTTAGATTAGGCTTAGGTCTTGCTCTCTTGGTGTGGCTCTATGTTCATTGTTCTTTATAGTGCCTGGCTTCTCCCTCAGAGATATCTTTCCTTTGCCATAAACTGGCCATTTTAGAAAATGGAATAGAATGTATGCTTTGAGTAAATTTGTAGCCTTCTTTCTATCCAGAGAAAGTTGGGGGCCTACAGACCTTTCACAGCTTGATGAGGGTCAGTCTGGCTGAGCTCAGGCTAGCAATGCTTCTACCAATACAATAATTTCTCTATACTTGTAGATTTTCTATATATTTGAGTTGAGTTCACTCTATGTGCCAAAAACCCACTTTTTTTTTTTTTTTGGTAGGTTCTCCGCGCTTAATCAGTCCTATCTTCAGCATAACTGGTTGCTGTGGAACCATCCCATCCCCTGAACTTTGTAGAAGCATTTTTGGTGCAGCTGAGAAGATACTTTATTTTTTTTAGAGGTTTTCAGAAGGATGTGCAAACACACTCTTGATTTAAACTTTACCCTGAGGGCATGCCTTACTGCAGTGCCCTAGATCTTTGCCCCAGGATTTATCTTAATTTGAGACTCCTGCTGGTTGGAAAGACTGGCTATGAGAAACCACTTTATTTTTTCAGATCAGCAGGTCCCTGCATTTCTAGGCTATATTTTTTCTCAGTTTTCTTTGCAAATTTGCTACTTCTCACTTGATTTCATATCTTTCTTATAGCATTTGATCATAAACAGCTAAAAGTAAGCAGCTGATGCTTTTAACATTCTGTCTAGAGATATCCTTAGACAAGTTCAAAAATTGATTAGGTATAGTTCCTATCTTCCACCTTATTATAAATGACAGTTTCATGAAGTGTTTTATGTCTCCATTATTTGGGCAACCATTTCTCTCTCTAGCCTTTCATTTGTTTTCTAACCTTTTCTCTAGCTTTATTTACAATTTCTCTCCCATTTTCCCAGCCTCCATTCACCCTGTAGTTCCAAAGCTAATGCCTCATAATTTAGTTTTTTTGTTACAGCAGCACCCACTTCTAGGAACCAGTTTCTGTATCACTATCTATTGCTTTGTGACAAACAATCCCGAAACTCATTGGCTTAAAATAACAATAATTTATTAAGTTTTAATAATAAATAGTTCTCATCCACATGGCCAAGGGAATTGATACAGGCAGGGGTGAAGGATGGCCATTAATGCAAACTACCCCAAAGATTAAGGCATTTCATCTTGGAATTATGGAGAAAACAATTTTATTTATGTGTTAGATAATGGTGTTATTTTCTCTTCACACATTAAAAAATGCTTTGATTAAAGGGTACCGGTTCTTTTCTAAGAAAAAAAATCAAAGGCAAGTTTTAAGTGCAAAAATCAATAAAGAAAGGAAACTGTGGCTTAAAAGTTATAAATTCAAGTTTGAAGCGACTAAGATTTTTACGAGTTCTTACTTCAAAGGGTAGAGCACTGAGCAGGGCAGCTTGATGGAGGAAAATCTTCTCTTTATTGGCAAAGTCACTGTAGGAACCAATATGTTTTCTCTCTGCCAAGGCTCATAAAGGAACGTATAGTTCTTTGAAGTCAATTGAACTAAAACCTTTGGGGGAAATTATTCAGTAAGGCAGAGGCTGAGAAGGAAGAAACTGGGTATGTTGGAAAAAGGTGCA
Source organism: Lasiurus cinereus (assembly GCA_011751065.1). Lineage (NCBI taxonomy): Eukaryota > Metazoa > Chordata > Mammalia > Chiroptera > Vespertilionidae > Lasiurus > Lasiurus cinereus. The sequence continues at coordinate 2,804,666 of JAAGEH010000426.1, read as the reverse complement.
GACTGATAGGACCTGAAGACCTGGGGCTTGTCCTAGCTGGTTTGGCTCAGTGAATAAGAGCATCAGCCTCTGGAATGAAGGGTCCTGGGTTTGATTCTGGTCAAGGGCACATGCCTGGGTTGTGGGTTCAATCCTTGGTAGGGGACATGCAAGAAGCAGGTGATCAATGATTCTGTCATCATGGATGTTTCTATTTCTTTCTCCCTCTCCCTTCCTCTCTGAAGTCAATAAGAATACATTAAAAAAAAAAAGACCTGGGCTCTGGGTTACCATGAATGGAAGAAAGCAAGTTGACAGCTCTTTTCTTTAGTGCTTTGTGAAAAAGGAAGGATTGGAGTTCATAATGGTAAACAGGGTTGCAAATAGAGCCATGGGGTGAGGAGCTGAGGTCTTTTGCCAATTGCCAGCAAGGAAATGATGCCTTCTGCCAGCAACCCTCTCAGAGGCCACCTGGAAAGTGAATCTTTCAGATCCACTCAAGCCTGAAGATGACACAGTCCTGGTTGATAGCCTGTTGCTTTAAGCTGCGAAGGTTTCCGGTGATTGGTTACACAGCAGTAGATACTGTATTTTCCGGCGTATAAGATGACTTTTTAACCCAGGAAAATCTTTTCAGAAGTTGGGGGTCGTCTTCTATGCCGGGTGTCATCTTCTAGGGCGAGTTTATCTCAAACTCTATATTTTAACTGGAAAAGTTGGGTGTCGTCTTATACGCCCAGTCATCTTATATGCCAGAAAATACAGTAACTAATACAGAGAGGGAAGCATTGCCCATGGGAGCGCTTTCTATTCTGAGCCTGTAAGAAGCATAAACTACTTCCTATTCCATTCCATTGGCTCGAGCTGACTCACATGATCACACTTACCAACCTGAGAGAGAGGCTGGGGAATATAGTCTAGTTCAGTGCCCACAAGGAAAGGAAACATTGGATGAAGAGTTGTCCAGTCTCTGCCTTAGTCAGTGAATTTATTTTGGGAAGGTTTGGACTACAAGGAGCTGGTGCTTGTTTAACTGCATTCAGAAAAAAATTATTAGAAGAAATAAGAAAGCCTTTGAAATATTAGTATTTAATCGTAGTCCCTCTTCTGGAGTAATGCCAAATATCTTTGGAGTTTCTCAGGAAAATTTTAAGAGGCTTTGCTATGTCTGACTTACTATTGCTACGACGATAATGAAAATAATAATAATAATAACATCAACAACAGTGATACTACAACCAACAACTAACATTATCGAACACCCAGGCCTTGTAGGAAGCATTTTATTAATCATCACAAGAATAGAATGAAGTAGGTACAATTATCTCAGTTTTATAAATGGGGAAAATGAGACGAGAGAGCCCTAGGCAACATGCTCCAAGTCTCATCAACATCTGTGAAAGGCACAGGTCCAGCTGTTTAATCTAAGTTTGTATTCCCCCAGAGCTTAGAAACTTGACCTCTAATCAGGGTGGCAGCGTTGTGAAGGGAGGGACTGCAGTCTGGCAAGAGTGTTTTCAGCAGATGGTGTGGCAGGAGCCCTCACATGCCACCCAGTGCAGGTGGAGTGAGAGTCTGGCATGCTCTCTTGCACTGGGGAATAGGACACCGGAGGCTTCAAATGCAGCTGGCATCCTAAAAGCAGGTAGGAAGACGGAAACTAAGTGAATAAAACTTTAACTTGGCCAAGTTCATGTTTTTCCCTTTAGCACAGCCTAAGTTAGATATATGTGAGCCTCTCTTCTACATACCAGGAATAAAAATACCTGCCATAAGGGCATGCTGCAGGGCTTGAATGACCCTATGATTTTTGTGCAAACATCTGGCATATTAAAATATTTTTATTACATTTATTGGGGTGACATTCATTTAAAAAATAGGTTTCAAGTGTACAATTTTGTAGTTGATCATCTGTACATTGTGTTGTGTGTTCACCACCCAAAGTCAAATCTTGTCTGTCACCATACACTTGGCCCCCTTTATCATTCCCTCTGATAACCACCAGAGTGCTGTCTGTGTCTATGGGCTTTCGTTTGTTTGTTTGTCTTCCTGGTATTTGTTGCTTTCAGTTTTATATCCCACATAGGAATGAAATTATATGGTTATTGACTTTTTACATCTGGTATGTTTTTGAGCAACACTACAATTTTTGTGAGTATTTCTATTACCAATGCCATAGTTTTATGGAGACCAGAAGCCATACTTATATAGTATTATATCCCTAGTGCCTAGTAGAGTGTCTAGCACAAGTGACCACACAATACATTTTTGTTGATAAAACCATTTCTTCTCCATTCTGCCTGAGAACGGGAGCTCAGTCCACGATGTGTGGCCTAATAATCATCTCTTCCCTTTGGGTGCTGCCCAAGAGTTCACGAAGTGCTTTCATACACAGTAGCTCATGCCAGTCTCCCACCAGGACATCTCCACAGCCCACTCCTAGAGCACTGGGAGGCAACCTTTATTAAAGCACTCTGTCCAGTTCAGGATTGAAGAAAACCTTACAAACTCAGAGAGTGCCCAGAGGAGAGCAATAAAAATTTATTAAACAGAACTTCTGAAGAAAGGTTAAGAGAACTGAGATTATTTTAGCTAGAGCTGCTGATGGGGGAATAATAAATTTTCAGGAAACAAAAGACTATTTTAGAAAACTTTGTGGTTACAGTGGGCCATTCCACTGAGGACAGCAGAAAAGGCATTTTGATGACTTTTCTGTTTGACATTAACAAGCAACCTCTCTTGTCCTCTCCACCAATGGGATTGTAACAATTACTTGGTCTCTGAAAATTTTTTTATTGCATTTGGACATCCTCTCAAGAGCTTTGTGGGTCTTAAATACTGTGAGGTCTCTGGGCCAAGGCAGAGAAGAGACATTTTAACTAAAAGGTTAGATTATATTTATCCCTTGACTTGGCATTTCCCAGAGAGAAGACAATGAACCCAATTAACTAGGGGCCCTAAAGACTTTTATAGACTTTACACCTTCTTCCTTTGTTGACCTCCCAAGACTTCTCAAGGCTAACTTATAAATCTATTACATTCCATAACATGTGCCTGAATAGCATACTGGTTTTACTCTTGTTTGATTATCCTGTAGTGTTCATGGACAGAGGAAGGTTTCCTAAGAGAACAGGAACCTGGAAATGGGTATTAGCACTACCACTATGCTATTCCTGCCCTAAGCCATGAAGTTAACTTGTGTTAATTTTACACAACATATATTCCAGGTGTTGTTTTTTTTATTATTAATTTTTTTATTAATTTTTTATACATACCTCCCCATTGCCCCCCTCCCTCCCAGGCATACCCCAACCCCCCAGTGTCTGTGATCATTGGTTATGCTTATATGCATGCATACAAGTCCTTTGATTGATCACTTATCTACCTCACCTAACTTTAATCTTTCTGCTGTAATTTCACAGTCTGTTTGATGCTTTATGACTTTTGTCCCCCTGAGAATTATCAGTCTACTCCCTTTCTGTGCTCCTGATTCTATTATATTCACCAGTTTATTCTGTTGATCAAATTTTTAATTCACTTAATTTTTAGATTCACTTGTTGATAGATATGTATTTCTTGTTCATAATTTTTTGTCTTTTACCTTTTTCTTCTTCCTCTTCTAAAAGAGTACCTTTCAGCATTTCATATAATACTGGTTTGGAGTTGATGAACTCCTTTAGCTTTTTCTTCTCTGTGAAGCTCTTTATCTGCCCTTCAATTCTGAATGATAGCTTTGCTGGATAGATTATTCTTCGTTGTAGGTTCTTGCTATTCATCACGTTGAATATTTCTTGCCACTCCCGTCTGGCCTGCATCATTTCTGTTGAGAAATCAGCTGACAGTCATATGGGTGCTTCCTTGTAGGTAATGAACTATTTTTCTCTTGCTGCTTTTAATATTCTCTCTTTGTCTTTTGCTCTTGGTATTTTAATTATGATGTGTCTTGGTGTGGTCCTCTTTGGATTCCTTTTATTTGGGGTTCTGTGTGCTTCCTGGACTTGTAAGTCTATTTCTTTTACCAGATGTGGCAAGTTTTCAGTCATTATTTCTTTAAATAGGTTTTCAGTATCTTGCTCTCTCTCTTCTTCTGGCACCCCCACAATTCTGATGTTGGTATGCTTGAAGCTGTCCCAGAGGCTCCTTACATTATCTTCACATTTTTGGATTCTTTTCTCTTCTTGCTTTTCCAGTTGAGTGTTTTCTGCTTCTTTATATTTCAAATTTTTGACTTGATTCTTGCCTTCCTCTAGTCTGCTGTTAGGACTCTGTATAATATTTTTTATTTCAGTCAGTGTCTCTAGTATGTCCTTTTTCATCTCCTCTTGGGTCTCACTAAATTTATCCAACTTTTCTAGCATATTCTTGAAAAACCTTATAAGTGTGGTTTTGAACTCTATATCCAGTCGTTTTTTCCCCTCCATTTCTTTTGTTTGTAATCCCTTCCCTTGTCTCGGCATTTTCACAATGCTGGGAGAACTTCTGTGTTGGATTCAGCCTTATGATACCAGACTTGCAAAACGGAAGAAGCCTCTGTTGAGCTTGGGAGGGGTGGAGTCTCAGGGCTTAAGGGACCGCCTTGCCTTCCAGGCGGCCCCGCCCTCCACGGCCCCTGAGTCTCACGTGACTGGGTAATGGCTGGAGCGGTCCTTGTGTGCGCCCGCAGTGCCTCTAACAGCTGCCTTTACAGCTCCCCTGCACACCAGCACCACACGAGTCTAGGTCCCCAGGGTTTTGCCTGAAACCAGGGTTTAGTGGAGTCAGAAGTGGCACAGTTGGGAGGGTCTGTCTCCCACCTACTTGCGAAAGCCAGAGGCACAATCAGCAATCTGTCTCCGGGCAGTGCTGTGCGCGCCACCAGGCTTTTGATCTTTTGTGGCTCCCCTAAATTTCTGTGCACTTCTCCCTTTTCACAGTCCAAACTCCCCCCCGTATGAGTTTCGGCTGGATCTGGGGTTTAGTGTTGTAAGATAAGGGGTTCAATGCCTTTGAGAGTCTCTGTTTCCCTCCCGCCAGAGAAAGCCAGCCAGGTACTCCGGCACCCGCTCTCTCAGCGCTTGCGTCTCCGTACCTCAGCTTTTTGCAGCTCCTCTAGGTCTCCGTGAGCCCCTCTCTTTCCCTCTAGTTGTAGAACTTTCACTCTGCCAGCTTTCCTGTGGTTCTGGATGATGTCCGTTCTGTCTTGTAGTTGTAGTTTTGAAATTGTTGTGCGAGCCAGCAGTGTAGGTGTTTACCTATGCCGCCATCTTGGATTCCTCTCCAGGTGCTGTTTTAAGCACTGAGAATTCAATGGTGAAGTGTATATATTGGTCCTTTTCCACATGTGATCTAAATACAGGCCAGTGGGGGATAAAGACAAATAAAAGGACAAGTTTAATATAGTCAGACATGTGCTATGAGACCATATAAGAAACCAACCTAATCCAGAGTTAGGGGGTCAGTGGGAGCTCTTTGTTGAATATAATGCCTAAGTGATCCATGAAAAGTGGATAATCATTATCAATAATCATTCATTTCTTCTTTGGCTACATTGTCAGTCTAGATATTTCTTATTTTGGAAATAGACATTATTATCTAATCCATTGTTCCCTCTCTTCCAGCATTTATTCTTATTTCATTTTATTTTCAAATTATTATCTCTATGACTCAACCATTACCTGCATGGTTTAGAGATGAAGAAAGCCTCCAGGTATAGTTAACCCAGGTTAAACTAATGTCAAGAATCATATGCCAAGACCTAGCTGGCTTGGCTCAATGGATAAAGCATCAACTTGCGGTCTGTAGTGTCCAGGTTTGAGTCCAGCAAAGGGCACATGCCTGAGTTGCGGGCTGATCCCCAGTAGGGGGAGTGCAGGAGGCAGCCGATCAATGATTCTCTCTAATTATTAATGTTTCTATCTCTCCTTCTCCCTTCCTCTCTACAATCAATAAAAAGATGTACTTAAAAGAAAAGAACCTTATGCCAAGAGGCAATGCTCTCTCTTGAAGCACTGTATTGGCAGCCCACAAGTTAATATACTTCTGATTAGGAGGGTCAAATAGAAAAGAAAGTACACTCACTTGATTAGAGAGCAGAAACAGTCCATATAGGAAGCCCAGGGCACTTCTACCTCATTGGTGAACTGTTAAGGTTTTCATTAATTTTTTTTTTGTTTAATAACCTGAATGAGGCCCCAGAGTAATGATATTACATTTTGAAATTAAATTTGAGTTACTCAAAGTTAATTAATTACAATTAGCTTTGTAGCAGCTATACAAAGGGGTGAATTCCCTGCTCAGGGTGGTTTCTCCCTCCTTGGGATAATGCTCACACACAGGGCCTGGCCTTCAGTGGCTCTACATTTATAGCTGACAAATCCAGGGCTAGGCACCTGGGCCAAGCTGGACCAATTCCATATCATGTCAGCGATTTTTGAGTTGGGATAGAAAAGAATGTAAATCAGTCTCTTGGTGGTAGTAGCCACTGCAGAATAGAAATCTTGGGCAATCGTAGTGACCACATGTCTTTCCCTGATCTGCATGAGAAGGATGTAAAGAGATCCAGGCAAAATGGGAGATAGCATGAACATTTTAAATTTATTCAAAGTAACAATCTAAAATCTCAGTGAAATCTAACACCTCTATTGCAAGGGGAATGAGGGTCCCTGAACAGAAAGAAACAAAGGCTGAGAGAGATGGCACTGGATACTACAGAGTGACCCAAACTGACGAGTGTGCAGAAGGTTTGGTCCAATAGATCATGGACAGGCCATGTTTTGTTGAAAAATGATTTCGGAACTGGTTAAAGAGTTTGGCATATTTGTCCCTGGCTCCTATTGTTCCCAAGATCCAGTTATTTTTGTGACTGTCCTGCAGTCTGACTATGTGAGGTAGGTTATCTTCCTATCAAATAAAAGAGTAATATGCAAATTGATGGTACCTTTGTTACACTCCCAAACCATGCCTATCAGCCATGCCTACCAGCCAATTAGAGTGAGTATACAAATTAGCCAGGGCCACAGAGAGACAGGAGGGAGACTTGGGTTGCCCCTGGTGATGGAGGAAGTCAAGCTTTCTGCAAACCCTGGCCATCCAGGCCTTCATTTAAGGCAATAAAGTTTTTAATGGCTGCCGCAGAGCGAGCAGAAGGCTTGGCTCCACTCCAGACTACAAAGTTTCAATTGTAGAAGATAAGTAAATCCAGATACCAGGGCCTTTGCTTGGGTTGCTGGGGTGTGTGGCCGGCCTGCAAACCACCACAGGCCCTTTGCCCAGGCCAACCTATGCCCTAAGGGAACACTCCCCCTGATCCAGGTCACCCTTCAGGGCAAACCACCTGGCCTCCACCTGTGCACCAGGCCTCTATCCTATCTAATAAAAGAGTAATATGCAGATTGACCATTACTTGAACACACAAGATGACTGCCCCCATGTAGTCAAAAGATCCTGCCCCCATGTGGACACAAAATGGCCAGCAGGGGAAGGCATTTGGGAGGGACCAGGCCTGCAAGGAAGGGCAGTTGGGGATGATCAGGCCTGCAGGGGAGGGCAGTTAGGGGTGACCAGGCCCTCAGGGTAGGGAAGTTAGGGGCAAACAGGCTGGCAGGGGAGCAGTTAGGCATCAATAAAGCTGTCAGGGCAGTGTTTAGGGGGTGATCAGGCTGGCAGGCAGAAGCAGTTAGGGGCAATCAGCAAGGCAGGCATGTGAGCAGTTGGGAGCCAGCAGTCCTGGATTGTGAGAGGAATGTCCAACTGCATGGGTTGGACATCCCTGCATGGGTCCCAGATTGGAGAGGGAGCAGGCTGGGCTGAAGGACACCCCTCCCCCCTCTGCTACACCCATGCACAAATTTCGTACACCAGGCCTCTAGTTCTTTTAATAAATTCCTTGTGCTCTGCTAAAGCTACATGAAGGTGAGATTTTGTCTCTTACAACTATGAGTCTTGGTGAAGACAGGCCTGCAGTATAGGTAGACACCTGCTAATTAGCCACCCAGTGGTAGACAATCAAGGGACAGAGCATAAGGCTCTCTGGCCTTCCACTTTATGAGCTTGCCCATCAGGAAATCTTTGTGGACATAGAGAGTCTGAAGAGACCACACATTTGGCTCAGCTAATGAGGTTCTATTGCAATCTCAATGCCAGGCTGCACACTGCCAGACTGTCACCCCATCAGCTCTGTGGCTGTTTCTAGGGGCTCTTACTAGGAGGTAGTACTGTGTGGTAGTTACCTCCCCAGGTTCTGGAGCCTGACAGATTGAGCTTGGGATTCCAGCTGTGATGTCTATGGGCAACCTTGTGACTTGTGTTAATTACTTACTCCCCTGAGTCTTGGCTTTCTCACGCAGGAGGAATGGAAGCCTCTCTGGGTATTGTCAGGAACAGGAAAGATTTTACATCTGGAGTACTGGGCAGAGAAACTGGTACATAATAACTGCTCAGTAAATATTAGCAACTATTTTATTACAAGCCAGATTTAAAATAGGAAAGAAATGTACTTGTCCACTCAACTGGTAAACAAGAAAATGGATAGGGTCAACTTTTAAGATTTATAGAGTTATTTTAATCCTAGAAGAATGCATAGAGAGCACTTTAGTGCCTCAGAAGAGACCTGAGCTGGATAAGACAAATTATGATTGCATTGCTGCTTATGACATAACTAACTAGTGGTCTGATTGATGAAATTTGTACACATTAAAAGGAGATTAATTAGAAGAAATAATTTAATATTGCTATTTTCCCTTTCTCTATAATAGAAGTATCAGAGATGAAAGAAAATTAGTAAAATGTATATGAAAACCTTCCTTCTGTCAGAGTCTGGGGCACACCATGGGACTCAGTGTCAAGTCCTTGCTCACCCACATGCACCTCAAAATCACGTGAGATCCAGACATGCGCGCCCCACCCCCCTCATTGGGCAAGACCCATACCTGGCCAGTCCCACCCTTGTCAAGCCCCACTGGGCAGGGTATGTACTCTCAGGTCCCCTGGCCTGTTGCCAGATGGGGGGGATGGCCTGAGGTCCCCCAGCCCAGACTGGGGTGGGAGGCATGCCTTGAGGTCCCCCATAAAACTCCTCCAGGTAGGGGATACCGTCTGAGATCCCCTGTCAAACCAAGTGGGGGCCATGGTTTGAGGTCCCCTGTCAAACTCCACCAAGTGGGTGGTTCAGCCTCAGATCCCTCGTCAAGACCCCCCACATGGGGGTGCAGCCTCAGGTCCCACGTCAAGCCCTGCTGGGTCGGGAGCGTGGCCCGAGGTCCCCTGTCAAGCACTCAGGGGGGTGCAGCATCAGGTCCCCCAGCCTGGAGCCAGGGTAGGGGCATGGTCTGAAGTCCCTTGTCAAGCCCCACCTCGTGGGAGGTGCAGCCTGAGGTCCCCTGTAAAGCCCCATAGGGGTGGGGGAGGGCTTATCCTTAGGTCCCTGCTGATTGCTCATTAAGGCTCCTTATGGGAACTTGGCCTCAGCTGTGGGTGCAGCCACCTTTGTGGTGAGTGATGGTCAATTAGCATATTCCCTCTTTATTAGATAGGATTGAATAGCCTTGCTCTCCTTTTTCCTTGGAAAAGTTGCAAAAAAGATTTCTAAAAGCACGACCTTGCTCTTTATGCTTCACTTTATGCTGGAGTCCCACAGACCCTCTTCAGGGGGTTTAATTACCCAAACTATCCAAAGAAACTAATTATAATAACCCAAGATTGCCCTGAAGTTGCATTTATGCTCAAGAAAAAGGCCATAAAATCTTTCCTGCTCATAGCTCCTGTTTAGGTTTTCACAGTTTGAGGTAAACATTGCTGATCTTAAGAAGAATTTAAGGTCAATCAAATTTCTTTCTGGTATTTAAAAAGAAATTTATTCATTAATTTGATTGGGGTGACATTGGTCAACATGAACATAAGGTTTCAGGTGTGGGTTTCTATTATATAAGATCTGTATATTGCACATGTGCCCACCACCCAAAGTCAAACCTTCTCCCATCACCATATATTAGGCCCCCTTCACTCCCCCAGCCCCTTCCCTCTGGCAATCACCACACTGCTGTTTGTGTCCACAAGTTTCAGTTTTATATCCCACATATGAGTGAAATCATATGGTTCTTAGATATTTTCTGTCTGACTTATTTCACTTAGCATAATGTTCTCAAGGTCTATCCATGTTGTTGCAAATGGTACTATTTCAACCTTTCTTATGGTTGAGTAGTATTCCATTGTGTATATGTATCATATCTTTTTAAAAAAATATATTTTATTGATTTTTTACAGAGAGGAAGGGAGAGAGATAGTCAGAAACATCGATCAGCCGCCTCCTGCACAACCCCCAATGGGGATGTGCCTGCAACCAAGGTATGTGCCCCCGACCGGAATTGAACCTGGGACTTTCCAGTCTGCAGGCCGACTCTCTATCCACTGAACCAAACCGGCTTCGGCTATCATATTTTCTTTATCTAGTCCTCTATCACAGAACACCGGTTATTTCCATGTCTTTCTGGTATTTTTTATTTTATTTCTTTACTCAGAAGCCTCTTTCCCCTGTACCTGCAATATTCTCCAATTCCTGCTCCCCATTCAAGTTAATGAGAGTTTGAAAAATGTAACTGTTGAGAGCAGCTTTTGAGTTAGAAATCTTTGAACGTCAATCCTATCTCTAACATGATGATAAAAACGCTTACTTCCCCTTATGAGTATGTAATACATGCCCAATAAATGAGAATTGATAATAATTGTTATTATTGAAAGCAATTTTTTTCTTTATTTTTTTTATTTTAATTTCTTTATTGATTAAGGTGTTAAATAAGTGACCTTATTTCCCCAATACCCACCCATTCATGCATGTCCTCACCCCACTGTTGTCTGTCTGTATCCATTAGTTAGGCCCATATGCATGCATATAAGTCCTTTGATTGATCTCTCCCCTTTACCCCCACCCTCCCCTACCTTCCCTCTAAGGTTTGAAGGTCTGATCGATGTTTCTGTCTCTTAAACTGTTTTTGTTCATCAGTTTATGTTGTTCACTATATTCCACAAATGAGTGAGATCATGTGAACTTATCTTTCTTTGATTGGCTTATTTCACTTAGCATAATGCTCTCCAGTTCCATCCATGCTGTTGCAAATGGGAGAAATTTCTTCTTTTTTAGCGCAGCGTGGTATTCCATTGTGTAGATGTACTACAGTTTTTTAATCCACTCATCTGCTGATGGGCATTTTGTTTCCAAATCTTAGCTATGGTAAATTGTGCTGCTATGAACATAAAGGTGCATATATCCTTTCTGATGGATGTTTCTAGCTTCTTGGGGTATATTCCTAGAAGTGGTATTACTGGGTCAAATGGGACTTGCATTTTTAGTTTTTTGAGGAAACTCCATACTGTTCTTCACAGTGGTTGCGCCAATCTGCAATCCCACCAGCAGGACACCAGGGCTCCTTTTTCTTCGCATCCTCACCATCATTTGTCATTTATTGATTTATTGATGATAGCCATTCTGACAGATGTGAGGTGGTACTGCATTGTTGTTTTGATTTGCATCTCTTGGATAATTAGTGACTTTGAGCATGTTTTCATGTCTCTTGGCCTTCCTTCTGTCTTCTTTCAAAAAGTTTCTATTTAGATACATTGCCCATTTCTTGATGGGATTGTTTATCTTCCTTTTGTTGAGTTGTATGAGTTCCCTGTAAATGTTGGAGATTAAACCTTTACCCGTGATAACATTGGCAAATATGTTCTCCCATGTAGTGTTCTTTCTTGTTGTTTTGTTGATGGTTTCTTTTGCTGTGCAAAAGCTTTTTATTTTGATATAGTCGCATTTGTTTATTTTCTCTTTAGCTTCCATTGCCCTAAAAGCAGTATCAGTGAAGAAGTTCCTTCAACATATGTCTGAGATTTTGCTGCCTGTGAATTCCTCTAGTATTTTTATGGTTTCCCGTCTTATGTTTAAGTTCTTTATCCATTTTGAGGTTATTTTTGTGTATGGTGAGGTTATTTTTGTGTTGGTGGTCTAGTTTCATTTTTTTTGCATGTATCTGTCCAATTTTCCCAACACCATTTTTTGAAGAGACTATCTTGATCCCATTGTATGTTCATGCCTCCTTTGTTGAATATGAATTGGGCATAGTGGTTTGAGTCAATTCTGGATTCTCTATTGTATTCCATTGATCTCTGTCTGTTCTTGTTCCAGTACCAGGCTATTTTGAGAACAGTGGCTTTGTAATACAGCTTGATATTTGGTACTGAGATCCCACCCACTTTTTTCTTCTTTCTCAGGATTGCTGCAGCTATTTGGAGTATTTTTCTTTTTATTCCAGGTGAATTTTTGGAGAGTTCATTTCAGGTCTGTGAAATATGCTGTTAGTATTTTAATGGGCAGTTCACTGAATCTATACATTATTTGGGTAGAATGGACATTTTGATGATGTTGATTCTACCAAACCATGAATACAGTATGTTCTTCCATCTGTTTATTTCTTCCCCTACCTCTTTTTTCAGTGTCCTGTAGTATTTTGCATATAGGTCTTTTACGTCTTTAGTTAGGTTTGTTCCTAGGTATCTTAATTTTTTTTGTGCAATGGTAAATGGGATTGCTTTTTAAGTCTCTCTTTCTATAAGTTCACTATTGGTGTATAGAAATTCCATAGAGGGAGAATCCAAGATGGCGGCATAGGTAAACACCTACACTGCTGCCTCGCACAACAATTTCAAAACTAAAACTAAAAGACAGAACGGACATCATCCAGAACCACAGGAAAGCTGGCTGAGTGGAAGTTCTACAACTAAAGGGAAAAAGAGGGGCTCACAGAGACCCAGAGGAGCTGCAAAAAGCTGAGGTACGGAGACTCGCACGCTGAGAGAGCAGGTGCCGTAGTACCTGGCTCGTTTTCTCTGGCAGGAGGGAAATGGAGACTTTCAAAGGCATTGAACCCCTTATCTTACAACACTAAACCCCAGATCCAGCCGAAACTCATACGGGGGGAGTTTGGCCTGTGAAAAGGGAGAGGTGCACGGAAATTTAGGGGAGTCGCAAAAGATCAAAGGCCTAGTGGCGTGCATGGCACTGCGCATAGGACAGATTGCTGATTGTGCCGCTGGCTTTCACGAGTAGGCGGGAGACAGACCCTTCCAACTGTGCCACTTCTGACTCCACTAAGCCCCTGTTTCAGGCGAAACCCTGGAGACCTAGACTCGTGTGGTCCTGGTGTGCAGGGGAGCTGGAAAGGCAGCGGTCTAGAGGCACTGCGGGTGCGCGCACAAGGACTGCTCCAGCAATTACCCAGTCACGTGAGACTCAGGGGCCGTGGAGGGCGGGGCCACCTGGTAGGCAAGGCGGTCCCTTAAGCCCTGAGACTCCACCCCTCCCAAGCTCAACAGAGGCTTCTTCGGTTTTGCAAGTCTGGTACAATAAAGCTGAATTCAACACAGAAGTTTCCCTGGCATAGTGAAAATGCCGAGACAAGGGAAGGGATTACAAAAAAAAGAAATGGAGGGAAAAAAACGACTGGATATAGAGTTCAAAACCACACTTATAAGGTTTTTTAAGAATATGCTAGAAAAGTTGGATAAATTTAGTGAGACCCAAGAGGAGATGAAAAACGACATACTAGAGACACTGACTGAAATAAAAAATATTATACAGAGTCCTAACAGCAGACTAGAGGATGGCAAGAATCAAGTTAAAAGTTTGAAATATAAAGAAGCAGAAAACATTCAACTGGAAAAGCAAGAAGAGAAAAGAATCTAAAAGTGTGAAGATAATGTAAGGAGCCTCTGGGACAGCTTCAAGTGTACCAACATCAGAATTGTGGGGGTGCCAGAAGAAGAGAGAGAGCAAGATACTGAAAACCTATTTAAAGAAATAATGACTGAAAACTTCCCACATCTGGTAAAAGAAATAGACTTACAAGTCCAGGAAGCACACAGAACCCCAAATAAAAGGAATCCAAAGAGGACCACACCAAGAGACAT
>JAAGEH010000426.1:2702241-2790355 GCA_011751065.1 Lasiurus cinereus | reverse complement strand
ATATAAGCATAACCAATGATCACAGACACTGGGGGTTGGGGTATGCCTGGGAGGGAGGGGGGGCAATGGGGAGATATGTATAAAAAATTAATAAAAATTAATAAAAAGAAAAAGAAACTAAAAAAAAAAAGAACTGGGAAAAAAAAAGAAATTCCATAGATTTCTTGGTGTTAATTTTGTATCTTGCTACTTTGCCGAATTCATTTATTAAGTCTAATAATTTTTTGATGGAGTCTTTAGGGTTTTCTTTGTACAGTATTATGTCCTCTGCAGATAAAGACAGTTTTACTTCTTCTTTTCCATTTCGTATGCCTTTTATTTCTTCTTGTCTGATAGCAATGGCTAGTACTTTTAGTACTATGTTGAACAGGAGTGGTGAGAGAGAGCATCCTTGTCTTGTTCCTGTTTTTAGGGGAAATGGTTTTAGTTTTTGTCCATTGAGTGTGATGTTAGCTGTGGGTTTATAATATATGGCTTTTATGGTGTTGAGGTATGATCTTTCTATTTCCACCTTGCTGATAGTTTTTATTAAGAAAGGGTGTTGGATTTTGTCAAGTGTGTTTTTCTGCGTCAATTGATATGACTATGTGATTTTCCTCCCTCAATTTGTTTATGTGATGTATCTCATTTATTGATTAATGGATATTGTACTTACATCCTTGGTACAAATACTGCTTGGTCATGGTGTATGATCTTTCTGATGTACTGCTGGATCTGATTTGCTAGGATTTTATGGAAGATTTTGGCATCTATGTTCATGAGAGATATTGGCCTGTAATTCTCTTTCATTGTGTTGTTTTTAATCTGGTTTTGGTATTAGGGTAATGCTGGCTTCATAAAATGAGTTTGAAAGTGTTCCTTTCTCTTGAATTTTTTGGAATAGTCTGAGCAGGATAGGTTTTAGTTCTTTCTTCAATGTTTGGTATAACTCTCCTGTGAAGCCGTCTGGGCCTGGGCTTTTGTTTGCTGAAAGCTTTTTGATGACTGCTTCAATTTCTTCATAGTTATTGGCCTATAGAGATTTATAAAATCTTCCTGATTGAGTTTTGGAAGGTTGTATATTTCTAGGAATATGTCTATTTCCTCCAGATTGTCTCGTTTTGCCTCTATCATTTCTGATTTTGTTTATTTGAGTCCTCTCTCTTTGCTTCTTCCTGAGCCTGGTTAGAGGATCATCAATCTTATTTCTCCTTTCAAAGAACCAGCTCTTGGTTTTATTGATTATTTTTTTTGTCTCTATGTCACTTATTTCTGCCCTAATCTTTATTATCTCCTTCCTTCTGCTCACTCTGGGCTTTTCTTTTCTTTTTCTTTTTTCTTTTTTAAATATATTTTATTGATTTTATACAGAGAGGAAGGGAGAGGGATAGAGAGTGAGAAACATCGATGAGAGACAGACATCGATCAGCTGCCTCTTGCCCGCCCCCTACTTGGGATGTGCCCGCAACCAAAGTACATGCCCTTAACCGGAATCAAACCTGGGACCTTTCAGTCTGCAGACCGAGGCTCTATCCACTGAGCAAAACCGGTTTCAGCTGGGCTTTTCTTGTTGTTCTCTTTCTAATTCTTTTGAGTTGTAGCATTAGATAATTTACTACCATTTTTTCTTGTTTTTTGAGGTAGGCCTGTAGAGCTATAAACTTCCCTCTCAGGACTACTTTCATTGTGTCCCATAGGTTTTGGATTGTTGTGTTTTTATTGTCATTTTATTTGGGGAGATTTTACTTGTTACCCAGTATGTGGTCTATTTTTGAAAATGTCCCACGTGCACTTAAGAAGATGGTATTTTCCACAGCTTTGGGGTAAAATGTTCTGAAGATGTCAATTAAGTCCATCTGATCTAATGACTCATATAGGATTGTTGTATCTTTACTGATTTTTTTTCTAGAGGATTTATACCATGATGTTAGTGGTGCATTAAATTCCCCTACTATGATTGTATTGTTGTTTATCTCTCTCTTGATATCTTCCAGGAGATTTTTAATGTATTTGGGTGCACCCACATTGGGTGTGTATATGTTTACCAGGGTTATATCCTCTTTTTGTATTGATCACTTTAATATTATGAAGTGGCTTTGCTTATCTTTCAATATGGCCTTCACTTTGAGGTCTCTTTTGTCAGATATAAGTATTGCTATCCCAGCTTTTATTTTTTTCATTTTCATTTGCCTGAAAGATATTTTTACATGTCTTCACTTTCAGTCTGTGTGAGTCCTTTGTTCTGAGGTAGGTCTCTTGTAGACAGCATATATATGGGTCATGTTTTTTTTTTTTATCTATTCAGCCACTTGATGTCTTTTGATTGGAGCATTTAGTCTGTTTGCATTTAAAGTTAATATTGAAAGGTACTTCTTGGTAGCCATTTTTATTTTTTGAGGCTGTGTTCCTTCTTATCCTTTTTTTGTTTCTTCTTTTTACAGCATTCCCTTTAGTATTTCTTGCATTGCTGGTTTGGTGGTGATAAACTCCCTTAGCTTTTTTTTTTTTTTGTCTGTAAGCTCCTGATTTCCTCTTCAATTTTGATTGATAGTTTTGCTGGATAGAGTATTCTTGGATTGAGTCCCTTGTTTTGCATCACTTTGTATATCTTCTTCAATCCCCTTCTAGCTTGACATGTTTCTGTTGAGAAATCATTTGATAATTTAATGAGGGATCCTTTATAGGTAACTCTCTGTCTCTCTCTTGCAGCCTTTAAGATTCTTTCTTTGTCAATAACATTTGCCATTGTAATTATGTCGGGTCTTGGGATTCATCTTGCCTGGGACTCCTTTTGAGTAACTTTTTTCTTCTCTATATGAGGGAAGTTTTTTGTCATTATTTCTTCAAATAAATTTTCTAATCCTTACTGTTCTTCTTGTCCTTCTGAAAGCCCTATTATACATATGTTTTTAGTTTTGCATTGTCCCAAAACTCCCTTAGGCTCTCTTCCTGCTTTTTAATTTTTTTCTCCAGTTGCTGTTCAGATTGGGCTTGTTTCTGTACCTGATCTTCAAACTCCCTGATTTGGTCCTCTGCTTCTTCTAGTCTACTTTTGAAGCCTTCTATGGTGTTTTTGATTGTAGCTATATCATTTTTCATTTCTTCCTGATTTTTGCATAGGTTGTTGACTTTCTCGTCCATCCAGTGTTTGAACTGTATGACCATTAATCTGAATTCTTTTTCTGTCATGTTGTCTGCTTCTGTTTCACTTATTTCCTTACTTGGAGATTCCTCCTTTTTTTTCCTCTGGGGACCTGGACCATGTGCAGTAGGTGTTTTGCACCCCCCAAGTGTCATTGAAGAGCTCTGATAACAAGAAATGTGGTTGCTGTGGGTTGGTGGGATCCATGCTTGCCCTGGGTCAGAGTCACTTAGTGAGGCCCCGTGTGGTTACCTAGAATCAGGGACTCTGCCTACACCACATTGAAACAGAGAACACACTGGTGTGTGCCAAAAATCAAAGTTCCCTATTGTGTGTCAGGAGTCAGAAGCTCCCTGTGTCCATGTCAAGAATTGAGTATCAGATTCTCCATTTCTTGGTGCTACCTTGCACTGACAATCTGGTCCCTGTGTGCACATGTGCCAAGAATTGGAGTCACTGGCTCTTAGTATGAATGTACTGGGAATCCTGGATCTCGGGCACACATTATGAGAAATGGTGTCTGGTCACTGGTGGTCAATGCTGCCTCTTGTGTGGAGATTCAGAGTCCCCGATCTGCCTGGGAAACCAGGTTGCTCAGTTGCACTATGTTGGCAGGAGGTCCATTTTTGCCCTGCAGTAAACAGCCTTCTGTGCGCGCTTGCCCTGAATCAAAGTCATGTGGCACTGATATTTAGTGTGGGTGTAGGGTCTGGTCACATGAGTGTGTACTGAGGAAAACAAACTCCCTGTGTCTATGTATGCAGGCTCAAATTCAGTGCTGTCTTTCTGTGTGAGCACAGGATCTGGTCAGGGGGAACAAACTTCCTAGGTTTGCACCCCCGGGCTCAAATTCAGTGTTGTCTCCCTGCGTGGGATCTGGTAGCAGAACACCACCTCCCTAAGGATAAGGAGCTAGGCTCGAATTCAGCTCAGTCTCCCTGCCTGGACATGGGGACTAGTCACAGGAAACAAACTTCCCATGTCCAATACCAAGGCTCAAAATGTGGCTGGAGTCTGGTAGTTTCTATGTCACTGCAGCCGAGGCATCAGGGGAGGAGGGTTGGCTTTGTGGCTGGGTGCCTGGAGTTTCGGTGTCCTTGGGACTGCAGCTTTGATTGCAGGTCTTCTAGCAGAGTGACTGTAGGGTCCTGGTTTTCTTCTCAGACCAGACTGGGTGGTGGCAAGGCTAGGATCCTAGTCTCAAGCAGTTCTGTTCTTCAAGATGGCATGGTCTCTGTGCCACCAGTGTCCTCCCCGAAGTGTTTGCGGTGGCCGTGGGGTTTTGCCAACTAAGACTGCCTGGATTGACAGCTCCCTGAAAGAACTGTAGGATCTAACTGTTTCTATTTCACTCACACACCCACCACACACATCCACACACACCTCTGTTGCTCTCTTACTCACACACTCTCCCTTCCTACCTTCCTGCCAGCCACCATCTTGCCTCTTGAAATTTCTTTAAATAAAATACCAAACTAATGATCCTTGAATTGCCTGGAGTTCTTACTAAAATTTCAGACTTCTGATTCCTATTTCAAAGCTAGTGACCTCTTGGGGGTGGGACTCAGGAATCTGCAATGTTTCACAAGCCCAGAGTATTCTTACATACATTAAATTCTAAGTCAATGAAATTAAAGATGATGAGGGTGCAATGTGTTACCTTTCTCAGTGGTATTCATTATTTTGACCTGACTTCTGACTGTGGGGTGGGAGAATTTGGAACTATATCTCAGACATTGATAAGCTGAAGTACAAAGGTTTTTATGAATCCAAGGACATCTAGTACCCTGGGATCACAATGAATCCACATCTAAGATTGACTCCATAGGAAATTCTGCTTTTGTTGTTTCAGCCCTTAGCCTCTTAGGAGTGGTGCTTAACTGTGGGTGGTTTAGGCATTTGGGTGTGTTGATTATTTTATTCTTTTTTTGTTTTGTTATCAAAATGATGGTTGAGTCTAGAGGTACAGATGTTCTGCCATGCTTGAGGTTGTTCTGCACAATAAAGTGTTTCATCTCTTGTGACATAATGTCCTGGTGAAGGCCATGAGTGAAGGTGTGGCAAAAGGGGCAGTTTTTTATCCCTGCTCCCTTGTGATGGCAGAAGCACATTCCCTAAAGCACCTGGAAATGAAAGACTGTTGACAATCCCCAAACATTGTTCTGCCATGCTACGTGAAACTTGTTCTGCTTCTGCACAGAAATGCCTTTCAGTACCTCCACCTGGTTATTTCACTTGCAGAACTGACAGAACCCAGATGTGTAGCTGCAGCTGGAACTGTCTCCTGATCAGAGGCAGAGTGACCATGAAGCCAATGCAACTTGAGCTTCAAAGCACTTCTCTGGCACAGATGCCCATAACCACTGGGAGCTAGAGTGGGGAACCAGGCTACCATCAGGAAGTTCTGTTGGCATAAGCACTTTTGGTCCATTGCCTTAGTCTCACAGGAAAGACACCTGGATTTTCAAGATGCCAGTAGCTTGTGATTTCTTTTCTTGTTCTAAGCAAATATTTACTTTTGGTCTTAGTTTTGTATTTTTAATTTTGCATTTGTTTTCTTAAAAAGCCCATGTATAAACTTCAGACTCCATAAAACCTGGATCTTCCCTTACCACTAACTGGGCTCTCTGCATGTATGTTTTTGAGAATAAATAGATTTTCATGTGAGTATAAAATGAAGAGCCCATGTGAATATTTTTGGGCCATAGGTAAACAGAACATTGTGCTGCATTTTCCATTGGTCAAGAGAGGTCTCAAGGCAGTAAATCTCCCACATTTACAGGCTGCTGACTCAAGGCACAGAGCTGATGGAATCCTACTGGGACTGCTCCATGCAGCAGTGGCTGAAATAAGAGGTGGAGTCAAGCCAGCTAATGTGATGCACCAGGGCTGATAAATGCATCTCCGATATAATCATCACAGCAAATCTAATTAGGATGGTTTCCCATTGCTAGGTATCTACCACTGCACTCCAAAGTTAGTTCTATTGAAAGATTCCAGTTTCCAAGAGAGTCATTAAAAGAATCAATAACACTTGGTGAATGACTCATCCTATCTAATAAGAGAGTAATATGCAAATGGGCTGTACCTCTTCTATACCACAAGCCAGGCCCATCATCCATGCCCACCATCCAATCAGGAGCAAGTATGCAAATTAACCTCAAACAAGATGGCTATTGCCATGGAGAGAGCAGAAGGGAGGCTTGGGTTTTCCCGGTGATGGAGGAAGCCAAGCTTTCCACACACCCTGGCTGGCCCAAGCCACCACTCAATGCTACAAAGTTTCAATTATAGAAGATAAATAAATCCCAACAAAAATGGCTGTGGCTACGGAGTGAGCAGGAGGTTTGGCTCCACTCCAGGCTACAAAGTTTCAATTGTAGAAGATAAATAAATTCCAGATACCAAGGTCTCCGTTTGGGTTGCTGGGAGGCATGCTAGCCTGCAAGCCACCACAGGCCCCTTGTTCAGGCCACCCCAGGCCCCAAGGAAACACCCACCCTGATCCAGGACATCCTTCAGGGCAAACCAGCTGGCCCCCACTCATGCTCCAGGCCTCTATCCTATTTAATAAAAGAGTAATATGCAGATTTACCATCACTCCAACACACAAGATGACTGCCCCCATGTGGTCAAAAGATCCTGTGACCATGTGGACACAAGATGGCCACCACAAG
The DNA here is from genome assembly GCA_011751065.1 of Lasiurus cinereus. Lineage (NCBI taxonomy): Eukaryota > Metazoa > Chordata > Mammalia > Chiroptera > Vespertilionidae > Lasiurus > Lasiurus cinereus. Next base: position 2,783,557 of record JAAGEH010000426.1, on the reverse strand, counting down.
ATAGTCAGCAGGGGAGGGTAATTGGCAGGGACTAGGCCCGCAAGGGAGGGCAGGTATGGGCAATCAGGCCAGCAGGGGAGGGCAGTTAGGGGTGACCAGGCCCACAGGGAAGGGCAGTTAGGGGCAAACAGGCTGACAAGGGAACAGTTAGGCATCAATCAGGCTGGCAGGGGAGGGGTTAGGGGGTAATCAGGCTGGCAGGCAGAAGCAGTTAGGGGCAATTAGGAAGGCAGGCAGGTGAGCAGTTGGGAGCCAGCAGTCCTGGATTGTGAGAGGGATGTCCGACTGCCCATTTAGGCCTAATCCTAAATGGGCAGTCGGACATCCCTCAAAAGGTGCCAGATTGGAGAGAGAGCAGGCTGGTCTGAAGGACACCCCTCCCCCTGTGCATGAATTTCATGCACTGGGCCTCTAGTCATTCAGATTTGGCTGCTACTGAGTAGCTGGTTATGTCTTTTAATAGAAAATTCTATCTATGAACAGAAAGGGAGATGTGAATTAATTAGTTTCTCTCAAAGAAAAGCCATGTAGTGAATATACTGGCCCATTCACTGTTAAAGTATTGTATTATCAAATTTGAGAAGCTATTTGGCATTGACTTTCACTTTAATATTTACTGTGCTTTTTTAGAAATTCTCCATTGAAATACTAATTTGCAGACAAGCTCTGTTCAACTATTTGTTGAGGATTTCCTCACTTTTTTTTAAAAGGCCTCTATGCTCTATTTCCATGCACCACGAAGTTTGAACAAATCTTTTAACCTGTCCAGGCTTCGGCATATTGGCATATTTTTATGTTAAATTTAGGTTAGTTCAGTGGTTCTTACACACCAGTGGACATCAGAGTCATCTAAAAGAGATTGTTAAAACAGATTGGGGTTTCCTCTTCAGTGGGTCTGGGATGGGGCTGAGAATTTACAAGTCTAATAAGTTCTCAGGTGATGTTGCTGCTGAGACTGAGACTGCAATCTGACAACCTCTGGGCTAGACAAATGGACCCTAACTCTGATTATCAGAACTCCAAGGACATCTGGTACCCTGAGGTCACAGTGAGTCCACATCTAAGGCTGACTCCAGAGGAAATTCTGCTTTTGCTGTTTGAACTCCTAGCCTTTTAGGAGTGGTGCTCAATTGTGGGTGGTTTAGGCAATTGTGTGGGTCTTTTCTTTTTTTCCTTCTTCATTTTGGTTATCAAAATGTTGGGTAAGTCCAGAGATGCAGTTGTTTCACCTAGGGGAACTTCAGACTAATAAGGATGTCCAAAGTCCAGCCCTGCATGTATTGGTAATTCTGGGAGTCTGGATTAGGTGGGTAAGACACCCTGGGTACAAAATTAAAGAGGTGCTCATTTTTAGGGTTGTGCAAGTGTGAACCCTGAGAGTGATTGCCTCCTTAAATTTTGCATCCTCAGAACTCACTCATCTCTCCATAGGCTTGAAAATCTGAGTTTATTATTATATATGGACTCAGTATATATTATTAAGGGTCTTCAGAGAAACAGAACCAATAAGAATATCTATATCTATATCTATATCTATATCTATATCTATATCTATATCATCTATAGTTACATCTATAGATCTATAGTTGACCTTGAACAACGCAGATTTGAACTGTATGGGCCCAATTACATTGGATTTTTTTTTCAACAAATACAGTAAATGTGTTTTTTTTATGATTTTCTTAATATTCCCTTTTCACTAGCTTATACTTTACTGTAAGAATATAGTATGTAATACATAAAACAAGGAAATTTCTGGAAAATACCAGAGTATTGTAGGCAGTTTTTAATGCTATTCCTCATGAAACCAAAAGTGGTGTCCAAAAAATAAATCTGCTGGTTACAGGTTCTTCCAGTGGTGTTCTTGGAAGTTCTCATTGTTTCCTGGTGAATCTCTGCCAAAATATTTAACCTATAACCTGGGAACTGTAGCAAGGAGGGTGGAGGGAGAGATAAGACACAATTGCTTTCTGTGAATTTTGCTTTCTTGAAAAGATTTCAGTCTTTGTGAAATTGTTTGGTATTTTTAAATGTTCTCATTTTAATAAGAAGCAGACCTGGCATCTGTAATGGTTGAGTTGGTATGATAATTGCATTCCAATAAATAGCTGAGGTGCTTGACCTATGACCCACTGTTCTCTTTCAGCAGGGAACTCTATAATAGCAACAGATTTTTAAGGGCTGGTATTCTTTTGGACATTTTTTTCTGCATGTAAATAAGGAAAAGTCTACCTTAAGAGCCTTGCATTCAGTTTGAGTAATTTTGTGTATTTGCTAAGATAAGGATTGTTATTATCCAGAGAAAATTATGCTTACACAATTTAGACAGAAATGATATAGGAGATAATTGGAAAAAAATCAAACCTTCGTTTTTTAAGCAAGAAATCAAAGTATCTTGGTATTACTAGGAGGAAAATGGACTGCAAATAGCATATTCTAAGATATCTTTAGAATATGGCAGAAAAATACTGGTATCTTCAGATTTATGTAATAGATGTATAGAGGCATGTTTCATAAATATTTCCCTCCTAATTCCATTATTAACTTAAAGTGTAAGCCTCAAGTGAAAATAAGCTGTTTGTAGTACCAAGTTTATTAGCACTGAAATCTTTATGTTTAGGGAATGGTACAAGATGGAATGAGAAAGTTATAGTGTAGCTGTGCCCTTAACTAGCTTATGACTATGGAGGGGTCAGAGAGGTTGTGTCAGTGTGTGTATGTGTGCTGTATATGTGTATTTGTGTGTGTATACATCCATGTGGTAATGATGTACCTAATGGTCATGACATTGTTAGACTTGGGAAGTCAGAGCACGAGGGCTGGCTGGATGCCAGATCGGACCTCACAACATGACATTTAGCTTGGTGAAATCACTAAAGTCCGAAGGATTGGCTCCGAGTATTTCAGTATCAAAAATGGATTCCTCGGTGTCCCAAAGTTAAGTGGATTCAGTGATGCCGACTCAGTTTCACAAAGCTTACAAAAGTTTAATGTATAAATCCAGAAAGCCAATTGATTACTCCACGATGGCAATTATAACCCTCACTGGACAAACTGTCACCTGATCAGAGTATTCTTTCCTTATAGTCCTACATAAGCAGAAGTTTGTTTGGAGTCATAGAATCAGAATCAGGTTGTTTAATTATCTGATTTCAAAATATAATGGCATCATACCTTAATGGCAGTAGCCTCCACTTCCTCAATGAAAGGTAATAGAACCCATCCTGGAGCCATGCTGGAACATTCTTTTTTGGACATTGTTTAGACCAGCAGTGCTCATGGTGGCCTCTGTTACTTTTTCTTATACATTCCCATGGGTGATTGAAGACCCTTCACTCCCCTTTGGATGGCACATTCTTTTTTAAATAGAATCTCCTCTTCTTTGAAAGACGGTGAGTTAACAACATTGGCTAAACTAAAAAAAATGTTAAAAGTGATGCACACATACTTACATTTGAAAAAATGACAGTTATTTTTGCTCATCAGTTTATCTTGGTCATTAGATTCGACATATGAGTGAGATCATGTGATAGACCCAGAGACATAGAAACACTGAACAGACTGTCAAAGGAAGGCAGGACAGGGTCGGGGATGGGGGTAGAGAGTGGGGGTGGGGTGGGGAAGGGAAAGAGATCAATCCATAAACTCATATGCATATATGAATAACGCAAGGACACAGACAGTGGGTGGTGAAGGCTTGGTAGTGGGCAGGAGGGCAATGGGGGAAGAAAGGACATATGTAATACTTTCAACAATAAAGATTTATTTTAAAAAATGACAGTTATTAATGTAAGTTTATCTGCTAACCTTTTGATGTAGAGCCATCAAGTCATATTTGCTCTGACTCTTAGTTGGATTCTATAAATGAAGCCCAGGATGCTTTGACTCTAATATGCTTAAACTCAACCTGTTGTATTAGAGTAGCTAGTTATCCAGCAGTGGGCATTCCGTATGCTGGGGTATGGTCAGACACATCGCAGATAGCATTCAGGAGCGTGGTTAGCCCAGGGACCCTCTACTGGATATTAATTGTTCACTTCATTTACAAGTTAGATCTTGCTTGCCCAGGAGTCATTCCGTCTCTGGCTTTGCATTTCTCTTTATTGGCTCATTATGTGCTAGTGAGCAATTAGAGAACAAGCTCATTTCCCTTCATCAGCAGCATGTGCCTCCAGAGATTAGTTTTTCCCCGCCCCCGCTCTCCTTTCTAGTAAGAGAGGTGCCAGAAAAATCATTCTGGAATCACTCAAAGCAACCACACTCGATTCCACACATCATCACAAGGGCAGATGTGACTGTGCTGGATCTTTGGGGAGCGACCACAGGGGCCATTGCAGGCGGTAGAGCCCCATTGTTCAGGGAAATGGAGTACAGTCAGATTCTTTGTGCTGGAAAGGGTAAGTTACCTGTCTTCTTGGGTTTCCATGAGGGGAGTGGAAGGCTTTGCTTCCAGGTTTATGAAGTGGTGGTGCTAGGACCCGTTCTGACTCAGTATTCCTTGGGTGGGCTGATGCTCTGAATGGGGATGGTTATATAAAATGGAAGAACTGGGCTGTAAAAATTGGGGATCCCAAGCATGGGTTACTGTAGACTAAGTATAGCATGGAGAGAATGGGGTCTTCATCCCTATGAGGTGAGGGGGTGGTGGTGGTGAGGATGGGACTCCAGTGATTAATTGGAAAAGGAAAGGTGAGTGACTGCAGTTCTCCATTGTGGCGTAGTTTGTATCAGTTATCCAGAGCAGTGCATTGAATTATTTAGTTAAACTCATTCTCTTTCTCCTTGTACGTCTGGCAGGGGCATTTAAAAGGGGTCCTGAATATGGTAGCGTGCAGAGGTGCAGAGCCTGAGCTTAGGACCACACAGCCTATAGTGTATCCTTGAGCAAATTGCTTGTCTTCTTTGTGTGCCTCTTCCCTCCTAAAATAATGTCCTGATTATTAAAGTTGCTGTGTGATGAAATGAGATGCTACAAGTAAAGTGTATAACTATTCCCTGACTCATATTTAGTAATCTGTATACATTTTAATGATTAATTTAATATCCTTTGGCTGTATATTTACTTTTTATTTCATTTATCTCTTTTTTAATTCATTTTTTTTCTCTCTCTCTGAAGGTCTGCCCACCCATTTCTCCTTTCCTGTATGTACGAGTATACTTTTGTGCTGGTCCTGGAAGTTATACATATGTCTTATCTTGAATGACCTCTCCCAGGCCAGACCCTCCCTTTTGAGCTCAGGTTTGACTGCTTGTTAGAACCTCTTCCTGCATATCCCACAGATAACCGCAACTGCAACCACTTTAAAACCAAACTCAGACTCTTTCTTGCCTAACTTTCTTCTAGAATCACTGTGCCCCAATTTTCCAAGGCAGAATGTTGAAGCCATATCAGATTTTTACTCTTCTCTCACTTGCATTGTTCATCAAATTCCTACAAATTCTAGGTTTTGCTTCGCCTTAGTTCCTCTCATTCTTTTGTAATCCCATTTCTGTGGTGTAGGTTTAGGCTCTCATTATTTCTTTAGCAAAGAAATAATGATTTTCAATGATCTAACAACTCATTTCCCAAGTCCCACTACTGTCTTCTCCAATTAGGCTGACATATAATTTGTCAACCAAACTGGGACACTTTTGAGAGTGAAACAGAGGTGTTATTAAACATTATACTCAGAAAGCAGGCGTCAACAATGATTGTCCCAGGCAAATGAGGACATATGGACACCACTCTAATTTATTCAGCACAGCTGTCAGGACATGCTTTCTAAAACACTTGTCTGACTTGTCACTTGCTCTCCCATATAGTGTATCTACTAAGGGGAAAGTGTGTACTGTCCTAATGAATGGAGATTCTGCTCTACTTGGCTGGGTTTCTTGTTATAAATCAATTAATTAACTGTCTGCATTACTTACATTTTGGGATAAATTTGAGCAAGCAGGAGTCTTTCCAGGGGTGGAGCACTTCTGAGTATCATTTAAAAAAAGCAAGCTTTGGGATTTGCCAAACTTGGAAGATGCTGATGTGATGTAGGCATGGCCCAAGATGATTCTGCCACACCTAGCAGTGGTACCCATCAGAGATATCACCACCACGAGCCTTCGCCCCTCAGTTGTCATCTCTCAACTTCTGTGTGGCCAGTGGTTGAATAAATCAATGAGAGAACAGCTTAACAAATGACAGAACCAATCACAAAGTATTCAGTGATTCCCCCTAAATGTATTGGCATTTTCCACATTAGCTTTCTGCTTTTCAGAAAGTAACAAAATAAAATATTCTTTCCTGATAAAAGACATTAACAAACATTTAATATATTTTAATGTAATTTACTTTGTGTTTATTTGGAGTCCTTTCTGACAACCTCTCTGTGGAAATCAGCTATTTTTTCAATTGATATTTGTAATATTTCCTAACTATAAAAATTTCATTTTAATAGAAATCTATTGCAAAAAATAGGAAAATACAGAATAACAAAAGGAAAAAAATACTATCTTTCTACCCGGTACTTAAAATTATATTAACTTTGTGTACATTCTTCAGACGTGTTCTATATTAATATTATAAAAATATTCCTATAAAGAATAGGGACATACTAAGCATAATGAAGTGTAACTTTCCTTTTTAGCTTAGTAAGAAAAAAAATGCTTTTTATATCAATAAGTGTATCTCTGTATCATTACTTAAAAAGGCTGAACTGTATTCATTGTATGGTTGCTTCATACTTTATATAAAATCCTTTATTTTCTGACACTTAGAAACTTTTTAACTTTGTTACCATATTTAAAAAAAAATGTTCCCTGGATATCCTTGAATATCTTCTCCCATTTTGATTATTTCCTTTTTTAAATTATTATTTCTTTAGGATTAATTTTAATGAGGATGTGGTAAACTACTTTTAGATTTCTGTGCTATCTGGCCAACTGGATAAGCTTGACATTTGTGTGTATTGTTGAGCCTCACAGCCAGAACCTCCCTGATGAACTACCATTTCTTTGGTTGCTTAACAGAAAATAACTTTTAAACTCAAAGGAATGCATTAAAAAAAACTTTATTCCAATCCATTGGTTATGATTGTGCAGACAAGCTAAAATGGGATATGATCTGAGGAATTTGTTCACAGAAAAATTCAAGTCCAATATATATATTTTTTTCCTCAAAAGAACTTTTGTTATGGTTTTCTCTTCCACTCAGGTCATTGGGGAAAAAACCATGGCTTCACTTCCTTTCTATAGATTATCTTGTTTATGTGAGTTCAATATAATAATTGAACATTTCCAGGAACAAACATTTAATGTATTTCTAATTTTTGAATAGGTAGCTACCCAATTTAAGCATGTTGAATTAACCAGGAAAAAAGGATCAAATTGTGATGTATAATTGAACTTTGATGTTTTATTCTTCAAAGTGCTTTTACAGAATTTGGTATTTTTCTGGACCTACTGAAAGTAAAGTTTTTATCAGAGTCCCTTATGATTAATGTCAGGTAAAAATTGACATTATGACTTAGAATTGTGATGGATCATGGAGGGCTGACTCCTCAAGAGAGAAATTACCAATATTCAGAGGCGTATACATACTCTCAATTTAAAAAGATAACGCCAAAGTAAAAACTTTCTTTAGATATTTTCTTAGTGACAATACCTAGATACTTGATGTTCTACATCACTTCTCTTTTCTTAAATCTATCTACCAACTATCTATCTATCCATTCATCTATCTATCATCTATCTATTCATCTGACTTCTGAAACCCTAAAACATTAACCTATGGGACAGAAAGTATGAGAGATGAACCAGCCTCTTCTCTCTCCAGCATCAATTTTTAAAATCTGTTAATAGTAACTTCATGATAGTGTACAATTATAACAAAGGCCCTAAGCAATGGAGCACTTTATGTTTGGCAAATGTAATAGCTAGCTAATGTTATGGTCATGCCAATAGAATTGAAAGATCATTCAGATTTTCTAATGAAGCACTGGCAATTTGAAGATGTAGCTTTAGAATTAGGCAGTGTTTTGCTCACTGCATTCTGCAGTAGGCAATCTATAGGTCACGAGCCTGCAATTATCTATAGAAACACTTCTGTCTCTAGAATTCATGAATTCTGGGAACTTTCCTCCTACCCTAATGATGCTGAGTATATGGAAGAGCCCCAAGTCCAAAGATACTCACAAATACCCATGTTCTTAAACAGATGCTGAGGATATTAAGAGCTAGCAAGTTGTTGTGATGGCTTCTCTTGGGATAAAGAGTGAGATTTATAGGAGTCTAATAAATCAATCTGGATAATGACCCTTTTATCCTTGATCATAAGATATGTTAGCTACAATGTGGGAAATTGGGGGATAGGAATGGAAGAAAAAAATGTTGGAGAAAGGGGCCTTTGAGATCCACATAAATCTAAATTAAAATGTATACATTTTACACAAATTTAAGATGCTAACTCTTGTTTTTTTTTTAAGCAGACAAAAGAGCTTGAATCATAAAAAGAGAGGTTCTGGCAATCATAACAAATAATATTCAAAAGATTGGAGCTATCATCTTTTTAACCAGACATTTGTGTTCTCAACCCAGTTTGTTAGAAATGTGGATGGCCTGGTAACCCTTAATCTTGTGCCTGGTGTCTGAAGTAAGTTTAGTTTTGTGGAGGAAAGGACCCTTAATCTGTGAAGTTTAATCTAATTCTAGGTCACTAGCATCAGAAGTCAATTGCAGAGAGACACCAAGATGCCAGCATAGGTAAACACCTAAACTGCTGCCTTGCACAACAATTTCAAAATTACAACTAAAAGACAAAATGGACATCATACAGAAACACAGGAAAGCTGGCTGAGTGGAAATTCTACAACTAGAAGAAAAGAGAAAAGCACATTGAGACTCAGAGGAGCTGCAAAAGGCTGAGGTACAGAGATGTGCATGTGGAGAAGATTGGCGGCTGAGTGCATGGTGGGAGGGAGATGGAAGCTCCCAACTGCACTGAACTCCAGTTCTGGATGAGACTCTGGGAACCCAGACTCATTTGGGGGGCATCTGGACTGTCAGGAAAGAGAAAAGCACACTGAGACTCAGAGGAACTGCAGAAGGCAGAGGTACCGAAGCCCACGTGTGGACAGAGGACTGACTGCTGAGTGTGTGGCTGGCTTTCTCAAGCAGTGGGGAGACAGAAGCTTCTGACTGCACTGAGCTCCAGTTCTGGGTGAGACTCTGGGAACCTAGACTTATTTGGGGAGAAACTGGATTGTATGGCAGCGAGTGAAACTTGAGGGTAGCTTTCTCTCAGCGGTGCTTACAGCAATTACCGAGGGACACTGAGACCCAGGGGCCTCATAGGGCAAGGATTATGAGAAGCCAAGGCTGTCTCCTCTGCCCCATCCAAGCTGAGCACAGAGGCTTTCGCAATTTTGTAAGTCTTGTCTCATAAAGGTGTCTCCAGCACAAAAGTTTTCCCAGTGTAGACGCAGCTGATCCTCACAGCCAATTGGCCTGGAGGTCAATTCCTCCCAGTGACACCAACAACAATTAAGACTTAACTACAACAAAAGGGTGCAGCAAGAGTGTCCACATCAGATGACTTGGGAGGCTGAGCTACTGGGCCATATAGGACACCTAGCACACAAAGCTACTCTACCAACTCAGGGAAGCAGTGAAAATGCAGAGACAAAGAAACAGGTTACAAATGAAAGAAATGTGGAAAGCAAACTACTGGATATAGAGTTCAAAACCACAGTTATAAGGTTTTTCAAGAATTTCCTAGAAAATATGGATAAATTCAGTGAGACCCAAGAGGAGATGAGAAAAGATCAACTAGAAATTAATCATACACTGACTGAAATAAAAAATATTATACAGAGATCTAACAGCAGACTAGAGGAACGCAAGAATCAAGTCAAAGATTCGAAATACAAAGAAGCAAAACACACTCAACTGAAAAAGCAAAAAGAATAAAAAATATTGGAAGATAGTGGAAGGAGCCTCTGGGACAACCTCAAGTGTACCAACATCTGAATTATGGGGGTGCCAGAAGAAGATAGAGAGAGCAAGATACTGAAAACCTATTTGAAGAAATTATGACTGAAAACTTCCCCCATCTGGTGAAAGAAATAGATTTACAGAACCCTAAACAAAAGGGATCCAAAGAGGACCACACCAAAACACATCATAATTAAAATACCAAGAACAAAAGACAAAGAGAGAATCTTAAAAGCAGCAAGAGAGAAACACTTAGTTACCTACAAGGGAGCACCCATATAGCTGTCAGCTGATTTCTCAACAAAAAGTATGCAGGCCAGACGGGAGTGGCAAGAAATATTCAACGTGATGATTAGCAAGAACCCACAACCAAGATTACTCTACCCAGCAAAGCTATCATTCAGAATTGATGGGCAGATAAAGAGTTTTACAGGTAAGAAAAAGCTAAAGGAGTTCATCAACTCCAAATCAGTATTATATGAAATGCTGAAAGGTATTCTTTAAGATGAGGAAGAAGAAAAAGGTAAAGATAAAAATTATGAACAACAAATACATATCTATCAACAAATGAATCTAAAAATCAAGTGAATTGAAAATCTGATGAATAGAATAAACTGGTGAATATAATAGAATTAGGGGCATAGAAAGAGAGTGGACTGATAATTCTCAGAGGGAAAGAGGTGAAGGGGGGTGCAGGGAGAGACTGGACAAAAATCATACACCTATGGATGAGGACAATGGGGGAAAAGTAAGGGCAGAAGACTGGGTGGAACCAGGTGGAGGGGAGATATGGAGGGAAAAAGGGATAATTGTAATAATCTGAACAATAAAGATTTATTAAAATTAAAAAAAGATTACTCTACCCAGCAAAGCTATTATTCAGAATTGAAGGTCAGATAAAGAGCTTCACAGATAAGAAAAAGCTAAAGGATTTCATCACCACCAAACCAGTATTATATGAAATGCTGAAAGGTATTCTTTAAGAAGAGGAAGAAGAAGAAAAAGGTAAAGATAAAAATTATGAACAACAAATACATATCTATCAACAAGTGAATCTAAAAAGCAAGTGAATAAAAAATCTGGTGAACCGAATAAACTGGTGAATATAATTGAATCAGGGGCATAGAAAGGGAGTGGACTGACAATTCTCAGGGGGAAAAGATGGTAAGGGGTGTGGGGAGAGACTGGACAAAAATCATACACCTATGGATGAGGACAGTGGTGGGAAGTAAGGGCAGGAGGGTAGGATGGGAACTGGGTGGAGGGAAACTATGGGGGGAATAGAGAGGAACAATTGTACTAATCTGAACAATAAAGATTTATTAAATTAAAAGGAAGTCAAGTGCAGAGCTAAACAATAACTGGGAAGCTACTGTAATGATATATTGCTTGAATTGGAATTGTTGCTGAAAATATGAAAGTCATGTTCTATACTGGAATGAAATGAAGTGGATAAAATCTACAATTTTGCAACACCTAACTATGGCAACACATTCAAAATAATAGAGACAACTATTCAATAAGTTTGTCTTCTGAAAATATCTGTCAAAGAACAGGTACTATAAATAAAGGCAAACATCTAGTTTTAAATATTTAAAATTTCACTATGAAGAAAAGTAGCATCAAGAACATCATCAGTGAAAAGAATTTACACTTAAATAGTAGTCCAGCATCAATAGAGAGAATATTTGCTTGAGCAAAGCTATTCTGGATCTTTAAAAAAGTTAATGAAAGATGCCAACTTCTAATTTATTAACCATAATGTGTATCTTTCAAGAAGATTGTAGGCAATTTTATAGGACTTAATATAATATAATTATGTTTAAAAATCTTTTAAAGTGTGACAGTGACATGATATAAAAGACAGATGTGGCTGAAAAACTGGCATATGTGACTATATACTATTTCACTCAGAACAAACACTAACGTCCTTGGATGGCTTGTGAGGCTCTCTCCTAAAGTGTTCTTCTCCTCTGTGACCTCCCTTCTAACCTTCTCTCCTTGGTCACCTTGCTCCAGTTACATGCTGTTTGCCTTCTGCACGCACACTCTGCTGACCACAGTAAAAACGATTGGTACACCATAAACCTGGAAAACAAGTAAGTTTCTAGCACTCTGAATGTACCTGTACTACTGTACTGCTAACTAATTACTAGTAATAAAATAATTTCTTATTCCCTTTTCATTGCTTTTAACCAAATGAAGTTGCCAAATGTCGAATCTCAGTAGGAAGGCAAGGGTGGATAGATGGGTGGGAAGAGATTAACCCAATAACTTGCATGCATATATGCATAACCCATGGACACAGACAATAGTGTGGTGAAGACCTGGGGTGGTAGTAGGTGCAGGCTAGAAGAGGACAATGGGAAAAAAGGGCATATCTGTAATACTTTCAACAATAAAGATAAAAAATTAAAAAGAGGAAGTAATTAATTCCCCAAACTGTCTAGCCTCAATCTCTCTAAAATGAACTGACAAGTGCCAAGCGAAATAGGAGATTACATAAAGTGAGAAGATCAAGACATGGAATAGAAATATTCATATATCACCATGGGAAGATGTATCTTTTCATATGTTTGCTCACAGGTGTTGTAAAATCCACAGGCTTAAATGTAATTAACCCCAGTTACCAAGGGACCAATTATCAAGTCTAGTTTCCATTAACTTTATCTTTCTTTAAACAAGAGGATACACTGCCTTCTCCTCTCATCTCTTTCCATCCTTTTGTTGATGGCTTGCTCCTGCCCCCACCTCTTTTACTTTCAGAATTTACTAGTGACCTTTCAATTACCAGACAAAATAGCCTTTCCTGAGTCATTGCCCAATTGTTCATGAAGGACTTCTAATAGTTAATCATCCACCAATTTAAGCACTCTGTTTTGGGACCTGACACATTCTTTCTTTACTGCAGGGCTGTGACCCTTTTAATCTCTCCCCATTTGTTGGTTCCTGTCCACGAATAGCCTCTTCTATTCTTGGTCTTCTGTCATCTGCACGCATTCCTCAAGTGAACTCATTCACACCGATGACTTGTCACCTCCGTAGCACTGACCACCTGATCTCTAAACTCAACCTTACCCTCTCACTTGCACCTCTGTGCCACGTTTGCAAAGATGTACAGGAACTCCCTGCTTTTAAAGTACCACCATGCTCTCAAAAATCAACATAGCTCACGTTGAATGCCAGACCACTTTTCTTTCCCAGTCATCTTATTTCTGTCTTGGTCATCATTTTAATCTCCAAGGCAATAAGACTTCACTACAAAAGAAAATTTTAACAAATGGGAAACTGAAGTCATTATCTTCCCTTCAAAGAAATTTCTGCTTTCAGCTTCTTTGTGTCTTCAATGTATACTCCCATGTTCCTGCATTTGTGGTGGTCTGACAAAATTCTTCCATTTCTCATTCTCCAAATGTGATCTGTTTCTCCAAGCCTTTTCCTACACTGTTCCCTCTGGTTGGTTTCCATAAATCCTACTTATTCTTCCATATTCAGCTCAAATCTCATTCAGAGCTCCAGCCAGAATTACTCTCACCAGACTCCCCCTCATCCCCCATCCTCTATTCATTTAGTACTGAGGAGTTGTTGGTGAATAGAGATATTTCTATACATGTCTCTCTCTACAGCTAGGTAGTGAGTTCCAAGAGAGCTGACTCCAGGTCTGATTCTTATCCTTTCTTATTCCTCACAGCACCCAAATTCTGCTCATTAATTGTTGTTATAATGGAGTAGGATGGAGTCTCTTAGCAGGGGCTATAGCATAATCACCTGATTCTTGCTTAAGCATTTTTGAACCTTCTCCTCCTTATTACCTGCAATTAAATATTAATGAAGAATCTTTGGAAAAATTAAAATGCATCAGGCATAGCTGTAGGGAGCAGTTATAGGGTTACGTCTTGGAGTGATCTGTTGGCAAAGCCACAAACAAGTCCCAGCTTAGAGGGAACAGACCTCTTAGCATAATTAAGCTTGATCTTGTGACTGCTCCCTAGATCTTTCCTGGGTGGCTAATGGGCTGTGGGAGGTGCAGCAAGTGCTGCCAAAACAAGTGAAACTCACAAGAACATTGTAAATTACCTTGTTTACCTCTGACTATAAAATACAGCATCAGCTTGCAGTCTGGATCTGTTCTGTGGTCTCAGTCACGCACAGAAGATCCACTTAGACCAGCTTATTCTTCATTGTCTTTTCTTCATACTTGGCCGTCCCTCAGGCTCACTGAACCCTTGGCTGTGCTGGTGCAGCGCAAGTGGAGCCCAACGCAGGGCTGAGTTCGGCCCAAGTGGCACTCAGTGCGGACCTGAGTGTGAGGAAACTGCAATTGCCAGGTGAAAGGAGACCCCAAGGCGAGCACACACAGTAAGTAAGGTAGGGGTGTGGTACTAGCGAGGTGTAAATCATGGGATATTAAGGATCATAGGGAAAGAATGTATGCGTATCCATGCTTAAGGCTATGCTCCAAGCAAGGGGCTGTTCTCTGAGGTATGAACAGCTTTTTGATTTTTTGGATTTTGTGAGTAAAACCTGCCCATGGTTTTCTGAGGAAGAAAAGGTAAATACAGAGGCCTGGGAGAAGGTAGGAAAACAACTTCACGATCACGATCATTATATAGCTGAAGGTCCAGAGGAAGTGCCTGCCTCTACTTTCAGTATGTGGTCCCTGATTCAGGACTACCTAGAGCCCACTCCAGAGAGGAGTGGAGGAATGTGGCAGGGGAATCAAGACAGATGGGGGAAGGCTGCCAGAGGCTTCCCACTCCACCTTTGGCGCCTCCGCTGCCTCCTCCAGTCCCTGGGACTAGAGCTCCCATGGTGGGGAGAGCCCTCTGAAGGATGTGCTTTCTCCCAAATATGGGCAAGGATTGGAGGAAGCAAGGGAACAGTGCCGGTGGGTTTGGGATGAGGGGGGTGGAGATATGCTAAAGTATTGCCTCAGGGCATGGCCAATAGTTCCACCTTATGTCAGGATTTTGTGGCTGCAGACATACATCATATAAGGAAAAAATATCCCGAGGCTTATATTATTCATTAGATGGATGACATTCTCTTAGCTCATAAAAATGAAATGCATCTAAACAATATCTAGATAGATTTGCAGGATTCCTTGCATTGTGCTGGATTATGCATAGCACCCAAAAAAGTTCAAAGGACATTTCCTTTTTCTTATCTTGGCAGCATTATTGAGGGAAAAACAATAAAACCTCAGAAAATTCAAATTCAGACTGACACTTTACTTACATTAAATGACTTCCAAAAATTATTAGGAGATATTAACTCGGTTAAGCCAAGACAGCCTTAAAGTTGAGGATGCCTTAAGTTCAGCACAACTTACTAGAATTGATTACTCCCTTCCCTTATAGGTTTTAATTTTCCTTACAACACCTACACCCACTGGGGTCATTTGACAAGCTCCTGGAGTTGTTGAATGGCTATATTTGGCTCATTCTCCAACTCCTTCCCATGATTTGGTTTTCCAGCTAATAGCTCAAGCTTGCCTTTGAACAGGCCAATTGGTGGGCCAAGATCCTGATCTTATTGTAGTGCCATTTATAGCTATACAGCAAGACCGGCTCTGGCAATAATCAACAAATTGGTAAGTTGCACTTGCTAATTTCTCTGGACAGGTTGGTGATCACTATCCAGCTAATAAGGTTTTACAATTTCTCTCAGTTACTATCTTTACCTTCCCAAAGATAGTGAGTTCACAACCTATACCTCAGACATTAACCATTTTTACAGATGGGTCCAGTTTTGGAAAGCTGGATACTACTGCAGCAGAGGTGCAAAGGTCCTTCAAACCCCTTATATTTCAGCACAACAGGTAGAAATACAAGCTCTTATCTATGCCTTCACAGATTTTGCTACAGAGCCCATAAACCTATATAGTGATAGTGCCATGTGGTAAGTATGGCCAAAATAATTGAAACAGCTACTATAGGGCACACTAATTCAGAGGAACGCTTTCATTTATTTTTCAACCTTCAAAAAGTCATTAGAGAATGACAATTTCCTTGCTTTATTGGTCATATCCGATCTCATTCAGGTTTCCCTGGACCATTAGTTATAGGCAATGATGCTATTGATCGCCTCCCTGCTGTAATGCAAGAGGCTACCCCATTTTCTCTTGCCCAGTCCTCCCATCCTTTGCATCATCAAAATGCTGCTGCCTTACGCAAACAATTCTGTATTTCTAGGGAGCAAGCTCGTCAAATTGTTAGGCAGTGCTCTCAGTGTAATTCGTTGCCCTGTACAATCGTTGGGGGTTAATCCTAGGGATCTTAAACCTAATCAAATTTGGCAAATGGATGTCACCCACATACCTGAATTTGGTGAGCATAGATGGGTATATGTTAATGTAGATACCTGCTCCTGCTTTATCTTTGTGACTCCCTAAATGGAAGAGAGCGTTAAACATATAATTAATCATGGCCTACCTGCCTTTGTGATACTAGGTCCTCACTTAGAGCTAAAGACAGACAATGGACCTGCATACACTAGTTCTGCTTTTCAACATTTTTGTCAGCAATATGAAATTTGTCATAAAACTGGTATCTCTTACAACCCTCAAAGTCAAGCAATAGTGGAAAGAGTGAAAGGAAATGAACTCCCCTCCATCTTGTCCTATAGGGCTGGGACCCCTGCCTAAAACCCCTCCCTTTTCTGGGAGTGGCCACAGGTGTGCCAGCAATGTCTTAACTTCCCCGACCCCCACCCAAATGGACCAATGAAGCTCCAGGGACACAGCTAAGGTCCTAATTAGGCTTAACCACAGAAAGACCCCAATTCAAGTGACCAATCTCTGTAGCCTTCATCTCTTTCCCAAGCCCCCTAATTATCCTACCCCATAAAACTCATTGTTTCCGCCCGGTCTGCTCTCTTGCCTCGCTGCTGCATCAGAAAGAGGCTGAGAGCCAAACCCGGGTTTGAATAAAGGCTCTTTGCTTTTGCATCGGAAAAGGCTCCTTAGTGGTGGATTATTGGGGACCTCGAACTCTGGGCACAACATTTGGGGGCTCGTTCTGGATTCCCAATACCCACGAGAGACCCCGATCCGGAGAGTCTGTCTGACCGCGGTAAGTGTCTGTCTGTTTCTGTTCTGTGTGCGAGCTCGCTTCTGAAGTCTGTAGTGCCCGAAATGGTCTAGGTGGATGCACTAGTGGATCTCGGGCGGGGGGAGGGTCAGAGGATGCTCTGCTTTCCCACAAGGGATGTGGAATCCCCTCACAGGAGGGATGTGGAATCCCCTCAAACCTCTGGGACGAAGTGGGTGGCTCCTAGGGGTGGGCGCACGTCCATCGTCCAGTGATCAGCTTTATTTTCGCGAGTCCGGAAGACTGCTTTGGATGTTTTTATCTGTTTAATCGGCTTTATTTTCGCGGGTCGGGAATGCTGCTTTGGATGTTTTTATCTGTTTGATCAGTTTGTGTCTTTTTGTGTACTTTTGTGAGCTCATTGGACAGAAGTTATGGGACAGACTCAGGCTACCCCCTTGAGTATTATGGTTGATCATTTTAGAGAGGTTAAGAGAAGGGCTAACAACCTTAGTTTAGAAGTGAAGAAAAGCAGATGGCAAAAATTTTGTTCCAGCACGTGGCCGGCCCTCAGTACCAGATGGCCACCAGAAGGGACTTTTGACCTCCCCACCGTTCGCCAGGTCAGAGAAATCATTTCTCGGCCAAGGGGAGGCCATCTTAATCAACTCCCTTACATTATTACTTGGCAGGATCTCGTAGAGGACCCTCCTGTCTGGATTAAACCTTTCCTAGCTCCACGCCCTCCGGAGCCGGAACCCATTCTTGCCTTGCAGGAAACGGAGAAGAAAAAGAAGGCGGTTACTTCAGAGAAGAAGGAGAAGGAAGCCACCCTGCCATCAGCTCCTGATCCCCTCCACCCGGTTTTACAGGGGGGAACAGGAGAAGAGTTAATTTTCCCTCCCCCGTACCAGTTCCCCAGGTTACCGGAAGGGGGCGGGCTTCAGGCACTGGAAAGGGGCGGGCTTCCGGGTATGGCCGCAGTCTGGTAGGAAGCCCACCTCTTACCAGGCAAAGGGCTCAGAGGGAACTACATGTTGCAGCCCCTGACTCCACCATTAAGACTCTGCCCTTGCGAGCTGCGGGCCCCCCGGACGCGGATGGCAATCAGTCCCATCACTACTGGCCTTTCAATTATAGTGATCTCTATAATTGGAAAGCTCAGAATCCTGAGTTTTCTGAGAAGCCGGAGGGCTTATCAATTTGTTAGATTCTGTTCTTTTCACCCATCAGCCTACCTGTCAGCAGCTTTTGCAGGTCCTATTCACCACCGAGGAGAGGGAAAGGATCCTCAATGAGGCCTGGAAGCTAGTCCCAGGCGTGGACGGGAACCCTAGCACCAACCAGGCTCGATAGACACCTCCTTTCCCCTGACTAGACCTGAATGGGACTTCAACACGGCAGAAGGTAAGGAGAGGCTCCGGGTCTACCGCCAGACTCTAATGGGGGGTCTCCGCATGGCTGCTAGAAAGCCTACCAATTTGACCAAGGTAGGGAACATACAGCAGGAAAGGGATGAACCTCTAGCTGCTTTCTTAGAACGTTTCATGGAGGCATGCCGCACTTACACCCCCATGGACCCAGAAGCCCCTGAGAATAAGGCAGCTGTAGTCATGAGTTTTATAGACCAGTCAGGTGCAGACATCAGAAAGAAACTACAGAGAATAGATAGATTTGGAGAAAAGAGGCTTTGGGACTTGCTAACCAAGATTGGAGCCCAAATAACTTTCAGGCAAGGGGGGCCCCAGATCACCGATGGTAAAGGCCACACCATGCAGGTTCTGACTCTGAGACTGGAGGATGAGTATCGTTTCCACCAGTGGTGTGGACGGGTGGCTACAAGAATTCCCCACAGCTTGGGCAGAGATAGGGGGAGTTGGACTGGCTGCTCACAGGGCCCCAATCCTGGGGGAGCTAAAGCCTGGAGAAGGCCCAATGAGAGTTAAGCAGTATCCTATGTCCCAGGAGGCCCGGAAAGGAATCCAGCCTCACACCAGGAGACTGCGAAGTCTAGGGATACTAGTCCCCTGTCAATCTGCCTGGAACAGCCCCTCTTCTCCTGGTCGGAAAGCCTCACACCAATGACTATCGACTGGTGCAGGACCTCTGGGAAGTAAATAAGAGAGTCATGGATATACATCCAACTGTTCCTAACCATACACTCTCCTAAGTTCCTTGACACCCTCTAGAGTCTGGTGTACTGTACTAGACTTGAAGGATGCCTTCTTCAGCCTGCCGCTAGCACCTCAAAGCCAACCCCTGTTTGCCTTTGAATGGCACCACCCGGAGGAGGAATACAGTGGACAACTAACCTGGATGCGACTGCCCCAAGGGTTCAAGAATTCGTCTACCTTCTTCCATGAGGCACTGCACGACGACCTCGGTGAGTACAGGAGAGAGCACCCCACTCCCACCCTCCTTCAGTACATAGATGACATCTTGATTGCTGCCGACACCGCCGAAGACTGCGAGCAGGGAACCAGAGACCTGTTTGCCACCCTGGGGACCTTAGGGTATAGGGCCTCCACAAAGAAAGCTCAAATATGCCAAGAGAGGATGAGTTACCTGGGATACATCCTGGAGGGTGGACAGCAGCGGTTATCAGATGCTAGAAAAGAAAACTGTCCTGAAGATCCCTGCCCCCAGGTCCCGAAGAGAAGTCAGGGAGTTCCTAGGGTCGGCTGGCTATTGTTGCCTCTGGATTCTGACAAACTGACCCTAGGACAGGAGATCTGGATTACAACCCCGAATGCCATTAAGAGGGGTCCTAAAATATCCTAGCAATGCATGTATGACTCACTATCAAAGCTTGCTGCTCAACCCTCCTCGAGTGCGGTTCCATCCAAGTGTGGCCCTCAACCCCGCTACCCTGCTGCCTGACCCTGACCTAGATGCCCCGCTACATGACTGCGGAAATCCCGGAGCAGGTGCATGGACTCCAGAAAGACTTGACTGACCGGCCCTCCCTGATGCAGAGGCCACCTGGTTCACCGATGGAAGTAGCTTCATGCGAGATAGGTGCAGGTATGCAGGTGCAGCGGTGGTCACCGACACGGACACTGTATGGGCAGAGGCTCTGCCCCCTGGGACATCAGCTCAGCGAGAACTCATTGCACTCACCAAGGCACTGACACTGGGGACTGGGAGACGGCTTAACATCTACACAGATAGCCATTTGCTACAGCTCATGTTCACGGGGCGATCTATCAGGAGAGAGAGCTATTGACAGCAAAGGGATGGACAATAAAGAATAAATAGGAAATTCCTGACCTGCTTGTGGCTTTGTGGCTCCCAGCTAAGCTAGCCATTATCCACTGCCAAGGGCACCAGAAGGCAGATGACCCAGTGGCAAGAAGTAACCAAAAGGCTGATCAGGCAGCCAAAGCAGCGGCCTTCACCTTGGTCCCTACCATGGCCTTACAACTACCAGACCCCGGGGACCCAGTCTTGCCAGATCAGCCTGGGTATTCTCAGGAAGAGCTGTAGCAGATCAGAAGGCTTTCCCACGTCTAGGAAATTAAAGGATGGTGGTACACACCAAACCAGGAGCTCATACTACTGGACTGGCTTGGGTTACAGTGTTAGAAAGCATGCACTGGTCCACTCACCTGGGGGCACGCAAATTAAAGGAATTAATCCGACACGGCAGAATTAAGACCCACCAACAGGACATCAAAATAGAATAGGTTGTATCCACCTGCAAGACCTGTCAACTCACAAACGCGAGAACCAGGCCAAGTGAAAAAGGAACCTGTCCCAGAGGAACCAAGCCTGGAGCACAATAGGAGGTCGACTTCACTGAAATTAAACCAGGAAAGTATGGCTATAAATATTTTTTAGTATTTGTAGATACCTTCTCTGCATGGGTAGGAGCATATCCATCTAAACATGAAACAGCTTCAGATGGTAGCTAAGAGGCTGCTGGAAGACATCGTGCCCAGGTACGGTTTTCCCACTGTGATAGGGTCGGACAATGGATCAGCCTTTGTCTCACAGGTAACACAGGCAGTGGCCAAGGCCATTGGGGCAAATTAGAAATTACATTGTTTATAGGCCCCAAAGTTCAGGGCATGTAGAAAGAATAAATAGAACTCTAAAGGAGACCCTTACCAAATTGACCATGGAGACTGGCGGGGACTGGGTGGCTCTCCTTCCATATGTCCTTAATCGGGTTAGCAACTCCCCCTACACCTTGAGTTTTACTCATGAAATCATGTTCGGCTGGCCACCCCCTGTTATCCCTAATCTTAAAGCCAAATTTCTTGCAGAATTTGGAAGTCAAGAACTGTTTCTTTCCTTGAGAGGGCTCCAGAGGGCGCACGGCGACATTTGGCCGCGGCTGTGCGCCATCTATGAAACCGGCCCAGCCCCGACTCCTCATCAGCATAGGCCCAGGGACTGGGTCTATGTCAAGAGACATCGCTGGGAGACCCTTGAGCCAGGTTGGAAGGGTCCCTACATCGTAGTGCTGACGACCTTCACCACCCTCAAAGTAGACTGCGTCGCGACCTGGGCCCACCCACCACAGGGAACCTGACCCAGAGTCAGACTTCACTGCTTGAGAGTTGTCAAGGAATCCATGGCCCTCGTAAGAGAGGGATAGCAGAAGCGTAGACTAGAAGGGAGCAGTCTCAGTCTTGGTATGAATCACTGTTTAATTGGTCCCCATGGTTAACTACTCTTATTTCCACCCTCATTGGACCCCTTATAATCCCCTTAATGCTGTTAACTCTCGGTCCTTGTATTAACAAACTGGTCCAATTTGTCAAAGAACGCATAGGAGTAGTCCAATTAATGGTTACAAACCCAGTACCAGCCTCTAGGAACAGAAGAGGCAGAAATGCAGCCCATCTCAGGATTGAGACGTGTGTCCCAAGACAAAGGGGGAATGAAAGGAAATGAACTCCCCTCCATCTTGTCCTATAGGGCTGGGACCCCTGCCTAAAACCCCTCCCTTTTCTGGGAGTGGCCACAGGTGTGCCAGCAATGTCTTAACTTCCCCGACCCCCACCCAAATGGACCAATGAAGCTCCAGGGACACAGCTAAGGTCCTAATTAGGCTTAACCACAGAAAGACCCCAATTCAAGTGACCAATCTCTGTAGCCTTCATCACTTTCCCAAGCCCCCTAATTATCCTACCCCATAAAACTCATTGTTTCTGCCCTGTCCGCTCTCTCGCCTCGCTGCTGCGTCAGAAAGAGGCTGAGAGCCAAACCCGGGTTTGAATAAAGACTCTTTGCTTTTGCATCGGAAAAGGCTCCTTAGTGGTGGATTATTGGGGACCCCGAACTCTGGGCACAACAAGAGCAAGTTGTACTCTTAAAATGCAATTACTAAAACAGAAGGGGGAGACAAATGTTATGTGTCACCGCAAAACAAACTCAGTCATGTTCTTTATACTTTAAATTTTTTGAATTGTGATGCAGAGGGTCATACAAGCAGCTGAAAGGCATCCAGTCTCCTGTACAATAGCCTCCACGGGGTTAGCCCGATGGAAGGATGCACAAACTGGACAATGGTTTGGACCATATCCAGTAATGGTGTGGGGAAGAGGTTGTGTTTGTATCTTTCCAGAAGGAGCAGTGCAGCCAATTTGGGTGCCAGAGTGTTATGTACGTCACCACAATGGACCCAGAGAAGTTCCTTGTCCCATTGTTCAAAAGACTGAGAGGTTCAGCAAAGCGGAAAAGGAAGATGACGAAGGCTATACAAAAGACCGAGGTGCCAACATGGGGTCAGCTGAAGAAGTTAACAACTGAGGCCCAGCAGATGGCAGAAAAGCAAGAAGTGGAGGCCACTCCCTCAATCATATTTCTGGCCATGCTAGCATTGGTTAGCTGCCAGTCTTCTGCAAACTCTTGTGCAGCCAAGTCCAAGGACTCTTGAGCAAATCAGCAAAAGAAACTTTCATTTAGTTGAAAATGTTACTGTAGTTTGATTTCTCTATTATTATAGTGTTGCATTGGCATTGTTTTATTAATATTTAAATAGTCAGAACTTTGTTCTTGATGTTTTAATTTTACTTCCATTATTAGTAGCTTAAAATTAAAAGAAGGGCGAGATGTAGGGAGTGGTTATAGGGTTAAGCCTTGAACTGACCTGCTGGCAAAGCCACAAACAAATCTCAGATTAGAGGGCACATCCCTCTTAATTAAGGTTGATCTTGTGACTGCTCCCTATATCTTTCTTGGGTAGCTAATGGGCTGTGGGAGGTGCAGCAAGTGCTGCCAAAACAAGTGAAACGTATAAGAATATTGTAAATTACCTTGTTTACCTCTGACTATAAAATAAAGCATCAATTTGCAGTCTGGATCTGTTCTGTGAACTCAGTCACACACAGAAGATCCACTTAGATCCAGCTTATTCTCTTTGTCTGTCTTTTCTTCATACTTGGCTGGCCATCCCTCAGGCTCGCTGAACTCTTGGCTGTACTGGCATGGCGCACATAGCTAATAATATAAGAAGGATGGCAGTATAGCTACAAACCCAGACACACATTCACATCCCATTAACTAGTCCTTTAACAGTTGTCTCCTGAGTTACTGAATCTATAGAAACTGAAGAGAGTTACTCAAGCAGAAACTTAACATCACACACAAAAAAGTACCGAACTAGACTGACAACCTTAGTTAGAACTAATGTCTATTGCCAGAGCCTGCCAAGGTTTTTGTTTACTTTTTCAGATGCCTTGCAGGAGGAGCTCTGATGACAGGCTCTATCTAACTCATGTCTCAGTTTTCATTATGAAAGGCATTTTGAAGAGTGTGCTGAGCCTAGAATTTGGAGTAAGGATTCTTTGATACTGTTTTCTGCAGGGCTGGCCTCAAGCTAACTGTAAAGTCAATTACTGTCTTCTTTCCTATGTCCTCAAGGTTGCCCCAAGTTCCTTTTCATCCACCCTCTCTCCTGTCTTTCTCCTGTCAACCTATACCTTCCCCATCAATAGAGACAAAAGTGTTGGGAATACTCGGAGGAGAAATCAGTAAGTTTCATTTTTAAATCAAAATGACACATATACATAATTTTTTTAAGTCAAAGAGTATTCCAAGTTAATAACAATAAGAAAAAAGCAGTTACTGCCTCCTTTTTCATCTCCTACTGAGCCACTCAGACACAACCACTTTCAGCTACTTGAATTTACCTTCATTTCCAAACAATGTGCTTATGAGTCTATTTATTTTTGCTTTCTAATTTTAACATTATCTATTGTTTTCTTTTTACTAACAATGTTTAGAAATCTGTACTCCACTTCTGCTAAACCCCCAAATGGTTAAATTACAGTTTGGTACAAAAATAGTTTTTTCATCATTGTAACAATACTAGAGGCCCAGTTCATGGATTTGTGCACATTGAAAGGAAATTAATTAGAAGAAATATTTTAATATCACTATTAGCCCTTTTTCTATAATAAAAGTGTCAATCAAATTCACGATCAACAATGACAGATCAAAACACATTTGTGCATTTGGTGCCAGCGAGAGCTTTATGTGTACTGTGCATGTGCAAGTAAACTTAGCCTTTTTAGATATAGAATAAACTTGCTTAATTAGACCTGCTTTCTGATGCAGCTAAACTTTTTTCAGCCCAGTAAAGCACACCCAAATTCTCTTTCAGATAATTATCAGCAAGCAGATTATTATTGTAGATCACACAGGGAGAACAAAGGGTAAAATATTTAACTAGAGCAGTGTCTGATTATATTCTGTGCAGTGAGAAAACCTGAAGTCATTTTCAAGGTCTATCATGTCTTCCTTTTCAGTCAAGTTTTTAAACTTTCTAAATCTCCATTTTTCTGGCTAACGAAAAGAAAATAGGATTCTACTGAGTCTCCTGCTACCTACTCCAGGACTTCAGTGAGTATCAAAGGAGATGATGCACATGAAAACACTTTACAACCATTTGGTTGAAGTGTAAAATGTTTGCACCTGGCTATAAAGCTGGTTGTGTTCCTGGGCTGAAGAAACTGCAAGGAGGCTAGTTGCTAGGGAGAGGAAGCTGGGCATTACTACATGATGTCATTATCCTGTACCCACAGCAATGGTTTCTGGGCTAGGTTGGGCTGTCAACTGCATTTTGCACCATGGAGTCTTGGTAGTGTTGGCTGCAATGTGGTGGGGTGTTGTTCTGGGGTGGTGGCAGGGCCTATGTCCCACTTGGGGGAAGTTGAGTGTTGGTTGGTGCCAGGTCCAAGGTGCTGTTTCTTTTTAAATGGCCAATGTGTGTCATGGAAGCTCCTGCATTGAGCGTCTGTCCCCTGTTGGTCAGTGCATCATACTTACTGGTTGGATGGTTGGATGGACACTTAGCATTTGAGCCTTTTATATATCTATATATATGTGTATGTGTGTGTGTGTATATATATACATATATATACACATATACACATACATACATATATATAGATAGATAGATAGATAGATAGATAGATAGATAGATAGATAGATATTGGCAGTAGTTCAGTCATATAGCATATTATGATTTTGTTTTTCTTTCTGTTTTAACATCTTCCCCCTGCCCCCAGGTTAATAAATGCCTCACTTAAATGTTTATTTTAATTCTACCCAACTAAATCAACCTCAAATTTCTCAAAGGAGTATCTCACAAGTGTAGGCAACAAATCAAGTCATCTACCAGGTATCCTGCCCGCCCCCCCCCACCCCTTTCTTGGAGTCTCCCCTCTGAAGCCCCTTGTATAATTAATTCAGTTTGGATTAACTGTTCTTGAGACATACTCCACAGTAGTAATCTGGATCTGTCCTCACTCTCCTATGAAGAATTTCCTTTGTCCCCTAAATTGGATGGCTTATTTCTTGGGTTTTTGTTTTTTTTTTTTTTGGTCCTCATTTCAGGAAACACCTTATAGTACCTTCCTGATGAAGGAGCACAGGAGGTAAATTTCTTCAGAGCTTGCTTTTCTTAAAGTGCCTTTAATCTATCTCCAACTTAATGAGTAGTAGTTTAGGGTTTGCATTTCTAGGTGAAAATTACTTCTGCTCAGTATTATATTGCCTTTGAGAAGTCCATCCTGTTTGGTTAGCTGTGATTGGTATGTGAGCTGTTTCTTTCTGCCTCCTCAGGGTGCCATCAAATTTCCTTTCCCTAAATCAAGATGTTCCAAAGTGTAATTATAGAATGTCAAAATTAAGTCATTTATACCACTTGACCCCTTGCTTAAGTTGGTTCATTTCTCTCTTTCACAGGATCAATTTAAATGTCTTCTAGTTCACAACTTTGTTTTCAATAATTGCAATTTGCCAAAGGCTTCAAAAGCTAGAATGTTTAGCACTTAATACATGGCATGCCACTCCCTGAAGCTAGCAGGACAAAGCACACTTCATTTTAGCGTCCTATTTTCTGTCCTTGAAAAGGTCTGGCTGGAAATGGTAAGGAAAATAGAGAGGGTCATTGCTGGTCATCCCCCAGATTAAAGTACAAGTTAAGATGAGAGGCCTGTGTCCTGCAAATGCATCTCACGTGCTGCTAAATGAGAGGTTGGAAACTCAAAGTGAAGGTCAATCAATGCCATCCAGGATTATTTTGAAGCAACTATTACTACTAATAGTGCTTCATTACAAATAAAAAAAAATCTTTGAAAATGGTAAACTGGATCAAATTCCGGGCAACTGTGAAAACACAGGAGAGTATGGCCACCCTAGATAGAGGGCATTTTGACTATTATCACAAAGAGACCCATTTCAGAATTTATGGAAGGAAGGTAATATCCTGTAATATTTATTAGAAATTTCTATAAATTGCTCTGTCCTGGGCATTCTGAAAAAGAAGGAATTGTAAAGGAAGAAAACAATTACTTGGCTACAGGAAGGGGTGCACACATAGGCATTAATATGGATTGAGTTGTAGCTAGAGGCAAAATGCCATGGATCCATCATTTTATGATATGAACAAAACTTCAACCACAATTTGGGGATTTTATACCCCTTTGGTGCTTCCAAACAAATGTTCCAGTTGGATGAGTGCTCAGAAAACAGCAGATTTAATACTATTTCAACTTTGAAATGCAGCCACAGTTTGCATGGAGTGAGAGTTGTTTATTAATTGGGCAACTTCGTAAGCTTGCTCTGAAGAGCTAGAAAATGTTGTGGACCTTGTGCGGGGCCCAATGTCCTCTGAGGTTGATAAATGGTACTTTTTATTGAGAAAGCCAAGGCTTTCTCGGTATTTACCAAGGGCAGTGCCATGTCTGAGGTCAAGAAAAAGCTTGATGAAAAAGTTCCTTTCTGGTGACTTCTATGAAAAAAAAAAAAAAAGAAAATGCTGAGCTCAGAAATAGACATGAATGAAATTGGAGAGTTGTTTTAGGACTATTTATTTACCTGCTTAAATAAATAATGTGTATGTTCCTATTACGTGCCAGGCTTGCTGCTACTGTAAAAGGCAGACAAGGTTCCTGCCTTCATAAAGCTTTGGGATAAATAAAAGGAAATATTTTTTAGATGGAGGTAATTCTAAGGTATCCATTATTTATCCTCTGCCCCTCCAATGAGCTCTGCATTTCAAACATAGATTGGTGCTAAGTGAACAGATTTTTGACAGCATATTAAGCAGGAATAAGGGATATTTGAGAAGTATACTCCTCATCAGATTGATCTAATGGAAGCAAAATGTTTATCTTATTCATACATATGAATAATAGTTAGAATGATAATAACTCACCATGTGCTTTCAATGTTCCATACACTGTGTTAGGGGCTCTCCCTGGATTATTTCATTTAATCCTCTCAACAGTCTCATATGCCAGGCACTATTATTATCTTCATTAAAAATTATTTTTATTGATTTCAGAGAGAAAGGTGGAGGGAGAGAGAAATAGAAATATCAATTATGAGAGAAAGAATCTTGATCGTCCTCCTGCACATCCCACACTGGGGACTGAGCCCACAACTGGGCATATGGCCCAACCGGGAATTGAATAATGACCTCCTGGTTCATAGGTCCACTAAACCACTGAGTCACTCAGGCTAGTCCATCTTCATTTAAAAAAAACAACAACAAAAAAAAAGAAAGAAAAAGTACTTTAAAAAAAGGTTAAGTAATTTACTTGTCCTAGGGTAGTGGTTGGCAAACAGTTTGCCGCTCTGTTGATTGAATTTGCCGACCTTTGGGATAGGGGCTTAATCACAAGGAACAACAATAAAAGCCTGTAATTATTGGAATTGAGAGTCTAGGACCTAGGGCATATAGCAAGTATGGATGAAACAAAAACTGAAACTAGTGAGTTTGATTGTGAAACGTCAATCTTAACCCCAAACATCGCCACTTCCATTAGATCCAGGCTAAGCAGCAGTCATTTGTGTGGTCACTATGGACAGTCTACAGAGTTGCTCTTTTCAGATGCTGAAATGGAGCAAAGGGATTATTGGCGGGTCTCAGAGGTCTTGTCACCACTGTTCAGAGCATTACCTTTCATCTTGCACTGCCTTTCTAGCAATGGAAGTATTATCTGTCTCTTGTCCATGTGTCTCTCTGTGGAAACTCTTGTCTGACTCCCAGTATCTGAAAAGTGGGCATATACCCACTCGACAGAACCCAACTGAAGAAGAAAAGTGACAATCCCAATTTGTTTTCATCCTATGTCAAAGTTGCTCATAAACAGCAACTCAAAAACAGCTCATAAGTTGGCTCATATAAATATCAGCTTGAAAAGCACTGGGGAATGTTCAAAGTGAAGAAGGGCTGAGATGGAATTGCTTACAACTCCTCTGTGTGTATGTGTATGGGGTGCGTGTATAATTGTGTAAGTCAAGCTAGTATCACAAATATTAAATTATTCAATTAGGCAGCACAAGATTAAGCCCATAAAATGTGTTAATGTGACACATCATTTCACAAATGGGATCTTAAGATGGCTTGCTGGGATTCTCCAACATGACAAAAATACCCATTAACTTTTACTGCACCTTGAGATTGAGATAGAACCCAGCTAATAGTTCAAGGAAGATGTGAGAGTGGAGTGAGGAGGGGCATTGGAAGTCATTGTTCTTGAGTAGTGATGCTGCCTTTGTAATATTCTTAAGTGCTTTTAAAAATTCTCTTCAGATATACAAATAAACTGTCCCAGTTAATCACTTGACAATGATGTCTACTCTTATTGAGTTATGGTCTGGTGAATAAACCATGCTTTAAAGAAGTAAGCTTTATTCAATGTATTATTTATTACATACTATTTGTTTTGTGCTATCTGTTTTTCATGTATTGTTATATATTAAATGTTGGAAAGAATCCACATATTATTGTGGGAAAGCATGGGACTTGGTTGGAATGTCTACAAGGAGGATTCTCCGAAAAGTTGGGGCCTCTGAGGGGACCTTGCCGAAGGCTGCAGCCCCTACCTTGACTTTTCCAAACAAGTTTGATCCTCCGTGGTGTTTTGCTAGAATCCCTGTGTTTAGTCTTTAAAGACACGACCTTGTAGAAGCACATACTTTCTCAGGGATACCTACCTTGCTAATTGTATCTAGACCTTAATTTTAGTTCAAGCTGTTATGACTGTAAAAGCCAAAGGAGGCAGGTGAACAGGGATACTTGGCGGTGATAGCCAAGTAGTGCCTTAGCCCTCTCTTTCACAGAAACCTGTGTGAGAGCAATCTGTTCATTCGTAGCTCAGGGTCTGCCAGTCAGTCCTGGTATATTATCTAGTTATTAAAGTGATGTTAACGAAGAATTTATAATAATGCGTCAAACACTATATAAAATGAATAAATCAAAAAATCTTATGCGCTGTAATTTTGGTAAAATATCCATTGGGAAAGACTAAGCGAAACATCCCAAAATGTTAACACCATTTATCTTTGGGTTACAAGATATGAGCATTAGCTTTTTTCCTAACTTCTTTTTATTCACTGTTCTTTCTGTGTTATTCATATTATCTGCCATAAATGTTATTTTCATAACCTCAAACCAAACTTGAAAATCTCATTTAAGAGACATTTGAAATATTCATAAGTAGCAATGAAAATTTCAATAAGCAGAGTCATCATTATGTTTTGGGTCTACAAAGCAGCTCCCAATATCAGACAATTTTAGTATTTTCAGCAAAAGTGATTTGTTCAAAGTATGAAGAAATATGGCTTAATTATAGC
The DNA here is from genome assembly GCA_011751065.1 of Lasiurus cinereus. Classification (NCBI taxonomy): domain Eukaryota; kingdom Metazoa; phylum Chordata; class Mammalia; order Chiroptera; family Vespertilionidae; genus Lasiurus; species Lasiurus cinereus. Next base: position 2,753,462 of record JAAGEH010000426.1, on the reverse strand, counting down.
TTTTTATCCAAATTCCACTTACGACAAAAGAGTTGAGGGGACCTGGACTGCACATTGACTTACTGTGGAGCTTGCACTGTGTGAGTGTATTGTTGGGAAACACAGATGTAGAAGATACCTTTCATTTGTTCTTGGGGTTCCTTGCCTGGAATGCCCTGTCCTGTCTCCCTGACATGGCTCACCTTCACTCCCACTGGTTCAGGACCTGCTTCGAGATTATTGTCTTAGGGAAGTCTTTCCATGCTCCTTTCTTCCTCCCCACTTAAACCCCAAAGAAAGGTTGTCCTGCTCAAAACACCCCCATAGCACTCTGCAGGGGACCCTTTCTACAACATGACTGTATCTCTGTGTAATTTATGCTTACCTGTCCTCCTGCTGTACTTCAAGCTCCATGAAAGGAGGAACTGTGTCTGTTGGTTCCCTAGTGTCTGAGATGGCCATCTGCTTTGCAGCATCATTCAGAGCATTCCGCAATAACTTTCCTAATAATTCTTTAGCGCCTAGCAAAGGGTCTAGTGCATAAGAATTCAGTAAGTCTTTGTGGCCAGCATGAGTGAATCCATCACATATTGGAGATACTGGATGTGAATTCTAAATGCATAAAAATCCCCACACAATTGAAATCTTGTTTGAAGAAGCAGCTTGGGAACATGATGGGAATTGGTTGTGGGGTGTAAAAATGAGGGCTGTGCCTTTCTTTAAATACATTAGTGTGTATATGTGTGTGTGTGTGTGTGTGTGTGTGTGTGTGTGTGAAAGTGAGTTGTGTATTAGTCAATCATATCCTTTAATCAAAAGTGAGGTTGAATGGTTGTATAACATCATTCTGGCTGAGAATGAAAGCAATGGACTGACTACTTGGGTTTGAATTCAAGCTAGTATCCTATATAATAAAAGCCTAATATGCTAAGTGTTTGACTATTCGTTTCACCAGTCGACCAGTCAATGTGATATGCACTGACCACCAAGGAGCAGATGCTCCAACCAATAGGTTAGCTTGCTGCTGGGGTCCAGTTGATTGGGACTGGGTAAGAAGGGCCATACACTCCCTGGAACCCTCCTGTGGTTCCTTACCACCCTGATCATGAACTGGTGGGGTCCCTCAGCCTGGCGTTTGCCCTCTTGCAATCTCGGACACCCTAGGGATGTTTCGGCCTGATCTTTAAGGGACCCTACCAGTGCATGAATCTGTGCACTGGGCCTCTAGTTTACTATATCCATGAATATAGCATATCACTCAACACCACAGTGCCTTAGTTAACTTGTATGTATAGTGGGGTGAATCTAATGAGCAGAATGAATTGAACAACAAAATAAGACCCAAAGAATGGAGGCATGGAGCAGACTGACATACCTCAATCTGGGATTAGGGAAACGAGAAGAGATAAACCAAAAAGTTTATATACTTAAAAGGCATAGCACCTGGACATGAGCAATAGGATAGTGAAGACATGGGAGGAGGGTAAGGGCTGGGAGATTAGGGGAAAAGAGGAAAAGGAAGATATCTGTAATGCTATCAACAGTAAAAGCTTATTTAGAAAAAAGATTATAAAGAGAAAATGAAATAAAACACATAAATCACTGAGCACAGAGTCCTGAAACGTTGTAGGTGTTCAAAAAGTCTCTTCGACAGAGGCAGTATTGTTATCCTATCTAATAAAAGAGCAATATGCAAATTGACCATCACTCCAATACACAAGGTGGTTGTCCCCATGGGAACACAAGATGTCCAGCAGGGGAGAGAAGTTGGGAGGGACCAGGCCTGCAGGGAAGGACAGTTGGGGGGGACCAGGCCTTGAGGGGAGGGCATTTAGGGGTGACCAGGCCTTCAGGGGAGAGCAGTTAGGCATCAATAAGGCTGGCAGGGGAGTGGTTAGGAGATGATCAGGCTGGCAGGTAGAAGCAGTTAGGGGCAATCAGAAAGGCAGGCAGGCCACCAGTTGGGAGCCAGCAGTCCTGGATTGTGAGAGGGGTGTCCAACTGCCTGTTTAGGCCTGATCCCTAAACAGGAGACCACAGAGTCCTTCATTGTTATTTTGTTCTCCTCATACCATGTCTATGTGCTGTATATGTTAATTGTTAACTATCCTATACTCACCAAAGTAAAAGAAGTATATGTCTTGACTGTTTTAATTTTTTGAGGAAATGCCATACTATTTTCCACAGTGATGGCACCAATCTGCATTCCCACCAGCAGTGCATGAGAGTTCCTTTTTCTCTGCACCCTCGCCAGCACTTGTCATTTGTTGATTGATAGTCATTCTGACAGGTGTGAGATGGTACCTCATTGTCATTTTGATTTGCATCTCTCTCGGATGATTAGTGACTTTGAGCATGTTTTCCTGTCTCATGGCCTTCTGTATGTTCTCTTTTGTAAGAGGTCTACCATATTTAGATCCTTTGCCCATTTTTTGACTGGATTGTTTATCTTCCTGATACTCCACATTCTTGATCCAGGGCTTTCTCTCACCTAGTAAAGCAGAGACAAAATTAACTCTGGGACTTCGCTTTTTGCAGGCCCCTATGGTTATGATTAAGGCTTTATCTAGGTATGATAATTCCTCCAACTAGAGTCATTTTATTAGTTTAAGAGGCTGTTGGTCTTTTTAAGGTGACTGCAAATCTCTGTTTCAGTTCACTTAGAGTTGAACTCTCAGGGGACATTTCATTTCCCAACCCCACATTGGTTCCTGGTTGCTCTCACTTCCCATTCTAAGAGGTTTCTCATTATTGCTCCCACATTGATCCTGCGATGGTAGTTCATGGATTGGATTCTGCAGAGGAAAGTGTTAAAGCGTGAAAATCAGATGATGCTTGAGATGCTTATTTCTCCCAGCTGTCTAATTCCAGGGTAACTGCCTTAAATTTTGTAGCCCCAGAACCTTCCCTGTCAGTCTGGGCTATGAAACACCTTTGCCAAACACATTTTAAACAAAACAACAACAGGAAAAGGCTTTTTTTTTTCCCTCTCATGAACTGTTTTAAATTTCTGTTCTAATTGTTCTGGTTCAGTGGCCACCTGTTCCTTACAATCTGTTACTTTAGTTAAATATATAGGCATAGCCATTTTTTTTATCTTAAAAGGTTTCAGGGTCTACTTTAGCAACTTGTGACTCAAAGTGTGGTCAAGCAGGGATATTGCTGCATTAGCACCCACTGGGAACATGTTGGAAATGCAGAGACTCAGGGCCCCAGACTTACTGAATTCGAATCTGCATTTTAACAAGATCATCAGAGAATTCATGATAGTAAAGTTTTGAAATCTATCTGACTTGCATTGCATTGGAATATTAATTATTTTTTAAATTTTTAGTTTTTCAATTTTTATTTTTTTCAGCCTTACTGAGGCAGAATAGATCTATAAGGTTGTAAGATATTTAATGTGTATATCATGGTGATTTGATACATAAACCTTGTGAAAGGATTCTCAGTGTTTATTTAGTTAATATCCATCACTTTATATCAATCAGGAAAAGATATATCCTTTGGGTAGAAGAATTAGCAAACGCCATAGATTTGAGCATAGTGGGTATAATTTTCCCCATGTTTTTGTGCCTATTGGCAGAGTGTGAGCAGATTTGGTGGCCTTGCTTGGTATGGCCATCCCCAAGCTCCTTTATTTCCTACCATGTAAAATTTCTACAATGCATGCATGCTATCCGAAGGATGCCAGGACTCTAAAACACCTCTTCCCATAAAGCTGAATTTCTAGCAAAGAACAGAGCTTACATCCACATGATGTCTAGACAATCCTGTGTTCCTCCCTTATAATATTTCACATTGTTTATCTTAGCTCCAAAAGTTGCAGGCACTTTGAGGTCAGGATTTGGGTCTTTCCTTTCCCACAGGAACTTGAATTAGAGTTCTGGTTACAGAGAAGACTCTCAACAAATGTCGGTTGATGATTGGTTACAATTCTTTGGCTTTCATATTAGTAGTTGAAACATCTGAAACGACTCAGTTTTAGAATGGGGTTAACTAAGGCTGTCTTTCATGACCAGCTCACCCCAACACTCTATTACAGTATTTTTATGTTGCATGGAAAAAACTCACCAAGATCTCTTAGAACATAAACACCAAAATTGCATTCCATTCCTACTTGAGTCATAAGGAACTAAGTTTGTGGGAAGAATGGGTTTGAAATCTACATTGCTTCTCCTTTATTTCAGAGCTTGTTTTATAATAAACGCATCATGTTACCAAACAAAGACAAGCACTTTCAATTGTCTCCCTGTTGTCAAAAGAAGCTAGCTCCCTCAACTTAGTGGGAAACAATGAACTGGCTGATGTGACATTACAAAGACCACCCTTCAACTGATGGGCTCATTTTCTACCTTGTTAACTCATTGCAGTCTAGACACAGTCTCTGATGAACAGATTCTATGATTATTCAGAAGAATAATTCCCTAAAAACAATTCTGTTGGGGAAAAGAAAGATCAGTGTAACAGCAACTCAGCAACTTCATCCATGACCTATGTGGGAGCTAACAGAGAGATAACAAGTAGTTGGCTGAATTTTTCTTTCCTTTTTCTTCTCACACAGTGTTGGCCTAGGAGATGTAGAAAGGAGGAACTTTGCAATATTTTAGGAGTGCGTCTCTACTTGTCTGCTCAGGCTGTGGTTCCTGACTATAGGGCTGGCTCTCAGCTGAGGGCAGAGAAAAGAGGAATTGAGCCAGGAAACCAGGATAATGGCTGTGGAACTAAAAGATGTTCCTAAGAATCAAATTTGAAGGACTTCACAATGAACCAAATCAAAAGGATTAACAATGGGTTAGGAAAGACTGAAGTAGGAGTCAAAGCCAAGTGGAATCCATTCAAAGGCAACTTTTAGGCCATAGGGAAGCCAGCATGATAGTTTCTGGTATTATCTCTCAGTTATAAAGAGCAAACAGATACAGGTGGTTAACTGACAAATAAGAATAATACTGCCTAGGTGACAATATATTCCATTCAAAGAACGGTACAAAATATGTGGCTTTATTTTTAACTTCCTCCTAAGGTTGCCATAAACCTTTTACAGAATCTGTCACTACTGCACAATGGGGAGTCCCTTATCTTGCTGGTTCCATCTTTTGTATGTTCTTCTCTAGATTTTCCATCTTTTATTTTTACACTTTGTACATACCTCCTCCTCTCACCCCCACTCTTATTCTGGTGTCCAGCTCCATATTGAGGTTGGCCACATGGTTCACAAGATCATGAAAATCACTGGCTCTGTCTTAGAAGGGTGGGGATAGGACCTTGCTGTTTGTCAGAGGGTAGGCTTCAGGCATTCAGATTCTTCATAGAGAAATAGCTATAAAATCAACAAAACTTTCTCTTGATGCATTTTCATTGCTGAACTTTGATGAATTCTTCAACCATACTAGCAGCTCTCTCTTTGATCTCTTATCAAAAACCTTGTTCACTAGTAATAACAAGAGAAAGAAGTGGGTACGGGGGAAAGAAAAATATTGTGTCTTTATGTTGCTGAAAAGGAAATTGGCTCTTATGTGGAGGAAGAAGACAGGAATGTTATCTGATTCTGACTAAAAAAGCTTGAGAAACAGTATTTACCCAATTTTGAAGCATCTTACAAATCAGTGTCCTACTATTTTGGCCACTCAGCTCTTGTACTGAATTGCTTAAAACCTATTATGTGAAACTTGTATCTTCTTCAATCATTTAAAAGGAAGCCTTACAGATTTTTTCTGGGGTTCATATTTACAAAGACATTCCCTTTAAGAGGAACTTAGAGATAGGTTAAAAAAACTCCAAAGTTATGTCAAGGTGAAATAAAGCTTTGGATTAGGAAGAATTATTCATGGGCTTCATAATTGACAATCCTGTGCAAGATAATTGGAACATCATTTCAGAAAGTCCTTGTAACTTGATTGAATTTAAGTTGTGTCCCAGTGTTCAGACTAAAGGTACACAGAATGCATAATCATGTTGAAATAAAAGCTAAAGGAATTTTGGGTAAAAAATTGAAAGTAAAAAATGTGGACATTAATGGACACAAACCCAGGAATCAGGGTTGTTTCAGGACACAATCCACACATATGCTGGCCCCTAACAGAAGTAAAAGATTAAATAAAGAGGGAAAATTTTCAGTAATGATAGTAAGAAGCTAGGAAAATTCTTTGGTGGGTGGGATGGGAAAACTGAGACAGATAGCTGAATTAACTGGTCAAGCAATTTATAACCAGATATTGAAGGTCACCAAGGTGGAAAGTCCTGAGCACCTAGCAATGAGAAAACTGGTGCCAGACCTCACCCTCAGAGTAGTCTTTTCTTCCCTGGCATGTTGCTGGTCATACAGTTCAGACAATACCCTCTCTTTCCCACACCCAACTTTTTCTCCCTAGAGATAACTTCTAAGTCTCAATTATATTTCAGCACCAGGTTCAGAAAAGCAGCAAAGCTAAGTGGGCAATGCCATGACCAGCTGCAATGATAATGACACCCTGCCCTGGTGCCCACCAATCAGTTCTCCATGATTTAGTCAGCTGTGACTTCCATTCATGATCACCAGCACCCTGAGCTATAAAACTAGCTCTCCAGAGTAGGGAAACCATGAAGTAGTAGTTCTGCAAACCCAAACTTACAGCAAGTGTCCAATACAGTTGGTTATCTTAAAAAGAACCATTCTTTCTGGATTTGTCACATGCAGAAAGCTACAGAAAAATGGAAAGTCAATACCAGTGTTTAGATATTTCTTTGGTTTATGGAGATGTTCTAACATTGTTTTCATCAGTTGTGAGGGATGGTGATAGATTGTATGAACATATGTGTGGTGCTCAGGGTAGCTAAAATAATCCTTCTATAGTCAGTCTATCCCTACTATCAAAGGCAGGGAGAAATTGACCAATAAGATATGGATATGCATAAACTTAATATTTATCCTTGTATGCCATTGAGAGGAAGAATGCATAGTAACTAGCCTTTTGAGATAAACTTATAGAGATTACTCAAGACAATTTTGGAGATGGTGGAAGTCTGTGGTAAATATTTCAATCAGTGTTGAGTTATGGTAGAGTTGGGGACATTCTATTCTTTTGTAAACAATATAAAATCTTGTTCCTTTCTTCCAGAACTGTCACTGTGAACCAGTGCCTCCTGAAACAAATGGCCTAGGTCCTAGGAGACTTCCCATATGATGACACACAAAAATTTCCCCTGGTATGAACTGTGCCCAATGTCCATACACCAGAGATGCTCTGAGACCACAGAGGTCTAGGAGGTCACAGCTCTGTCATATGGCCGGCGTCGCCAAGGCGGGGAAGACCCCAGGGCATTAATTATTATTATATTCTGGGCTCTGAATAGAAGCAAATCTGTGTAGTCTACTTCTGGCCAACTACCCAGAGGAGGAAAGACATTTAGCTAATGTTTACAGGGAGCTTTCACATATGCTACCTTATTGATTCTCTCTCTCTCTCTCTCTCTCTCAAACAAAATAAAACAAAATAAAATCTATTTTGGGATGTTGGGATTTTCCAAATTTTACTTTAAAGAGACTGAGGTTCAGTGGTGGTAGCTGACTTGAACTGGTAGGCCTTTTGATCTGCACAACATCTCAGCTGCTTTTCTTTCTTTCCTTAGGTTGTATTTGTACCATCCATAGAGCTGAGCACTCTAGTAGCAAATGAGGGGATGCTCTTAAATGCTGGCATCTGATTCAGATGACTATAAATATTTTTAATCAAAGAGGCACTGTCAGTTAACTTTCTCTTGGGAGTCAAGGCTAAGTGTCTTTATCTGGCATCCTAAAGGACTTTCTATGGCAGTGGTCGGCAAACCACGGATCATGAGCACATGTGGCTCTTTGGCTCCTTGAGTGTGGCTCTTCTACAAAATACCATGGCCTGGGCGAGTCTATTTTGAAGAAGTGGCTTTAGAAGAAATTTAAGTTTAAAAAATTTGGCTGTCAAAAGAAATTTCAATTGTTGTACTGTTAATATTTAGCTCTGTTGACTAATGAGTTTGCTGGCAACTGACTCTGGGTGTTGTAAAGAATGAATCTTTCCTGTTGTCCTTTGGATTATGTTCCTTTGTGAATTTCTTTTCTTTTTTTTTTTAGTTTTTCCTCCCATATTTTCTATCCTCCAACCTTATACCACTCTCTACCTATGTTTCTCTTTCCTCCACAAGTCTAAGGCATGGAAGAGATCTGGGTTCCAGGATAGAGCCATAGATTTAGTTTCAAATAGGATCAACTTGCAAAAAGTTGTAGCTATGGGAAAGCTAAGAGAAAAATAACTCCTAAGTGTTTGAATTTCCACTGTTTTAACTGTTGTATATTTGGCAACTATAGTCTCTTTTCCTTTCCCTTCTAAACTAGATACTCATTAAAAATATTATAAATTTCTAATAATAAAATGTAAAATTATAAATATTTTCTTTTTGTAGAGTAACATGGCTAAAAGATGTGGTCAATGGGAAAAGGGAAGGAGTTACTGTGATGCCAAGATACCTGGCTCAGGTGTTTACAATGATAGTGGGGATCAGAGATGAGGACCAGTTTTGGGGAAAGCATTCAGGATTAGATGTGATAAATGTGAGGGCCTGTGAGATGTTCAGGGATGGCCATGAAGCATTTGGATTTTTGGATCTGAAACTCAGAAGACAAAGATTTTGCTGGGAAACAAAGATTGGGCAACATTAGCTTAGAGTGATTAATGTCCTATAGTAGATGAAATTGCCCAAGAAGCCCATGTATAGAAAAATGAAGCCAAAACCTCAGTGATTTAAGAGATAGAAAAGAAAGTGAAATACGCAAATATGATAATAAGTGTGTAGGGGGAAAAAGTCTTAGTACAGTTAAAACTCAGAAATGCTAAGATGGAATGAATTATCATAATTTGGGCTCCTTTTTCCCCAAATCCAAAGTTCTTTTCCAGGCCAATACCTGTGCCCCATTCCACCTGGCCATCTGTGATGGCAATGCTTGGATCAAGGGAGTGAGTGCACCACACTCCTAGTTTGCATGGGCAAAGAACAACTCCACAGGGACATGATGATTCATTTTTACTCTCAAATACAAATAAGACTCAATGAAATGTGAAGCCCTTACCGACTAATCTAGACTTGTTTTTGGGTTTTAATATTTTGTCTTCAACCATTTGTGTAAGCATGTGTTTAATTTAATTATTTGGGATCTTTGTATCCACCACTATATAAATAAAACCCCTAGCAAATTGCCTTCGTTTTGTTTGTTTTCCAATCAGACAGCATTTCTAAGACAAGAGGAAGGAATAGGTTGGGTTAAAAACAATGTCATTAGAGAAAACTTGTGTGTGTTAAGTAATTTTCAGAGGGGCTTTATATCATCAGAATGGTGGCTTTTCTTACTACTATCTGAATCACACTTGGAAGGCCTGGCTCATATCCCTGAGTGGTACTTGAGTTGAACCACAGTCTGCAATTTTCTCAAAAGCAATTACTAAGAAAGGGCCTTATTGGAGAGGCAATGAAACCATTCATCATCACAAAAACACTTCCCACCAGGCATGAAGACCCTTATGAAACACTTGCTGGGCTGGGTAGGGTGTTTTGTTTTTTGAGTCTTCTTGAGGCTATCCTTCCTCAGTCAGGGGAGTGGGAAGTAAAGGCGAGAATCTGAAATGAACAAGACCAGAAGATTCTGTTGTTGAAGGAACATTGACATTATGATTTTTCTAAAGTACTCCAGGTCCAGTATATACATGAACCCATCCACGGCTCTCATTTCTTGTTCCCCTGGGCTGAATGGAAGCATGCCAGTGCCCCTCTTGTAGTTTCTAGATGTGATCTTGCTAGGACACATCATGTCACATGGGTCATGCTGTTCATCTGGCAGCCTATATGTTCAGGTGTGCATTTTTGGAGGTCTCAGTTATACCTGGGGTTGAGTCCTGTCTCTGACACTCCCAGTATCACCTGAGGTGAATTAATTTTGGAAAATTCAATTACTGTATCTGTAAGGTGGAGAAAATAATAGTAAGAATAGAATTCATTTCATAAGGACATTGTGAGATTAAATAAGTGGATGCATGTATATAAAATGCCTGGCTACCAGACATTGAAATTGGGACTCAATCATTTTTCTTTTGCTCTGGTGGGTTTATTTCTAGCTTACAGGGGCAAGATGTTTTTAAAGACAAGAAACAAGGGGTGGAGGGGGGGAAGCAGAAGCAGAGGCAAAGAAGCAATGAACAGACTGTCGTGCTACAGTGGGAAGGCAGGGGAAGTTGGGGAGGAGGGGCCTATAGGAGATCAACCAAAGGACTTGTGTGCAGGTGTGTGTAGGCATAGCCAGTGGATACAGGGCAATGGGGGAAGGCGGGGGGAGGAGGGGGACAGAAGAGGGTATGTACTTGGGGGGTGGGGAGGGCAATAGGGGGAAAAATAATAAATAAATAAATAAATTAATTAATTAATTAAAAAAAGAAAATTAAAAATAAATAAATACACCCTCCCCCAAAATAATAAAGAACCTGGCAGATGGTCCATGTTCAGTGAATGGGAGTCATTATTTATCAACTAATGAGATTGAAATCGTCTATGGTCTCTAACAGAGTGTATGATCTGGGGAACTTGTTAAAAAATATTTGGGGGCTTATTTCCCAAAGATACTATTGTTTTAGTTCTGGGGTGGGATCCGGAAATCTGCATTTTTAGTCAGTTCCCAGGTAATTTGGATACTTTGCAAAAACACTTTGAGAACCACAAGAACAAATGCCTGATTTCCCAGAGCTCCCTTAGAGTACTGAGACTCTTAGACTCCAATCTCAAGTAGAGAAAAGAGGAAATTCACCTGAGATTAAAATGATTGCCAGGCAAAGTTCTGAAGGTAGGAGGATTCTGGTTGATGGAGAAGTGAAGGGAGAAAGGTAGAAACTTGCCACAGACAAAGGGATGACAGACACAATGACTCCAAGGTTATATGAAGAAGGAAGTGTTGCCAGGAAGAAGAGGTGCATAACTGGAGGCCACAATGGGGGTGGAATGTAGGAGGTGAGGAGAGTTAGCTGAGGAAGAGACTGGTAATGCGCACAAAGAGCTCCCGGTTCCCTCCTTCACGAAGCGACTGGTTGGGAAGATTATTCCTGGAACGTTGTGCATGGCAGCTGAGAAGCCCTCATGCAGCTGGCAAGTGTCAGGTCTGGGCTCATTAGGACTTGTGTTAAGGTGACAGCCTTTGGAACAGAAAACCAGCAACAACATCTCTAGGGTGTTTTGGGTAACGATTCACTGAATTTTAAAAAGTGTTCAGGACCAGCTCTGGGGAATTGCACAGGGCCAGAGTTGCGGTAAATATGGACATTTCACCATTAGAGAGTGAACAGGGAGTTTGCCTCAGAGCAACAAAACATAAAGGTATGTAAGATGTAATAATTGTTGAAAAGACTGATATCTAAGCACACCCTCTGCACCTTTCCAGTGGTGACAGGGGGCATACCTGGACCCTAGATTTGTTCTTCTCCCGGGCTCTGTTTCCATCTTCAAAAGTTGCCCAACACAACCCATATATTGAAACAGTGTGGGGAGAAGGAGGTGGGGAGGTCTCTGACATGTCATTGAGCTCTGCCTCTCTGTGTCTTCTGTTCCAGCTTGCTGGGTACCGGCTGTAGTGAGAGTGATGCTGAGGCCCCAGGGACTTCAGTCTGTTCTCTCTGCAGTGGCTGCTGGCTCCATCCTGGGAATGGAGAGTTGAAACCCAGGATACCTAGTTTTCTCTTTGCTTCCAGGATTTATTCTTAGAGGTGATGGAAGGGGATGGGGAAATGGGTTTTCGAAAAGGAAGATGGATAGTAAGTTTTGATTGCTATGACAGCAATCTTTTAACTGCCCCTGGGAACAAGCTATACTTGAAAAAAAAAATAAAACAAAATAGGACTATATTGGTATTAATTTCTTACTCCAACTCAGCATTACAACTCTGTAATCACTCTTAAATGGTCTATTTGCTCTATCACAGCCAAAAATGTTTAGAGATCATGCTTGTACTTATAACTCATAGTTTCCAATTTTTTAAACTGAATTTGCCTTGAATCTGGCCAGGGACTTCTTCAAGGCAGCTTAGTTGCTGTTTCACAGCAACCGTCTGTATAATGAATGTTTCCCCTGCACTTTAATCCTTTCTTCCTTCCTTTTTACTTCTGGGTAGTTTGCTTTTTGCTTTCATTATTCTCTTTTTGCAAGAAGGAAATCTGTGAAGTAGAAGAGTCACGGGCCAGGTGCCATGGATAATCACTCTTCCTTGGCTTTGTAGAGCAGAGACACATGGGCCTTACATTACTGTGAGTTTCTTGAAACTTAAGTGAAGATTTTAAATGACCAAGTCCACAAATCCACAAATGTATAATGAGTGTTCTCCATAATAATAAAAACAGTAGAGCTAAACAGATGTCAGTCACAAGCAAGGCAATTGATAAATATTTTGTGTGCCTTATTTATTTGAGTCCTTTAAACACTTTATGAGGTAACTATAATCTCCATTTAATAGCAAAAAACAATAGGCTCAGAAAAGTTAGGTACCTTATCTAAAGTAAGTGACAAAACAGTAGTAAGTGGATGTTAGATTTTTGTCTGTTATGGAAGGATTTTAATGAGATGTGAAATATTAGTGTATTTTTTTTCATAGAATTAAGGAGCTGGAAGAGACCAAAGGATGTGAATGCCATCTTTTGTGTGAGTATAAATTAGGTGGCACTGACCAGATAATAATGGAACCGAGGACCAAGTTCTACCAGAAAAGCCTTGCAAGATAATTGTGAATGCTGGTACCAAAGGCCTTGATCTCACATATGGGGATCACCAGATGTGTTAGGGAAGTTATGAAGCCCCGGTATAGACCTGGAACAGAGATACAACAATTATACTGGAAGAAAGATTGAGAGTCCCAGGATGAAAGTGATGCCAATGAACTTTGATTAATGAAACATTCTAGTATTTCAGGACAGGCATAGGAGGCTAGACAACTCCCTTGGAAGACAACACTGCAGAATAAGAACAGAGATTTAAGACCCTGGCAATTTGACTCGTGAGCAAGTCACAGGTGTAAGGGACTGGCTTAGCTAAGAGGTCAGAGATACAGTGAAATTGCCCTCCAGGATGAAACAGTCAAATCTGAATAGGTATAGCAATAATAAATCTAAGATGGACTACTCTCTGAACTTTTCTTTAGGTAAGTGGTACCTATTCAGAGATTGAGAGTTCAAGGTCAACTCTCCCGCCCAAGGGAGATAGGGGTACTGGGGAAAAAATGAATTGGAACTTGGGTATAGGAATCAAGACAGGAACCGTAACTGAGCCAATAGCAGGAGCTGGAGGGTTGAGGGTGATTTGAGATCTATCAATGTGGGATGGACATAGTGGGATAGTTATTCCTGGGGTTCTATTCCTTGTTCTCAACAGAATACTCAGGGAGCAACCTGAAATCATATTTCTTATCATTAGCACACCGATCTTAAGTTTTACAGAGATACCTAATTTATTGTGTGCACATATTCTCTGGCTTTGAGATTGGATTAGTCAGAGACGGGGACAAGGTAAAACTTGAAGAAAATCTATCGTTAGGCCAAGCTGTCATGAGCAATGCAGGACCACAAAGAAATAGGGAGGAGGCTTGTCTGGGCTCTGAAAAGGGGAACATAGACCTATATAAAAGGTCCCTAGCCCAGCAAATTATGCCAGTTTATCCAGTAAGTAATACCTCAGAGAATAAGTGGAATTAACTCCAGACCTGCCCCAATTTTCTTTTTCTTTTTTAAAAATTTAATAAATCTTTATTATTCAGATTATTACAATTGTTTCTTTTGCCTGCCATAGCTCCCCTCCACTCAGCTTCCACCCCACCCTTTGCCCTTACCTGTCCCCATTGACCTCATTCATAGGTGTACGATTTTTGTCCAGTCTCTCCCTGCACTCCCTCTAACCTTTTCCCCCTGAGAATTGTCAGTCCACTCCCTTCGATGCCCCTGATTCTATTATATTCACCAGTTTATTCTGTTCATCAGATTTTTTTATTCACTTAATTTTTAGATTCACTTGTTGATAGATATCTATTTGTTCTAATTTTTATCTTTACCTTTATCTTCTTTTTCCTCTTCTTAAAGATTACCTTTCAGCATTTCATATAATAATGGTTTGGTGTTGATGAACTCCTTTAGTTTTTTCTTATCTGTGAAGCTCTTTATCTGCCCTTCAATTCTGAATGATAGCTTTGTTGGGTAGAGTAATCTTGGTTGTAGGTTCTAGCTATTCATCACTTTGAATATTTCTTGCCATATGGGTGCTCCCTTGTAGTTAACTAAGTGTTTTTCTCTTGCTGCTTTTAATATTCTCTCTTTGTCTTTTGCTCTTGGCACCCCCATAATTCTGATGTTGGTATGCTTGAAATTGTCTCAGAGGCTCCTTACACTATCTTCACATTTTCAGATTCTTTTTTCTTTTTTCTTTTCCAGTTGAGTGTTTTCTGCTTCTTCATATTTCAAATCTTTGACTTGATTCTTGCATTCCTCTAGTCTGCTGTTAGATCTCTGTATAATATTTTTTATTTCAGTCAGTGTATGTTTAATATCTAGTTGGTCCTTTTTCATCTCTAGTTAGTCCTTTTTCATCTCTTCTTGGGTCTCACTAAATTTATCCATCTTTTTCCTTCAAATTCTTGAAAAACCTTATAACTGTGGTTTTGAACTCTATATCCAGGTGTTTGTCTTTTTCCATTTCTTTCATTTGTGATCTGTTCCTTTGTCTCCACATTTTTGCTGCTTCTCTGAGTTGGTAGAGTAGCTTTGTGTGCTAGGATTCCTATATGGCCCAATAGCTCTGCCTCCCCAGTTACCTGACATGGACTCTCTTGGTGCACCCCTTTGTGGACTGTGTGTACAGCCTTGTTGTAGTTAAGTCTTAATTGTTGTTGGTATCACTGTGGGGGATTGACCTCCAGTGAATTGGTTGTGAGGATCATCTGTGTCTACGCCGGGAAAACTTCTGTGCTGGGGTCAGCCTTATGTGATACAAGACTTGCAAAATTGCAAAAGCCTTTGTGTTCAGCTTGGGTGGGGCAGAGTCTCAGAGCTGAGCAGATAGCTTTGGCTTCCCATCAGCCCTGCCCTATGTGGACCCTGCATCTCAGTGTTTCTGGGTATATGCTGCAGGCCTCTCTGCGCACTCACGGTTGCCAGACCTCTGCCTTTTGCAGCTCCTCTGAGTTTCCGTGCACTCCTCACTTTTCACAATAATCCAGACTTTACCCATATGAGTCTTGCCTGGAACTGGGGTTCAGTGCAGTCAGAACTGGGATTTAGTGCAATTGGGAGTTTCCATCTCCCTCCTGCTAGAGGAAGCCAGCCAGTCATTCTGCTGCCCATCCTCTCCATGAGTGTGTTTCCGTACCTCAGTTTTTTGCAGATCCTCTGAGTGTCTGTAAGCTTCTCTCTTTCCTTCTAGTTATAGAATTTCCACTCAGCCAGATTTTCTGTGATTCTGGATAACGTCCGTTTTGTCTTTTAGTTGTAGTTTTGAATTTGTTGTGCAAGGCAGCAGTTTAGGTATTCACCTATGCCGCCATCTTGGGTTCTCCTTAGTACTCGGTTGCAGACTCCTTCCTGACCCAGCCCCTGGTCTGGGCTCGTGCAGGAGGCAACCAACCGATGTGTTGCTCTGACATCGATGTTTCTCTTTATCTTTCTGTAGTTAAGTCTTGATTGTTGTTGGTATCACTGAAGGGAATTGAACTCCAAGCCAATTGGTTGTGAGGATCAGTTGTGTCTGTGCTGGAGTCAGCCTTATGATACAAGACTCACAAAATTGCAAAAGCCTCTGTGTTCAGCTTGGATGGGGCTGAGTCTCAGGGCTGACCAGACACCCTTGGCTTCCCATCAGCCCTGCCCTATGAGGCTCCTGGGTATCAGTGTCCCTCGGTAATCACTGCAACCCTCCCTGCGCACACCTGCGCTCATGCACCTCCAGACCTCTGTCTTTTGCGGCTCTCCTGAGTTTCTGTGCACTCCGGGTACCTGTATGAGTCTGGTCTCCAGAGTCTCACCCGAATGTGGGGTTCAGTGCAGTCGAAAGTGGAGTTCAGCACAGTTGGGAGGTTTGGTCTTCTTCCTGCTAGAGAAAGCCAGCAGCACAATCAGCAGTCAGTCCTCTCTGCACGCACTGGCATGTGAGCCTCCAGACCTCTGCCTTTTGTGGCTCCCCTGAGTTTTATGCACGCCTCCCTCTTTTTGACAGTCCAGATTCCCCCAATATGAGTCTCGCCCAGCCTCGTTCAGTGCAGTTGGATCTGGGGTTCAGTGCAGTGAGGAATTTCTGTCTCTCTCCTACTAGGGGAAACCAACAGGTACTCCACTGCCCATCCTCTCCATGAGGTGTCTCCGTACCTCAGCTTTTTGCAGCTCCTCTGAGTCTCTGTGAGCCCCTCTCTTTCCTTCTAGTTGTAGAATTTCCACTCAGCCAGCTTTCCTGTGGTTCTGGATGATGCCTGTTCTGTCTTTTAGCTGTAGTTTTGAAATTGTTGTGCAAGGCAACAGTTTAGGTGTTCATCAGTTTAGGTGTGCTGCCATCTTGGTTTTCATGCCTCACTTTTCTTATTTGTAATTATCCTGTCTTTTATTTTCCTGTTTTCAATTCTTTTCCATTCTTAGTCTTTCTCTGCCTTTATTCTTTCTCAGAATACTTTCTGGTTTTTGAACTTTGGCTTCTGTTGCTTTTCCCTGGTAAGTCACTTTCATTAACTAGTCCTATATGATGTGGATTTGACCGCTTTTGTGCATTTACTGCTTTTTCTTGCAAATCTAATAGTCAGGGCTCAATCCTATAAATTAACTTGGATAGTTGTTGGTCCTTGTATTTCTGAGCAATGCCATAGTCTCTATTTCTATTGTGGCTAATTCTCAATACATTTGACAAAGCAACATTTCTCAAAGTATGCTCCCTGGAATGCTAGCCCCACAAAACTTTCTGTGCAAAGGCTTCTTTGGTCATATACGTATGGGAAGCAGAGTGCATTATATCTTCCTCTTGGAGACATACATTAAAGCCTCTGAGAAGTCCTGCAGTAAATGAAACTCTTCAAAAACAAAAAGTTACTCATTATAATACCTATAAAATTTCTCGGAATATAGTGTTCCAAGAAACAAATTTGGGGAAATGCTGTCACAAAGCATGGTTTGTGTTAGGCTTTCTGTTTAAGTTGTTAGGCTAAGTGAGATTTAGTGATAGCCAACAGGTTTAGAAGATAATAAAATGTTTATTTGTTTATTTATTTTTGCAAATAAATATTTTCTCTTGATACTGCATTCTAATGACTACAAAATCCCTCTATAGTCTGTATAGAAGATTTAGTTCTATTTGTGAATTTCTCAGACTAAAATGAGAATAAATAGAAACAAGTACCTTTCAGAATATTATTCAAAGATTATTTTAATTTGGGAAAGGAGGAGTAAAACACATCTGAATTTATTTCTATTAGAAATGCACAATAAAGTAAATATAACATTGTACTAGTTAATATGACGTGTTAACCTCATAAAAGTGTTGATTCTTAGAATTAGTGAATTTCTCATGAAGGAAGACATAGCTGTTGAGTCAGTAATAAATAGGCCTCCACTTCTATCAGTGAGTCATTGAAAGACAATGAGAAGTAAACCTGTGTCTCTTATATAATCTCTTAGTAAGTTCAGCAGAACAAATAACTTATCTTTCAGTTGGGCTCCAGTTGATGTCTTCGTTTGAAGGCCATACTCATGAGGAGTACGCATCACTAAACATTAAAATCACCCTCCAAGCAGTGACATGCCATGCTAGAAGAGGCACTTGGGAAATAGAGAAAAGTAGATTCTCAACTTCCATTCATTCTTTCTTCAGGCACATACTTACTGAGCCTAATGGCAGCAGAATCACCAGCAGTATGAAATTATGTTTCTGTTGAATTCCACTCCCACCACCTCTCATATTGCGTGCTGAGTGTGGTTGAATTCCTAATGGATGTAAGCTTAAAGGATGTAAATTCACTCCACAATAATCAACAAGCCCTGACTTGTGAATATGGCTCAGATATTTTATAGTGCTTCTCTGCACTCTGAATCAGAACACCAAAGAATCTCCTTCCCCTGAAATTATAATATAAGAGACACAGGTTTACTTCTCATTGCTGTCTCTTCTTGTTTCCCTTCACCAAACATCTATGATATTAGCTCTATTATTTTTTCAGACATTTTTTATTTTTTCAAGATTTCAGGCAGAAGTGCAGACAGCTGTGATTCTCTTTGGCCTTTTTGATGATTGATGAAGTTGTCTTCAGATTCACTCTTGGTTTCTACCTAGTCTCTTTAGTCTTAAAGGCTTTGGGACTGTGTCAAGGAGAAAAGTGTGAAAGATGTCTACATATTCTATGGACTCAACCCCACTCCCATGCCTAATAATGCAATTTGGAGACAGGGCTTTAAAGGAGTAATTAGGATTAAATGAGGTCATACAAGTGGGATCCTAATCTGAAAAGATTGGTGGCCTTATAAGAAGAGGAGGAGATCTCTCTCTC
The DNA here is from genome assembly GCA_011751065.1 of Lasiurus cinereus. NCBI lineage: Eukaryota > Metazoa > Chordata > Mammalia > Chiroptera > Vespertilionidae > Lasiurus > Lasiurus cinereus. Next base: position 2,734,945 of record JAAGEH010000426.1, on the reverse strand, counting down.
GCCCTGTGTGCACACACTGAGGAAAGACTGTGTGAGCATGGGAGTGTGTGGGACAAGCTGAGTCCTGCCATTCCAGTCCCTGAAGACCAAATGTTCCTGAGATCACAGAGGGATAATCCTCTGTCTATAAGGTTTTTCTTAGTGGTGAAAAGCAGGAACCATGGGAGTCTGGTTGGAGCCATTTATTGGTGTTCTGGCTCTATTGGGTGGCTGGGTGACTTTGGACACAATACTCAACCTTAGTTTCATTGGTTAAAAGAGGAAAATTATAAATACATCATTTGTAGGACTCACATGGAGTGTGTATAAAGCACTAAGCACAGGTAAAAAATAACACTGAAAGCATGAACAGGAGTAAGGAAATCCCAATGTCCCCTCTTTAGGCTTCCCTGCCTAGATTTATGCTGTCCCTATTTCCAGTCTCTGGGCCAAGAATAGAATTCACCAAAGCCAATTATCTTGTGAGGAGAAGGTAGAGAAGATGGTTTTGGACCAGCCAGTTGACAGTGTTATGAGAAAGCAGAAAGTATGGGGCTGCTGCATCCAACCACTGGCTGAGAATTTGTTTGTATCTCTGATTATTCATTTTCTGTTATCCAGAAATTGCCTAAGTGTTTTAATTATGTTCTTTTAATGAAGTAATGAATTCTTCCACCCACTTTTTATTCTACAATGGGTCAATAATTATAATACCCAGAGATCTTTTTATATTGCTAGTAATCAAAATTCAATGGAGCTCTTTCTTGGATGGTAAAACAAACCTGCTAATTTTGTTTGCATCTGGGAATACTTCCTGGGAGTTGAGCCCCACCTAGGTTGGGAGGAAAGTAAGGTACAAAATAATCAGAAGGCTTCCTTAGCCTTACTTTTACCTTAGAATGAAAATAAGTCATCTCATCTCATCTAATTTATTTATTCATTTACTTACTCAATAACCATTGGTGGAGAACACACTGCATGACAGGCACTGTGCCAGGCATGTAATTGGACATTACTGAAACATAAAGCATGAGGTAAGGATTAGAGAGAAAGGAGCTTGAGGTAAAAGGGACCAGATCATATAGATTTTATGGAAAATTTAGTGAAGGGGAGCCATTAATCGTTTTCAACAAGGAATTACATAGTCTGTTTTACATACAAGCTAATAAAAGAGTAATAAGCAAATTAACCATCACTCAGCTACACTCACAAGCTCCAGCCAATCAGGAGCAAGTATGCAAATTAACCCAACCATGGAGCGAGCAAGAGGCTTGGGTTTCCTCACCAATGGAGAAAGCCAAGCTTTCCACCTGCCTTGGTTAGCCCAGGCCTCCACTCAAGGCTACAAAGTTTCAATTATAGAAGATAAATAAATCCCCCCCAAATGGCGGCAGCCATGGAGCTAGAGAGAGCAGGAGGCTTGAGTTGTCCCCAGAGATGGAGGAAGCCAATCTTTTGCTGCCCTGACCTGCCTTGGTCTCCCCTCAAGGCTACAAAGTTTTAATTAAAGAAGATAAATAAATCCCAACAAAAATGACTGTAGCCATGGAGCAAGCAGAAGGCTTGGCTCCACTCAAGGCTCCAAAGTTTCAATTATAGAAGATAAATAAATCCCAGATACCAGGGCCTCTGCTTGGGTCTCCGGGGTGTGTGGCCAGCCTGCAAACCACCACCAGCCCCTCACTCATGCCCCAAGGGAACCCTCACCCTGATCAGGGCAAACCAGCTGGCCTCAACCCATGCACTAGGCCTCTGTCCTATAAAATAAAAACAGTAATATGCAAACTGACCATCACACCAACACACAAGATGACTGCCCCCATGTGGCCAAAGATGGCTGCCCCCATATGGACACAAGGTGGCCAGTAGGGTAGGGCAGTTGGGAGGGACCAGATCTGCTAGAAAGGGCAGTTGTAGGTGATCAGGTCAGCAGGGGAGGGCATTTGAGAGGGACCAGGTCTGCAGGGGAGGGCAGTTGGGGGATGATCAAGCCTATATGGGAGGGCAGTTAGGGGCAAACAGGCTGGCACGGGAACAGTTAGGTAACATCAATCAGGCTTGCAGGGGAATGGTTAGGGGGTGATCAGGCTGGCAGGCAGAAGTTGTTAGGGGCAATCAGGAAGGCAGGTAGGCGAGCAGTTGGGAGCCAGCAGTCCTGGATTGTGATTGGACCTAAACAGGCAGTTGGACATCCCTTGAGGGGTTCCAGATTGAAGAGGGTGCAGGCACCCTGCCCATGTGCGAATTTTGTGCACTGGGCCTCTAGTGTTATATAAAATGACTTTGGCTATAATGAGAAACATGGGTTAAAGAAAGAGTTACTGGTTGATGACAGTACTGTGATTTTGCAGGAGAAAATGAAGACAATAGAAATAGGATTGGATAGTAGACACCTGAGAACTCCTCTTTTCCTTCCTCCTTCCCAGGAGTCATGTTCTCAACTGGGATCTATATGGTTCTGGGAGCTAATTCCCACTTGGCTCCATAGGGGTCCAACATATAATTAGGCTAAGTCAATTACATTTGGTTTAGGAAAGTGGATGTACTCATACACACAGACTAAGTTACATGCATCACCTATAGAGCTGGAGATTGGTTTGGAGGTGAACATGTTACCTAAAAGAGACCAATCACACAGTAATTTTCAACTTTTTTTGGACTCTAAATGGACTTAAGACTCAAAAATGAAAATATCTTAGATAGAGTAGGGAGCATGTGAGTGATTTTTTTCTTCACTCTTTAATAATATTACTATGTTTGTTACTTATATACTTATTCTAAAATAATTTAACATTGAAAATGAAAAAAAAAAAAGCTAAATAAGTCTAGTGCAATTCCTGCTTTGCTCTGGGCTCTGACTGGCTTCAGGCCATTCTGCCATTTTAGTAATCCCATCAACAAGCATCAAATGTTTCTATTGATTAGCCCACCAAGCCAGAGAAATTATGACTCATGCCTCAGGAAGTTGGCTGCTTCTGTGACATTGCAATCCATCAACACTTTCTCTGGAGACTCCCACCCTCATGCACCTACTGAGAGAAACAATGAAGAGGGCAAAGTCTGTGCTTGGAGCTGTGCTCTGCTTCTGTTTGACAGCTTTAATTGGGGCTTGTGAGAAGCAATAGCATCCGGGAAAGAGAAGAGGCTTTGGAGCATGTATCAGCTGCGTTTTGTTCAGGTATGTGCAATAGAAAATCTTACTAGAGTAGTGAAAAATACTTTTGAACCCTTTTAACTTCCTCATTTAAAAGAAGTCTGAAGTTAGATGGTCCTGCATGGAGATTAGATATCCAGGCTTTCCCAGCCTTCATTCTCTGTGTGTGGCTTGTCTGCTCCTTGCCCCAAGAAGGCCATAGCATGCTCACATTGCTGATAGAAAGATGAGTCACCTATAGACTTTCACTTACATCTCCTTGGCCAGAACTGTGTTACAGAACCACCCTTAGCTCCAAGCAATGTTTGGAAATTGTTTTTTATTCTCAGATTCAGATTTTCCATTTCCTTATCTGAAAGGGGACATTTAATGAACTTTCTCATGTGGTGAAGACCCAATGAATGAATGTCAGGAAAGCATCTCATCTAACACCAGGAGCATGCGCTGTGCTCAGGATATGCTCCATGAAGCTGGGACCCTAAGGAACCAAAGGGTAAAATCGTATTGAAATGAGATACCCATGTAATTCTAAAACTGTTGAAGAATAATGTATATATATATTTTTACTTTAAGAGAATTAAATTTTAGTTAAAAAAACAGAGAATAATAGTTTAATAAATAATAAAACCATTGGTCTCTTATCCTCCATACTTCCCTGTTTCCAGGATGTGATTACTCAGAAGCAATCCCTGTGAAATATTGGGCATATGTATCTTCTGGAATTTATCTTCTGATTTCTAAATAGCATATTTCTATTGGTATCTATTGATATCAGTATGAGGTATTACTGATACCTAGTGATATTTCAGTCTTAGTATCTATTGAAAAACTACTATGAAAAGTGAGTATTTGATGTCCTACACTTTGCCCCACACTACAAACACATTTTCCCAACCCTTATATATAAATGTATCATCGTTTTGGTTAAATAATTATACAGTGTTTTCCTCAGTATTTAGAGCTGAGTCATACAGTTCCTGTGATGATTAAACTTTGGTTAGACTGAAGTGAACAACTGCTTCATTAAATGTTTTTCTGCTGAGTTTTTAGTGTACCTATCAATAATTCACACCAAACTTTGCACTAGAAGTATAAATCTCATCTCATATGTTAACGCACACCCAGCATCTTTTCTTCCTGGAGCTCCCTGTTGCCTTGTTTGAATCTAGGCCGCTGCACAGTATTTCTCCTGGGATTTTTTTCCTGTCTTCTCCAGTGGCCTGGGAACTCTTTCACTACTTTGTTGTGTAAAATGACTGTCTTCTGGATCCTCTGTCTTTATCCTTTTTGGATTGTGCCTTCATTTGGGTGTCATATTATCTTGCATTAATTTCCTGACAAAGAGTCCTTGAGAGGTAAATTATAGAACATCTGAAAATGCTTCTTTCCTACCCTCACCATCAATTAATAGTTTGGGTGTTCACAGAAATTTAGTGTGCATCTTGTTCCCGAAGACCGAAAGCTTTGCTCCACTGTCAATCTACATTCTAGCCTTTTCCATTGTGATCGAGAAATCTGATAAAATTCTGATTACTGATCCTTTCATGTAACTGTTTTTTCCTTCTTGGAAAAATCTTCGAATCTGCTCTTTAATCCCCAAATGAACTTTGCGGGGGGCGGGGGGGGGTGTCTGTGGCTGCTGCTTACTTTATGGTGACAAAATTTTTTTCTTTCCCATGTTAATTGTGTGTATTGGGGTAAGTTTCCTTCTGCTTCATGCTGTTTCTTTCTTGGAATTTTTACTGCTTGTTTTAATATTCGTCTATTATGTGGAGGATTTCTTTAGCGTTTTCTGGTTCCTAGCTGTCATGTTTAAGGTTGATGTTCTGCTGTAAAAGCAGTGTGCATGCATACTTGCATGGAATTGTTTGAGTAGTTGGCTTTAGTATAGGGTTATCAAAGACTTCTGTTTTGCTGGGGATCCTCAAATATCAGAATCTGTGAATCTTTTCTCTTGGGTTGGTCATTTTACAGAGATTTCTCCAATGCCCAGACTTGGAGGTCTGAGGATGACTGCCAGCATTCTTCAGGCATGGCCAAGGCACTTTGAATTTCACCATGCAGTCACCTACTCCCTACTGCTTTTTGGAAGTCATCCCTTTCCTTAGCCACGCCTTATATTCCTTGTGTAACCTCTCCAGGAGAGTTAAATTCCCAATTTTCTGGAGATGGAGGAAATGTGATTGGTTGTCTGGCTGACAGGAATCACTTTAAAAAGTTATTACAAATATAAAAATATAGTATCTATCTGAGAAAAAGTGTCCTGTTAAATACACCAAAAATAAACAAAGTTGGAAAACACACACACACACACACACACACACACACACACACACCCTTTTCAAAATAAATTGTTGAGCTGACATGAACATAGAGGGAATTCAAGGCCAAACCGAGGCAAAACAATCTAAAGAGGAAAGCAAGTACTGGATCAATTGCTAATCTCTGAAGACTCAGGGAAAGTTGACAAAGCCCCAAGCCTGGGAATGTAATAGATAGTTTAGAAACCTTGTATGCAGTTAGCACTCCAGAGGGCTATACCTCATGAAGGTGTGTGTGTGTGTGTGTGTATATATATATATATATTTTTTCCCCACTGTGAGGCAAACAAACTCAAGTCTCCCCATTTAGACTTCAGCCATTCTCTTCTTCTCCGCACCTACCATATTTCCAAGTTCCCTGGAACCTCCATTTCAGTATCATAAACCCTCTTGCTTCTTGGTTTTGCTCCCCACATGCGGTAAGCTCTCTGCCCTTTATGATTTGCTATGACAGTTGTCACATCTCTGTGAGTTTTCACAGTGTTTTAGGGAAGGCAGAGGTATATATGAGTAATTAATCTGTAACCATTTTAAACAGGAAGGCCAAAATGTAGCCCTTTACCAGTGTTTTCATCATCCATCTCACAGAAAAATCTCTTCAAAAGACTCCACTCTGTCTGCCCACAACTTCCCACTCAGAACTGCTACTCAGTTCTCATTTCCTATCAGCACAAATTGTTCTTTCATCGTCTACCTGAATCCTCACCATGTTTCACCTTGTTCCCAGTTTGAGTACTGGCACTTTTCAAAAGTATTTCAAGAGATGCTGATGTGCCACTACGTCTGAGAACTGCTGTTTCTCATGGACTAACATTTGGATTAGTCTAGTGGAGAATAGTCAGTACTCTGCGATGGTTAGAAATGTCCTGGGCTAGGCTGACTCCAGCTGCTGCTTCACATGTTAAACTGTACTTTAGTCTCAATAGCCTAAAGTTTATTGCCTACCCCTTTCAGAGTATGTATATTGTGTATGCATGTTTGCACACAGGAACATGTATTCTTGGAATGTAATCAGAAACTTCACCAATGACTTTACTAAATTTCATGGCCACTTGAAAAAAGTTTTGAGAAAATCAGACTGACTTTATTATCAAAAAGCAACTCCTTATGAAAAACACTGCAATTAGACAAGTACACCTGTTTTTTTTTTTTTTAAGCAGGAGAAAAATGCAAGCTCCATCTGCAATGATGTCTTTGGGAAGTTAGGATACTTTTCTGAGCTGCCATCGTCATTCAATTTCAGGCAATTATAGTCCCAATACTACATTAAGTTAAGAGCATTGGCCAAGTTTCTAACAAAAGTGCCCATGATTTTGGCTGTCAGTCTAAAAAAGGATGACAATATAATATAGGAATTTGCATTAACTTCAGTGAACATTTATTGCATTTTTCTTTGGTCAAGTTTGATATTAAAGATGATGTGAGAAGTGGAGAGATGAATAAAACATGTTCTTACTCTAAGAAACTTACAATGCAGAAGAGACTTTTTAATCTAGAAGGCAAGACAGCTACTTCGTTAGATAACCTAAGAAAAATCAGGAAAAGGCCACCATGGCAGAACAATAACAAAGGCATTGGCATAATTCCTTTGGAAATGTCCACCATCTTTCTTGCAACTATTAAAAAGTTGAAGAGAGCTTTATTCTCCAATATAAAATAGGGAAGATAGAAAGGAAATACCCTATGGGTCCAAAGAGAAAGGATGAGTGCCGGCACCAGGCCCACTTCGAAGGTGATTATATATTGTATTTGAGGATATTTTTTCCCATTAATTTTTTTAGAGAGAGTAATAGGAAGGAGTGAGAGAGAGAGAGAAAGAGAGAGAGAGAAACATTGGAGAGAGAGAGACATATTGATTGGTTGCCTCCTGCATGTGCTCTGAGCAGGGCCGAGGACTGAGCCCCAAAGAACATATCTTTGACCAGAAGCAAACCCACGACCCTTCAGTCCTTGGGCTGGTGCTCTAACCACTGAGCAAACCAACTAGGGCATGATTGTATTTCTTTCTTTTTTTTTTAAAGTTTTAATCTTTATTGTTGAGATTATTAAAGATGTCCCTCTTCCCCTCCCCCTAATAGTTCCCTTGCACCTATCCTGCCCCAGGCCTTTGCCATCCTATTGTCTATGTCCATAGGTAATGCATACATGAATATAAGATCTTTATTTAATCTCTTACTGCCCCCAACCATGCTCCTTCCCTCTGAGATTCATCAGTCTGTTCCATTTTTATGACTCCGATTCTATTTTATTCACCAGTTTATTCTGTTCATTAGATTTCTTATTTGTTTGATTTTTGGATTCAATTGTTGATAGATATGTATTTGTTGCCATTTTGTTGTTCACATTTTTTATCTTGTTCGTTTTCTTCCTCTTCGTAAAGAATACCTTTCAGTATTTCATATAATACTGGTTTGGTGGTGATGAACTTCTTTAGCTTTTTGTCTGTGAAGCTCTTTTTCTGACCTTCAATTCTAAGTAATAGCTTTGCTGGGAAAGCTTGGTTGTAGATTCTTGCTATTCATCCCTTTGAATATTTCTTGCCACTCCCATCTGGCCTGCACAGTTTCTGTTGAGAAATCAGCTGACAGTCCTCTGGGTGCTCCTTTGTAGATAATTAACTGTTTTTCTCTTGCTGCTTTTAATATTCTCTCTTTGGTATTTTAATTATGATGTGTCTTGGTGTAGTCCTCTTTGGATTCTTTTTTTTGGGGAGGGGGGTGTTCTTTGCGCTTCCTGGACTTGTAAGTTTATTTCTTTCACCAGGTTGGGGAAGTTTTCTGTCATTATTTCTTCAAATAGATTTTCAATATTTTGCTCTCTTCTTCTGGCACTCCCATAATTCTGATGTTGGTATGCTTAAAGTTGTCCCAGAGGCTTCTTACACCATCTTCATATTTTTGGATTCTTTTTTCTTTTTGGTCTTCCAGTTGAATGTCTTTTGCTTCCTTATATTTCAAATCATTGATTTGATTCTTGGGATCCTCTAATCTTACTGTTGAATCACTGAATATTATCCTTTATTTCAATCATTGTATGCTTAATTTCTCACTGGTCCTTTTCCATGTGTTTGGCATTCTCACTAAGATCCTTGAAAGTCTCACTAAGTCCGTTGGAGGTTTCTAGAAGAATCTTGAGAACCTTATAACTGTGGTTTTGACCCTATATCTAGTAGTTTGCTTTCTTCCATTTCTTTCATTTGTGACAAGTTTCTTTGTCTCTGTCTTTGCACTTTGGCTGCCTCCTTGTGTTTGTTTCTATGTATTTGGTAGAAACGGCTTAGTCTCTTTGAGTTATAGATTGGCCTTGTGTAGTAGGTGTCCTATGAGGCCCAGTGGCTCAGCTTCCCCAATCACTTGAGGTGGATACTCTAGGTGCACCCTTTGGTGGGCTGCGAGCACAGTCTTGTTGAAGTTGAGACTTGATTGCTGTTGGTGTCACTGGGAGGAATTAACCTCCAGGCCAATTGGCTGTGAGGACCAGCTTCAACTGCAGTGGGAGAGCTGCTGTGCAGGAGACACCCCTATGGAGCAGGACCTGCTTCAGTGGGGCTTTGGTGCTCACTGAGTCTGCCCCTTAAGTGTGTTGCTTATGGATGTGTAGAGTTGTAATCTGGTTTGACCTCACACTGACTACTGGGAACACTGGCTCTTGGGTCTCCAGGGAGGTGTACAGTCTGCCCCTGCCTGGGGCCAACCAGGGGGAGCTACAGAGAGAGCTGCAGATTCCTCCTCTTTGTATCAGGTTTGAAAGTGTCCAGAGGAGGCCCAGGCTGTGAAGCAAGGCAGACTGCTGCTGGTGCTGGGTCTTGGCCTTTTATTAATAGGTTTGGGGCTTCCTGACCCAGCTGCAGCTTGCTTGACAGGTTTTAGCCTACGCAAGGACAAGACATTCATATGAAAAAGCTGCTGCAGGCAGCGTGGGTGGGGTTATAAATTGAATGGTGTGGGGTCTCAGGGAATCACCAGGGCAGAGCAAACAAATGGCTGCCAGTCAGCCCTATAACCGGGAAGGTCCCAGCAAAGGTACAATGACTGCTGTGAGCACCTCCTTCTGGGAGAAAGCCGCTCCCTGAGTTCCTGCCCTGATGCCAGACAGTTCAGTTTCTTCTCATATGTGTCTGGGTCCCCCAGAGCCTCGCCCATCGCTGGAGCTCAGAAGAAGCAGGAGCTTGTAAGTTCAGTTTGTGGTGCTGGGCTTTTATGAGGAGCAGCTGGATCTCCAGCAGCCTGTGTGTGTTACTAAGACCCAATTACCCCCTCCCCACCTTTTTTTTTTTTCTTTACAGCCTGTAGTTCTTATTACCTGTAGGGACTTCTTTTCCTGGTGCTGGGACCCTGGGTTGGGGGTTTGGTGTGGGGCTGGGACCCGTTGCTCCTCCAGGTGGCTTCCGCAGAGGCAATCTCCCCCTGATTAAAAAAGCGGCACACGTAAGTGCTGGACCAGCCCATTCTGCACCTCCGCACCCCTAACAGTCTCAGTGTGCTTTCTTTTTCTCTAGTTGTAGGGCATCCATGCAGCCAGGTTCCTGGCGGTTCTGGATGATAGTTGTTCTGTATTTTCGTTGTAATTTTGACGTGATTGTGGGAGGCAGGAGTACAGGTGTTTGCCTACGCTGCCACCTTGGTTCTCTGCTCCCCTGATTGTATTCTTAAATGCCTATCATGTGTGGGAATAGAACACAGCTGGGGTGGCCTGTATTCCTCCGAGTGCAGTGAGTGGGTTCGTGTGTGATGTGGGTGATGGTGGCTGCTTTGTTAAAAGATTTCCCCTGCTGCTTCTCTCCTAACTGACTTAGTTACTTGTTCTCAGAATATTCAGTGATGGTAGAGGCTACAGGTTACTGTGTAACATACTGGGACATAGAAGACATGTCCTCAGAAACTCCCACTGGGCAGTTACGTTCAACATGAATAATAAAGCAAAGTGTTCAACGGGGCCTTAGAGTTCATTTTGTTTGATCTCTCATGTCCTTGTTATTTCTGGTGGAATACTGCTCAATGTCTATATGCAGACCGTGTCAGGCGGGAGCTAACCACTTCCCAAGTTTATACTTGTATGACAGCGCCTACTGTTAAAAAGCTTTTTTAAATTTTGAGCTAAAATCAATAACTGTCTTGAGCATTATAAAATTCTTCTTTTAAATCTTTATTGTTGAAAGTATTACATGTGTCTCCCCCGTTACCCCCACCCCCGCCCCAGGCCTTCACCCTATTGTCTGGGTTATGCATATATGCATACAAGTCCTTTCTTTTTCCACATATAGGATTATATTGAAAAACTCCAATTTTTGAATTCATCCCGAGGAAACTTTTCACAAATCAAAATGCCCTTGGTCTCCTTTATTCTCAGTTATCTACCTTTACACCTTGTTTTGAATTCCATGGAAGTTTTGTAGTTCACAAGGCTCAAAGCAGCAATAGATAAATTCCTAGACAAAAAGAGCCAATGCTGATATTTTCATTTCCAGACAATCTAGTAGCACCAAAGAATGAAAACCTGGCTTTTCAAATAAAAGACTTTTCACAAAATGACTTCTTTTATATTTTTTTTTACACAGAGCAGCTGCTAGAAATTAACCAGCAAGGATTTGTTGAGTGCCTAATGATTGTTGAGACAAGCAGCATTAAGGATGCATAGAGGTAAAAGATTTAGTTTCAAGTCTCAAGGAGCTTTCCTGTCTACCTAGGGAGACAGTGATATATTTGAAGTCCAAACAAGCACTTCCTGGCAGGTTGGAAAATATATAAAACTTTTTGTGTACTCAAAGTACAATTTTAGTATTGTCTGAATTAGAAAAATTTGACCTCATGGATTAAATCCAACTGGAAAGTATTTACTGCCTTTTATTTTTAATTAGGGTGATATATTTTATGAGCAAATACTAGAAAGAGACTTTTCTTCCCATGTCTATTTAATCTATCAGTTCTGTCCCACAGAAAGACAATCCAAACCATATGTATAATCATAAACTTTTTAAAACACTAAAAAATTAAACAGGTACAATTAATTTTAATAATGTGTTACTGAATCCTTTATATCTAAATTATTCCAATTAGTAATAACTATAAACATTAAAGAATTTTACATTATTTTTTCATATTGAATCTTCAAAATTCATGTCTGACAGTTATAGCACATCTCAATTCAGATGCTACATTTTTATCAGGAGTAATTGCTTTGTATTTAGATTTTATAACATTTACAGTTGAAAAAGTAAATTCACATTGCCAAGGTGTTCCAAATACACTTAATTTTTTTTAAATAACCGTGTTAAGTATCAGTTTTAAGTAAAAATTAAATAAAATTTAAAATTCAGTTCCTCAGCAGCACTTACCATATTTGAAGTGCTTAATCACTGCAGTTGAAGTGATCAATAGCTACATGTGGGTAATAGCTACCATATTGGACAATTCAGGTCAAGTAGATGAGATCATACTCAGAGTGATAATATTTGAAGACTTTTATACTGTGGACCTAATGAGGTCCTGCGACCTTGTGTAAAAGTAACCTTCACAGGTCATTTAAAAATATATACTTATTAAAGTATAAAATATGTACAAAACGTACATGCTTCAATGAATATCCACAAAATGAAAATGAACACTCAGAACAGGAACAGAACATTAGCAGCACTCTGAAAAGGTAGGGGTCAGGATTCATTCCTTCCCCTCCCCCAATATAATATTGACTCAGCACAATATATTAGTCTCTTCTATTTATTGCTCTGTTTGCTTATTCTTGTGATAATAATTTACTGCCTTGATAATTAGAGCTTTATAATAAAACTTTCTGGTAGGAGAAGTCCTCAAACTTCGTTCTTTACGAGATTTTTACTCTTCTTGGCCATTGGCATGTCCATATATATTTTAGAATCAACCCCTCAATTTCTACAAAACACTCTAAAATTTTGATTGAAATTAGATTGCATCTATAGATCAATTTGGGTACAACAGACATTTTTTTCATCATTGATTCTTCCAATCTGTGGCCACAGCATGCCTATTTATTTAGTCTATCAATATAATTTTTTGTAATTAAAAATATTTTTATTGATTTCAGAGAGGAAGGAAGAGGAAGAGAAAGACAGAATCATTGATCGGCTGCTTCCTGTATACCCAACTGGGGATTGAGCCCACAACCTGGGCATGTTCCCTAACCAGGAATTGAACCATGACCTGGTTCATAGGGTGATGTTCAACCAAAGAGCAATGCTGGCCAGGCTTGAAATAGATTTTTTTATAGTTTCCTCTACCTATTGTGTGTTTTTTTTTTGTACACAGTAAACATAATTTAAAATTTCATTATTGAGAACTTTATTATCTGAATGACTTATGGACCTATTATTTTGTTTATTTTTGTTTTTAGTATTTTTAAGGTCTTGCTGAACATTTTTTATAAAAATTGCAGAGATAAGATGATGCTCTGGTAGATCACAGAGAGATTTATTTTGCTTTTTGCAAGCACTTGGGGTAGGGAAGACCATCTTAATTCAGTTTGGGATTGAACTATTCAAGGTTAGGTTGCAGGCTTTTTTGAGGGTGAATTTATATTTGTTTCTCCTTTAATCCTAAAGGTAGCCTTTTTGGGGCTTCAAATGAAAATGTGGAAAGTTTATCAGGGCTCCCCCACTTCGACTTATGCCCAAATCCAGCCATCATCTACGAATTTTCCAAAGGTCTGCTCAATTTCTAAGGGGCGTGAGCTACCATTTTTCACTCGGGTTAGTAGGCTCCAGGCTCTGGTGGCTCCTTTTCAATTAGTAAACGTCTTGGTAGATAAAGTGTTCCAGATGGCAGGGTCACCCCTCTGAACTTTCTTCTCTCTGGAATCTTAATTCTCCAAGCACTCATGGCCTTCAGAACTCTCAGATGCTTTTCATTGGTTAAAAAACAATTTTGTCCAGCTTATCTAATTGTTCTCAGTGGGATGGTTGATCTGAAACAAGCAAATCTGACATTTCAATGTAAAATCTTCCTAGTGTTTGCCTCACTCTGCCTTCGTGACTTTGTCTTGCTTCTCCTCCCACTGTGCTCACTGTGCCTCTGCCACACTGCAGATATTTATTAGGTGAGGAGAAAGAGAGAGAGAATTCCAGGCATAGAAACAGCAAGGCCAAAGGTCCTAGGTGGGAAGGAACAAGCTTAGTTTTCAATGTGAGATGTCTTGCTTCCCAGATTGGGTCTTTCTTTTATAAACGCTTAATCCCATTAGCTTAATCTTTATAGCACTTATCACAATTGTATTAAATTATTATACAATTAGTAGGTCAATGCTTCCCAGTGCAATAATTTCATATAGCTGCTGTAACAAATTATTACAAACTTGGTGGCTTAATACAGCATAAATTCATTCTCTTATAGTTCTGCAGTCCAGAAGTCTGAAATTCAATTCATGGGGTCAATGTTAACGTTTTGGCCAGACTTGCTCCTTTTGGAGGCTCCAGGGAGCATCTGTTTAGCTCTTGGGATCCACTTATAGGTACTCTTTCATTTTTGACCCCTTCCTTGTGTCATACCAGTTTGTTTGTTTTTTTTCTTCTGTTGTCACGTCTACTACTGATTCTAACCTCCTCACTCCTCTTATAGGGACCCTTGTGAAAATCCACAATAATCTCCCAATCTCCAAATCCTTAACTTAATCATATCTGCAAAGTTCCTTTTGCCATTGAAGGTAACATTAATAGGTTCTGGGGATTCAAATGTGGGTACCTTTGCAGGGGGCCTTTATTCAGCCTACCGCATTCAGTCTAGAAAGTAAACTCCACAAGGGCTGGAATCATTATTATGTTTTTTTCTTGTTCACCAGTCAATCTCTAGCATATGGTCTATAGCTGCTTCTTGAAATTGGTAGAATGTGTTCTTCATCTCCAGGCAGCAAGACATCTACATGCATTTTACTATAAAGGCTTTATCAAGGAAAGTGACTGAATGGAAAAGGATAGGGCACAAATAATTGGGCTGAGCACCTATAATATACCAGAGATTAAGCGAGGAGTTTTACATCGTTGCCTCCTTTAATTTTCATAAGCCTTCTGAAGTCAGTCCTGTCATAGTCATTTTGTGGACAAAGACATGGAGGCTCAGAAAGAATATAGACAGTTCCACAGGTTCAACAACTGGTCTGCAGAAGAGTTAGAATTTAAAGGCAGGTCTGTCTGAGCCCACAGTTTATTGTTCTTTCATCTGATGCTGATAAGAGAAGAGGCTGAAATGTTAGTTTCTTTACAGGTTTTCTCTTCTTATGTTAGCTAAGGAGTAAATTATTCTTAGAGCCTATGAATCATTCATGCTATTTGGTTTATATTTTTTCAAAGTCAAAAGAACAGATTTTATTCTTGGCCCTTTTTGTTCTAAATTTTATTATATTTATGGGTATAATCCTGATGTAAAAAAAGCATGCTTGAAAGGAACTAGAAATGTCTAAATTTTCTATCAAATAGCAATCTGTTAGCAGAAATGTGCCTATGTGGTTAAATTTGGGGCAACTGAAAGGCTTCTTCACAAAGATCAGCAAGGCAGCCCTGAATGGATCACTGAGCAACAGATAAAAGGAGCCTAGGTCCCTCCCCTCATCATGTGACAGCTCTGCCTATTGTAAGAACAAGTGACAACATCCTATCTGCCTGCCTGACAGCTACAGTTTGGGGTTAAAACCCCCTTGAAATGCTACCTGATTGTTCAAACACCTTTCTAACAAGTAAGGGCACCCTCTGACTTCCCAGAGGGAAAAAAAAAAGGTGTGGCAAAATAGTTCTCCACTGTTCTTTATTTAAAGGTTTCAATTTTCAAAGTTGCCTGTTTTTCCTGATTAAAAGATTAGTACATGCTCTTTATAAATAGAAACAGAATGTCAATTATCTCTAAACCACCCAAATAATCTTGGCTAATATTCAGGCAAATATTCTTCTGAGTATTTTCATATATGTATATACACACATTCATATATACTTTTTTAGAGAAATAAAATTCTGTTCTTCATAGTGAGTTTTAAACTTACTTTTTCACTTAATATATTGTCAGTATATTTATATTAGTTTATATAGATTTAATTTAAATACTTCTTAGTAGGCGTGTACTATAACATATTCTTTCCTTATTTAGGAGCACTTTAGTCTCCTCCATTGTTTTCTATTATAAACAACAGAGTAATCAATCAAATATATATATGTGTGTGTGTGTGTGTGTGTGTGTGTTTGTGTTTCTACAATAATCTTTCAAAACAAGTCAGCGAATATTTCTTTATTTAGGTTATGGAGATAATACACATGACTAAGAGAGACATTGTCCGTCCTGGTAGGCTTATAGTAGAGGAGTGGAATTAGTCATTAAACAGGTAATTACAAGCAGTAAGAATGTTATTAAAGGGAAAACTGAAAGAGTTATGGAAATGTATAGTAAATCGTTTTTGCTTGGAATTGGCATGCCAGGTACAGCTTATCAGAGGGGAAATCATTTAAACTGACACTTGAAGGATGAAGAAAAAAAGTTTGCAGATGAAACTGGTCTAGTGGCATTGGGTTCTTTCAGCTGAGTGAACAGCATGGTAAAGGCCAGAAGTCAGAGAAAGCATGACATGCTCATGACTGTGAGGAAGGCTCGGATGAAGAATGAGCAGGAGAGAGACACAAAATAATGTTTGGGAGTTAGAGGAAGGCTAGGTCCTGTGAAAGGAATATTAAGGATTTAGAAAGGCATATGAGAGGATTTTAGGCAAGGGAGTGACGTGCTCACTTTAAACTTAACATTGGTAGCACCCACTCTGGTCAGTGTGGCTTAGTTGGTTTGGCATCATCCTGTGCACTGAAGTTTGATTTCTTCATCAGGGCACATGCCCAGGTTGTAGGCTCAATCCCTGGAAGAGGGCTTTGCAGGAGGGAGTGATCAATGTTGAGCTCTCACATTTATGTTTCTCTCCCTCTCCCTCCCCCTCTCCCTTCTCTCTCTTTCTAAACAGTCAATAAAAAAAATCCTAAAAAATTGATAGCACTCTATGGTTATTTAGTTTGGGGGCTTGAAAGAAAGGGAGGAAGTCTAGTGAGAATCTCAAGTTTCTGGCTTCAGCAATATAAGTGGAATATGTGTGCCATTTTTGCCATGTTCATGGTAGAGAAGCAGCTTCAAGGAAAGAGGAGGATAGTAGTCGTTTTAAATATTTTGAACTTGGGTTGCATCTAGGTATCAAAATGAAGATGTCTGTCAGTAAGCATATAGCTTTACAGCTCACATGAGAGGACTGAGCTAGAGATATAATTTTTTGAGTGATCACCATTTAGATGATAATTAAAACCATGGGAGAAGATGTGACCCCTTAAGGACAATGTGATGAGGGCCAGGGTAGAGAGCTAAGGAATTCCTGTCAGTGAGAGTGGCGTGGCAGAGATGGTGACAACAGTAGGTACTAAGAAAGGTAGGAGAAAAACCCAGAGAGTGAAGAGTCACAGAAAGCAAGGGAACAAATATTGTTCTGGATGAAGAAAGTGGTAAATTGTGTCAAATGCTGAGGCAAGTTAAGTGATGTTGGAGGTAGGAAATGTAAATTTAATGTCATGGAGACCTTATTGAACAAATGTAGTAGAGTTGAGAGGATGGCAAGGGCAGTAGAATAAGGAAGTAATGTGGAAATGTGTACAGTACTTTCTTTAGGTTGTAAAGTAGTAGAATTGACAGGTCATATAAATTTTGATACATTTTGCCTATTTACTTTTCAGAAAAGTTTTATAAATTTATGGTATTTTCTACAGTTTTGTGAGTTTTCATTTCCATGTGCTCTTGCCAGATTTTAAAAACACCATCCCAAATTTAATATTAGTGAAGCTGTTATCTTTAAAAAATCATATTTAGTTCTTTTTTTCATGTACCTTGTTTTGTTTTGTTATGCACTTAGATTTTTTAAAAATTTACTTGTAAAAATCTTTATTTGTCCTAATGATTTTAACCTATATCTGTCCTATATACTATAATATTTTACCTTGTTTATTATGTTTTCATCATATAAAAGTCTTTAACAGTTCTATGTGTAACATCTAATTGTCTTTTTCATCGTGGTTTTTGTGTGTTATTTTGCCTACTGGGGCTTTTCTCAGTCCATGTGTGTACACATAGTCACTAGTTTTTCTCTAATAAATTTATGGTTTTGTAGTTTCATTCAGATTTTTAATTCACATAGAATTCGTTGTGATGTGATATCTAAGATGGAAACCCAATAACTAGCTGTTTACCTCAAAATGTTCCACACTAATTTAGAGTTGGAATCTGTAGAATGAATAGATTAGGTAGGTGAAAGGGAGATGGGGATGAGAAAAGCATTCTAGGTGGAGGGAACAGTATGTTCAAAGGCCCTGAGGTGGAAGGGTGCCTAGCGATATCAAGAGTTTGTAGAAAGGCTAGTTTGACTGGAGCTCAGAGAACAGGGAGAAAGTAATTTATATAAAGCTGGAAAAATAAGCATGGTTCTGTTAAAGATTTAGTTTTTATTTCAGGGCAATAGGGAGCTAAGATAATATTTTAAGTGCCAGCATGATCACTTTTCAATTTTGAAGAAAACAAAATGCACTTAGTTTGAAATTGGGATAAAGACTGGGAGAGAGCAAATATTTTTGTAAGGAGATCATTGGAGGAGACTAATTTAGTAGTCATGTAATAGTTGATAGTAACTTAGATTCAGCTTTGGGCAAGGGGGATGAGAGCACTAGTAGAATTTAAGATATTTAAAATGAAAATAATCAAGATCCAGTTTAAGGAAAACATCAGTCAGAATTTGGTTGGAAAATAAAACTATTTAAAGGTATTGTGATTAGGAAAGAATTTAATAGAGGAACTGGGTGTTTATTAAACCACTGTAAGTCCATAGGAAAGGACTGCCATGCTCACATGTCTCTTATATTTGGGTAGGTGATTCATAGGAAAATATCTTTAAGCTATTGTAGAAAAAACTGCGTGCTGATGTTGAAGAAAAAAACACACATGAAGGCTTTTGATTCTCTACCACATTCTGAATTTCATGGTAATGATACTTATTGTGGCACTCTAATCAAGAATCCACTGTAAGATATTCTGAATCATACAGTGCCCCAGATTTCTACTCTTTATTTTTTATGGGGGAAAAAATAGAAGGGTAAAATAGTGCTGAGTGACTAGCACAGTTTGACACAAGAAGTGAAGGAAAGAAAGGTGTCAATGATGATACCTATGTTGCTGGCACGTAACTAAATGGAAGGCAGTGTCATTTGATGATATCGAAGACAGAAAACAGTGGAAGATAACCACATTTGTAGATCCTGGCAGTAGTATTAGTATCTGTATAACTAATAAACATTTATATGTCATTAAAATGTTCCAGGTATTGTTTTAAGTGCTTTATATACATAGCTCATTTAAACTTTACAAAATTTCATGAAGTAACTATTAATATTATTTTCATTGACAGAGGAGAAAACTGGCACACCAAGAAGAAACTGGACAGTGGACATCAAGATAAGTAAGTGGTAAACTTGGAATTTCAACTCAGACAATTTGGCTCCAGTCTGTTATTTCAATCCCTGTATACTACTATGGAAAAATTTATAACCTTGGTTTTGAACATGTTGAGATAGAGACCTTTGGGGAAAAAAGTCAAATGGGATTATGGTTTGAAAGCTCAGAGATGAGGTCTGGTTGGAGATTTTTAAATGATCACATTGTAACATATGTTGTGGGTATGAATGAGATCAAGTGAGTAAGTACAGAGTTAGAAGAGATGACTAAGCTGGGATGAACTCAGGCATTTCATGGACCTGTGGAGAATATTAAGCTTTCCCAGCATCTGGAGAAGGAACAATTACAGAGGCAGAGGCAGGAGTTAAATTAGAATACTATAATATTCTAGAATCCAATGGAAGAGGAATTTCAAAAAGAAAAGTGGGGTCAAAAATGTTATACAGAATATGTTTGTGACCTTATCCAGTATTCATTTGATAGAGTGATAAAGATAGAAACATACGAACCACTTCAGAGTGGTAAGGAGGGAAGGGGTGGGGGGTCGGTGAGGGAGGATAGAGAGATGTGGGAACCTCTTTCCACGTCCTGCGTGGTTCAGGGTTCCCGGGTCAGGGTTCGGGTTCTGAAGGAGGCCGCACGCAAACGAAATGAGAGACTAGAAAGCATTAATTTGGCGATATTGGGGGGCCAGGCGGGAGCCTTCCCCTAGTGGAAAGGACTGCCCTTTGCTCTGGCCTTTTTCTCTCTTTTATTAAGGCTTTGGGACACACCTCTAGCCTTTAGGCAGGAAATAACAGAAATTAACATGATACAAACAGATACAAACAGATAGTTTCAACTAAACAATGAGTAATCAGCTCTGACCTTTCAGAGCAATTAAGGTTGGCCAGCCTTCTGGCTTCCCATTTACATCCATTTAGTGAGAACAATATTTGGTTTCCGACAGAGAGAGAACATACTGATTATAACAAAAAGAAAGAGAGATTCTGCTCCGGTTGCAATAGAATTCCATTCAAGAGAAATTTAGGGAAAAAATTGTTTGCTTGTTTTGAAGAGGGAGAGACTTAAAACTCTCCCTGTTTAAAAGCTAAAGGGAAGGACCCAGTTGAGGGGGAAGAGTTTGAATACATAGGATAAAGATGGTATAATTATTCACATGAAATTCCCAAGAAGGATTGGAAGGTTGAAATTCAGTACTTGTGGAAGGTTAGCCATAGATAAGAAGTGAGTTACTTCTTCTGTTAAAATTCTAGGTAAGAGAAGATAGTATCAATATGCAGGGCTGATAGCATGAAGTTGATGAGTTTCTGTTTTAAGGAGTTAGTTTTCTCTATATTATGAGATGTAATCTACTGAAGTGTGGGGCAGGAAAGTAAGGCAGGGGAGAATAGAAGAGAATTGAGTAGAAGAGCAGAAGAATTGAAATTATTGTGTTAATCACAGTCAAGGGTTAGAGCATCAACCTTAAGACTAAAGGGTCACAGGTTCGATTCTGGTCAAGGGCATGTGCATGTGGGAGACAACCAATTGATGTGTCTCTCTCTATACATATACTGTATGTTTCTGTCTCTCCCTTCTACTCCCTAAAAATCAATGGAAAAAATATCCTCGTATGAGGATTAACAACAATAAAAATAGACTGTGGACTCTAAGTCAGATAAGAAGGGAAAAAAGAAGGGGATAATGAATTGGTAGAAATTAGAAGGCTCAATGGACTAGAAGTCACATGGAGGTCAAAGAAAGGTCAAAGTGGAAATAACTGTTAAAGCAAAAAGAAAGGGGACAGAAGGTGAAATTCATGGTTAATGATTGAATGGTAGAACAGTTTTAATGTCACAAAGTCTCAGGGTCAAGAGACTGAGTGACTTAGCTAAGAAAAATGTCATTGGAGGTGAGGAGATCAAGGAGTGAGAGGTTGGATGGAATGTCCATGTGAATATTAGAGCCAATCAGGATTATGGAAGAACTTGATTGGTGAGAAAGAACTTATCCAGGTAGATATTATATTATATTATATTATATTATATTATATTATATTATGTTATATTATGTTAATTATACTATAGTATATGAACAAAAGGGAAATCGCCAAATGTTATCCTTTTAAAACTTTACTCAACAAAGAAAAAGAACTAATTTGCTCACATTATGAAATTCTCATTAGGCTCAGGGACTTTGCAGCTTCTAGAAGGAATAATATATTGCTATTGGTCTGATGGAGGTGGTATGTGATGGATAACAGTGAACTTTAGAGTAAGTTAAAACTGCATTTGAATGCTGATGACATCTGGTAGTTTACCTCACCCCTTTGAGCCTGCATCTTCAATTGAAAATGGGGTTCTGAATGGCAATGTTAGGAAGGTGCTGTTAAAATAAAACTAGAGTGTGACATGTTGATCATAGTGCCTGAATTTTAGCATGTGCTCAATAAATTTAAATTCTTCTCTTGTGAGGAGTCCAATCCAGGGAAATACCACTATTGAGAAAAAAACAACCTGTGAGCTGCCCCATTGGATTTTGGAGGAAAAACAGTTTTTAAAGAATAATTTTGTGCAAAAAGACAAGCAAATGAATAGTTTGTTAAAGGTGGCAAGACACCTTTCTTCCTAAATTTTCTTATAATATGGAAATTTAATTCCATTCTATAGTGATTACAAACCAGTCTCTGGAGATAATTGCACCTAATTATGATCTTGTTAGAATAACTTTGTGGAGAGAAGTTCATCCAAACAATGAGGTTGATTACCTGAAGGTTTGCAGCAGAGAAATGACAAAAATAGGCCAGCATCCTTGGCTGAATATTGATTAGTGAATGAAAGCCAGGATTTTCTTTGAGATTGAATAAGGGTACTCTTCTTTCACCTCAAGTGAGGCCTAGGCAAGTTAGTGGCAATTGTAACTCATTAAAGGTAGAAAATACTATTTTTACCAGTTAATAATATTCAGTACAATTTATTGAGTGTCTAGCATACATCAGGAACTTTCCAGGCATTGACCAATCTTTGTAAACACTATCTGGGTGAACACATTAATTCCCATTTTCCGGATGAGGAAGTTGAGGTTGAGAAAGGTGAAATGACTTATCCAAGGTGAGGCATTTGAAAAATGGCACAACAGCCGAAACTGGTTTGGCTCAGTGGATAGAGCGTCGGCCTGCCGACTGAAGGGTCCCAGGTTCGATTCTTGTCAAGGGCATGTATCTTGGTTGAGGGCACATCCCCAGTAGGGGGCGTGCAGGAGGTGGCTGATCGATGTTTCTCTCTCATTGATGTTTCTAACTCTCTAACCCTTCCCCTTCCTCTCTGTAAAAAAATCAATAAAACGTATTTTAAAAAAAGAAAATAAAAATAAAAATGGCACAACAAGGATTCAAACTCCTATCTATCTTTAAAACCTAAGTCTACTCACTATAGTACCCTGCCTCTCGGCAAAGCCATGGATAGTATAGGTGCTATATTTCTATTTCTGGATTTTTCTAAAGGAAACATGGATATTAAAATTTCTTAAGAGACTGTATTAGTGAGGGTTCTCCAGAGAAACAGAACCAATATGAGAATATCTATATTTATATCTAGCTATCTACTAGTATCTATCTATCTATCTATCTATCTATCTATCTATCTATCTATCATCTCTCTATATAGAGGATTGGCTCACATAATTATGGAAGCCTGGAAGTCCAAAATCTGCAGAGTGGCTGTCAGCCTGGAGACCCCGGAGAGAATGGTGCTGGTCTAAATACAGTCTGCTGGAGAATGCCCTCTTGCTCAGGGTTGCTGGTCTTTTTGTCCTGTTTTAGGACTTCACATAATTGCATGCAGCCCACCCATATTAAGGAGTGCAATTTGCTACTTGTAGTTCACCAATTGAAATGTCAATCTCATTCAAAAAAGCCTCTCCAAGTTGACACATGAAATAAATCATCAGAGATTTAAGTGAGTCTGCTTTTCAAAACTCCTTTTCCAAGAGGTAAAATTTGCCAGGCACTAATAATATAATTTCCTATCAATAATTAACAGAGCCTACTAGCTGGGACTCATGGCAGATTTCAGTAGGTTAGATGGTGTGGTAACATTTTAAGAATGAATTGTGGTTCATAAATTCATAGAAAAATAACTAACTAAAAATAAACACATGAATTTAGCCGTGGAGATTTAATTTTAAAAGCTGCCACCTCAGGGATAGCAACAGTCCATTAAGACTAGCCTTTGTAATTATCATAATCAAAATCATCATCAATAATAATAATATTTAATTTCGACTGCTTGCTTCTCATGTGGGAGGCATAAGTTGTGTGTACTTTCTGTCTATTATCTCACTTAATTCTTTCAGCACCAAGAGAAAGGTACTCTTATTATTCTTTTATATCTTTTATGTGCATGGAAACAGTCACAGAGAGGTTAAGAAAATTGCCCATGCTAATATAGCTAGTAAAGGTTGGATCTAGGATCCAAAGAAAAGCATACGTTTTCAACCCATGCTATGCATGAGGATGACTTGGGGCACCAAAGCACAGGTGCCTGAAAATCTCTCATTATTTGTCAATGTCTAAAGTTGCCACCTTTAGAAGAATCAAAACTTTAGAAGACCAAATAATCAAAACTCAGTACTAACGGTGCATCCAGCACCCATGTAGGTCCAGGGAGGACAGAAAGAATAATAAAGTGGCCTCCTTATATTGAAGGAGCTTGCAGCCTGGAAGGAGAGGTTTGAACAGACTCAGGAGAAATACATCCTTGGATTTAATTGCTTCCATCAGTTTGGTACCTTGTCTGCTTGTTTTAGGGAGTGGGCATTCTTGCTGTTTTTCAGTGAACCGTTTCAGTTCTTTCTGAGGCCTTGAGGGGCCAGAGGCAAAGAAGGTGGGTAATTTGGGGGACACTTAGGTAAATGCATTTAGCAGGATGCTTATCAGGACTTGCAAAGTGAATAAAACATACTAATGATCTGTCACTAGATGCCGGGCCTGGGCTGGAGTACCAGGCGTCAGGCACATTAATTACATTGGAACGTTCCTCATATCCCACTAAACTGTGAGCTTCGTGAAGGCAACCACCTTGTGCTGGTTTGTTTCTAGCCCCTGGGAAAGAACCGGATATGTGGCGGTGCTCAATAGTTCTTTGCCAAATAGAATGGATAAATGTGACAGCTCACTTCTAATCATTCTTTGCTCTGTCAATATCTGTCTCAAAATATGGCAGTCAGAACTGGGTGGCTTTCTGCCTTACCTGAGTAGAAAGAAGATGGCCTTTGGAGTCGGGCATACCTGATTCTGTCACAATTTTGCCATTTACTTAAAATATGGCCCCAGCTGCTTCACTTTTAAGCCTCAAAGGATCCTACAAGATAGTAGGAGCAGAAATTTATCATTGTATAATCTCTTCTAACCACCTCCACTCCACCTATAAAGAGAGAGAGCAACTAGACAATAAAACAAAACCATGACAACAATAAACCCCATGGACAGCATTTACAATAAAAAGATGACAAGTATCCCGACAAACCCTGAAGACAAATGGTAGGCACCATCATCAGCGGCCAGGAAGCCTGTGTGGCATCAATGTTTGTGTGGGATAAAAAAAGGGAAGCTTCAGAGTGTCTGATGGTCATAAAAACAGGAGAACCCCCAATACAGATGTGGGGTATTAACAACAAAACTACCGCGCACCAATCTGCAAACAGCTACTGGCATTGGGAGGGTTTTGGTGCAAACCAGCAGCAGGTGGGTGTAACGGTTCCCATGACTGCCTGCTTCCTGCTAGAGCACGCTTCCTCCTCACCCCCTCATCCTTCACCTGCACCACTCCTAGGAATTGTTCAGTGTTAAGCTTAGATGTATCACTTTGCCTCATGTATGTGCTTCTTATTGCTGCTATAATACATGACCTCAAGGTGACTGGCTTGAAACAACACAGTTTTATTAACTTACAGTTCTGTAGCTGAAAAGTGCAATATAGGTTTCACCAAATTAAAATGGAGGTGTCTGCAGGGCTGCATTCCTTTGTGGAGAGACTCTAGAGATCCATTTCTCTACCCTTTTCAGCTTCCAGAGGCCACCCACATCCCAGGCTCTTTTTCTCCATCTCCAAAGCCAGCAACAGGGGGTTGAGTTTTCTTCCAATCCATCACCTCAACTTCCTCTTCTGTAGTCAAATCTCCTTTCTGTCCTCTTACACTTGTAGGGGCCCTTTTGATTATAATGGGCCCTGCCCCCATTTAGTCCTGGATAATCCCCCATCTCAAAACCCCTAATTTAATCATACCTGTAAAGTCCCTTTTGCCATGTAAGGTAACATATCCACAGGGTTCTGAGAATTAGATTCAAACATCATTGGCAGAGGTCGGGGGGGGGCATTATTCTGCTGACATCCCGAGAAGTGTTTCCAGGGTTAGGAACCCCTTCTGTGAGGGCCCATAGATGCTCTCCTGACCACCCGCTGACTTGTGTCTCCCATGGATCAGATAGGGTGTTACTTATCGGCCAGTATGTTATTGCCACTGATTTCCCAGAGTCTAGCATGGTTCTGTCCAACATATATTTTGTAAGAAATGTATTTTTTTTTTGGTTTGTTTTTTAATTTTAGAGCGAAAGAAAGAGGGATAAAGAGAAAGATTGATCAGCTGCCTTCTTCATGCATCCTACTGGGAATTGAGCTTGCAACCTCTCTGTGCATGGGATAATACTCAACTTTAACTAAGCCACACCAGCCAGGGCCAACATAATAATTTAAGTCACACATGTTATCTTATTTTTTTTTAGTGGCCATATTAAAAAAAAGGGAGGGGGAAGAAATTGGTGCAATACATTTTGCTTCTATAGTCCATTTAACTCAAAATATATCCCCAATGTCATTTCAGCAAGGTCATCAATATAAAAATTATTAATGAGGTTTTTTACATTCACTTATTTGGGCTAAATCTTCGAAATCCAGCGTGAGTTTACACACATCTGGCACACCTCAGATCTAGCCACAGCCCAAGTGCTCGGTGGCCACCTGCGGCTGGTGAAGCTCAGGTGCTCAGTGGCTCCCTTGTGCATTTGTCGAACAATTTGGGGAGTGACTGCTGTGGAGCCAGCACGTGCCCACTCCCCGAGGAAGCGAGTGCCAGCTTCAGTGTTTCTCTCACCTGCTTGTGGCTTAAGTTTTGCTAGATTTTGCATAAAAAAGCACACCAATGCCTTGCAAGCAAATCTATTTCTGTTTCTAATTTGGCGATGTGCACACTTGGATTAGGCACTGGCCATTCCCTGTGATAAGAGAGCGCCCACTGCAGTAAATATTTACTGGAGTGGGAGGTAATTAGCTCGTGAGGCGGAAAGCGCATTTGCACAACATTTCTGAAGGTTTGCCTTTGCTCTAATGTATAGCTTTCAAAATATTGTCTTCCAACTGCAGTTTGAAAGCTGACCCCACTCACTCTGGCTTCCCAAATCTCTTGGAAATAACAGAACAGTCTGAATGCAAAGTATTTTTACAGTCTTGTGACTAAAAATAAACACACATCCTTTTTTAAAAAAAAAATATTTTTATTGATTTTGGAGAGGAAGAGATAGAAACATCAATATGAAAACCATGGGTTGCCAGCCTTCTGTAGGCCCCACACTGGGGATTGATCCTACAACCCAGGCATGTGCCCTGACTGGGAATCAAACTGTGACTTCCTAGTTCATAGGTCGATGCTCAAGCACTGAGCCATGCGGGCTGGGCCACACATCCTTCTGAAGGGAGACTCCAGGCTGAGCTTCAGAGCGAGGTCTGCCAAACAGAGGAGGCTTACAGTGTCCAGGACTATTTTGCAGGCTCTGATTTGCTCTTTCAAAAAGCTACTGGCAAGGAACCAAGATGGCGGCATAAGATATACATCTGTACGTGCTGTCTCTTGCAACCACACCAAAACTACAACTAAAAGACAATACAACTACCTCTGCAGAACCACAGGAAACCTGATGGAGTGGAAGTTCTACAACTAGAAGGAAAGAAAAAAGTGTCTCCAGACCTGGTAGGACATGCAGAGGCTCAGAAAGGCAGAGTTACAGAGACACACAAGAATTGGGCTGGTGTGCGCTGTTGTTTTTCAATTGGGAGGGAGTTACAAGTTCCCAACTCTCTGAATTCAAGTTTCTGGCGAGATTCTGAAGCCCAGACTCATACTGGGAGAAACTGGACTGTCTGCCATCAGGTCAGAAAGGGAGGGTACCTCTCTCG
Organism: Lasiurus cinereus; assembly: GCA_011751065.1. Lineage (NCBI taxonomy): Eukaryota > Metazoa > Chordata > Mammalia > Chiroptera > Vespertilionidae > Lasiurus > Lasiurus cinereus. The sequence goes on along the minus strand of JAAGEH010000426.1, from coordinate 2,707,809 downwards.
CAGAGCTGCGCACTGGAATCATTGTTTACTGCGCTGGGGCTCGGCACACAGGACACTGAACAGAACACAGCAGAAAGGGCTGACTAGCAGCCATTGCTGTTTGCCACGCCCTAGCCTAGTGACTTCCTAAGACTCTGCCCAAATTACAAACCCACCCAGCTGTGCAGCAACTTTTGCATATGAATGGCCTGCCTTTTGGCAGCTTAACCTAACAAACTGCAACTGGGTCAGACAACTCCAAAACTTCCAAACTCCAAACAAAGAGGAGAAATCAACTCCAAAACTTCCAAACTCCAAGTAAAGAGGAGAAATCTGCAGAGCTCCCTGTAGCTCCTGCTGGGTGGCCTCAGACACTAGCTGTCTTGCACCTCCTTGGAGATACAGGAACCAGTGTACCTAGAGGTCAGTGTGAGAAAACACCAAATTTTAACTCCTCACATAAGTGACACACTCAAGAGGCAGATTCGGTGAGCACCAAAGCCCCACTGAAGCAAGTTCTGCTCATAGGGGTGTCTCCAGCATAGCGGTTCTTCCATTAATAGACACAGCTAATCCTCACAGTCATTTGGCCTGGAGGTCAATTCCACCCAGTGTACCAATAGCAATCAAACTTAACTGCAACAAGACTGTGAACCCAGCCCACAAAGGGGTGCACCAAGAGTGTCCACCTCAGGTGATTGGGGAGGCGGAGCTACTGGGCCCTAAGGACAAGGACAAGTCACAAATAGCACACAAAGCCACTCCATCAATACTGGGAAGCAGCCAAAATGCAGAGACCAAGACACATGTCACGAATGAAAGAAATGGAGGAAAGCCAAAGACTGGACATAGAGTTCAAAACCACATTTATAAGGTTACTCAAGAATCTTCTACTAACCGCCGACAAACTTATTGAGACCTCTGAGAAACTTAGTGAGACCTTCAAGGATCTTAATGAGAATGCCAAAAAAAATCGAAAAGAACCAGGCAGAAATTAAGCATATGGTGTCTGAAATAATATACAGAAATCCAATAGCAGACTAGAGGACCCCAAGAATCAAATCAAAGATCTGAAATATGAGGAAGCAAAAAACACCCAACCAGAAAAACAAAAAGAAAAGAGAGTCCAAAAATGTGAAGATAGTATAAGGAGCCTCTGGGACAACTTCAAGCATACCAACATCAGAATTATGGGGGTACCAGAAGAAGAGAGAGAGCAAGATACTGGAAACCTATTTGAAGAAATAATGTCTGAAAACTTTCCCTACTTGGTGAAAGAAATAAACTTACAGGTCCAGGAAGCACACAGAACACCAAACAAAAAGAATCCAAAGAGGACCACACCAAGACACATCATAATTAAAATGCCAAGGGCAAAAGACAAAGAATATTAAAAGCAGCAAGAGAAAAACAATTAGTTACCTACAAGGGAGCACCCATACGATTGTCAGCTGATTTCTCAACAGAAATTATGCAGGCGAGAAGGGAGTGGCAGGAAATATTCAACATGATGAATAGCAAGAACCTACAACCAAGAGTGCTCTACCCAGCAAAGCTATCATTCAGAATTGAAGGGCAGATAAAGAGCTTCACAGATAAGAAAAAGCTAAAGGAGTTCATCACCACCAAACCAAGATTATATGAAATGCTGAAGGGTTTTCTTTAAGAAGAAGAAGAATACAAAGGTAAAGATAAAAATTATGAACAACAAAGTGATAACAAATATTTACCTATCAACATTTACTAAAAATTTACACAAGATTTACTAAAAATCAAGTGAATAAAATCTGATGAACAGAATAAACTGGTGAATATAATAGAATTAGGGGCATAGAAAGGGGATGGACTAACAATTCTCGGGGGAAAGGATGAGTGAAGGGTGCAGGAAGAGATTGGACAAAAATCTTATACCTATGGATGAGGACAGTGGCGGGGAGTAAGGGTATGAGGCGGGGGATGGGAATCAGGTGGAGGGGAGCTATGGCGGGGGTGGGGAGAGGAACATCTGTAATAAACTGAACAACGAAGATTTATTTAAAAAAAATACCTATATATTTAAAAAAAAAGCCACTGGCATTTCCTGAATGTATGCGCACCTTTTCTCAAAAACAGCACACATGCAAAATTCTGGGATTTTACTTATGTGTAGAGCACTGTGATCCAGCAGGATATTAAACTATAATCAGAAACAAATTGTTGCTTCCCCTGCCAACAGATGGACTATAAACAGAGACAATCCCATAACCACAGCATTCTATGTTCTTTTCCTCTCTGTACACCTAGCAACTGGGCAAAGAACCAGCCACATATTACATTGCTAAATGGTGTCAAATAAATGAATGAATGAATGCTATGAATTATCTTCTCTTGCTCTCAAATTTGCACAGGAAATGAGAGGAGAGGTCTGTGGCTAGGGATCCCTCCTCTATCGAACACACGTATAGCAAATTCTCATGAGAGAACACCATATTTCCAATACCATCCTTTATAAAAGAGAGGGGGGAAAACGCACACAACACGTGTCCTAAAATGTTGGTTGTAAGCTTTTATGTAATCTAAAATTAAAACAAGTCTCCAGGTAAACTGGACACTGCCTAAAAGCGGAGGATCACATTGCATTTCTCAGAGCAGGACTCACAGGTTGATTGTGGGTAGTGGAGCGAGTGTGAAGATAAACCTTAGTTGATTGAGGCTGTCTGTACACATGCTGTGTAATTGACTTCTGTGGTTAACACGAATAATTTGCAGCATATTTTATTTCTCTCTAGCTTTCCTGCATGGTTCAATTTATGCAAGCATCCTTTAACCCAATGTACTTAAAAAAAACAAAAAAAACCCACAACACACACTCATTTATTGGAAACATAGATGGGAAAGTAAAGATAAGAATGGCAACTGCGTCTTCTTTCTGCTACACAGGCGTCCAGTAGAAAGCGCTCAGAGGTCTGAGCATGCTTCCTATTGCAGAGGATGTAGAGGTCATGGTAGCTATGACCATGGTAGCTATGACAGTGGTTCCTCTGGGAGGGTGGGTGCTCATCTTTCTACTCATGAGAGAAGAAGTTGGTCCTAGGGCATAATTTGAATAGGGAGCTAGCAAAAGTAACTGTAGGGTTCAATCCACATCTCTTCAGCCCACCCTCTGCAGTTCCAGCTTCTCACTACCCAGCTCCTCTGAGGTCACCACATGAGGGGAGAAATAGAAGGATGCTTGTGGGCACACACATGGGCTTTATTGTCACTGGCTTATTTCCTCTTAAGACCAAGGCAGGGGAGAGTTTTCATTTATGGTGGGTCTCAGAATGTGGCTAGGATCCCTCTATTGAACACATGTATGGAGAACACCATATTTCCAATACCATCCTTTATAAAAGAGAGAGGAAAAAAAACGTTACTATTTGAACAGAAGAATGTCCTTGAATCCTCTCTTTGCTTCCTGTCTAGCATGAGTAGGGAATTATTGTAGAGAAAAATGTGCCCACGTGGTCTCACATGCAAGTTCTTTAAATCCTAAATCTCCATGTTTCATACTAAAAAATAATAACTTAGACACATAAGTGCTGCAACACGGAGAAATAAAATTGTCAGCCAGTTTGTTTAGGCCAGATGGTGGGCAGTGAAGATCAGGTTATGGACTTGGGATGTAGTAGATTTTGAAAAGTGTCCATAGTAGAGTTTTCTATTTTAGGGGCATGCAGGACCATGAGGTGTAGGCCAAGTGCAGAATTTAAGCTTTCTGTGCAGTCCTGCGCAAGAATAGGCCAGAAGTGGATTTCAAATAAGCCAAATGAAAAGAATAACCAGAAAGCACATTTGGATAAGAGAAGGTCAGAAAATTGTCCTGGAATAAACAAAGGTGAATAGGGACAGAGAAGACAAAAAAGATGGTAAAAACCCCTGAGTCTCGCTTCCTTTCTGGTTATGTGTGTCGTGGTGAGTATAAGCAGAGATGTTTTGCAGCTGCACGCTATAAAGAGGAAGGCTTACTAGTAAATAAGCCTGCTTTCTGGCTCTTGGAAATGAACACTTTATTTGTCCAATTTTTTTTTCCCATTGTAATCATAAAATTGGCTGGTGTTCCATCTCCATGAACACCAAAGCTTTGGTAGAAAATTAAATGTTTGGATGGGTGATTCTGAGGTTGACATTTCAAATATTTCCTCTAAAATTAGAGGCTTCAGTAACATTGGATGGCCAACCGGTTTGGATTCATTTATTTGATGGTATTTATCCTGGGCTTATTTTACTAAGTGCTTGGCTGTGGTATCACGATGTTATGATTGTCAGATTACTGTTTTAGTTCAAGTTTGTGGCTCAGGAATTGAGAACATCTCTCTCTCATTATGTCCTAGACGAGTAAAAATATTAAATGCTTTAATGAGGGGAATTGGCATGGGGAACAGGGCAAGGAAATGCTGGCTCTGCTTCTCGATCACTTATGGCTAGCCTGCCCCCGGGGGACTGGCACCAGCAGCTTCTAAGCAGATGATTCTGTATTTATATTTTTTTAGTGGTTACACTTAATTAAAAAAAAAAAAAAAGAACATCAGATGTTCAAAATGGAGTTACTTGTAATTCTGAGTTTGTAGAAAGTTATCACACATCCATTTATATCTCTCTTTTTATTTTCTTTACTTTCATTATTCATCTCTGGTCCCAAATTTCAACTCTGCCCACCCACCAAAGTTCAATAGCACCCATTCTTAGGCTATTAAACTTATGTAAATGTCATTTTGTTATTCGTAAATTCTTATTCTTCGACTTTTTTACATTTAACATTAGTTATCTCACCATTGACATTTGGTTTTCATTTGTATTGGTCAATATTTTTCACACATGTCTCATTGTGTACATGTGTGTTTTATTTTCTGGAAAATATTCTTAGTCACAGGATATAGACACACAATTTTTCACTAAATAATTTCAAATTGGCTCCTGAATGAGCACATAATCTTCCCCCAACATTTTAGAAAAGATTCGTTAAAGGAGCCACTCATTATACTGAAAGAAGAGGGCATTATTTTTTTTCAGCTATGTTGAGACACATATAACATTGTATATAAGTATAAGATGTACACCATGATAATTTGATACACATATATTGCAAGATAATTACACAGTAAAGTTGTTTGCACCTCCATCCCCTCACATAATTACCATTTCATTTTTGTGTGAAAACATTTAAAATCTACTCTCTTAGCAACTTTCAGGCATTGTTAACTATATTGTTAACTGTAGTCACCATGTTGTACATTAGATCCCCAGCATTTATTCATCTCATAACTAGAAGATTGTACCCTTTGACCAGCACCTTTTATTTTCCCCACCTCCCAGCCCTGACAATCGCCATGTAACTCAGTTTCTATGAATTTGACTTTTTAAGATTCTGCAAATAAGCAATATTATTCAGTATTTGTCTTTCTCTGACTTACTTCAATTAGCATAATGCCCTCAAGTTTCTTTCATGTTATAAATAACAGGATTTCCTCCTTTCTCATGACTGAATATTCCAGAATAGCAGCCTCCCTCTCCCTCCCTCTCTTTCTCTCTCTCTCTCTCTCTCTCTCTCTCTCTCTCTCTCTCTCTCTC
>JAAGEH010000426.1:2599009-2702231 GCA_011751065.1 Lasiurus cinereus | reverse complement strand
TCTCTCTCTCTCTCTCTCTCTCTCTCTCTCTCTCTCTCTCTCTCTCCTATCATCTCCAGCTAACTCTCTGTCTATCATCTATATACCATATCTACTTTATACATTCATCTACACTTAGATATCTTGGTTATTTTCATAGCTTGGCTATTATGAATAATGCTGCAATGAACATGGAAGTACAGATACCTCTTTAAGATACTGATTCAATATTTTAAAATATATGCCCAGGACTGGATTTTTGAATCATGTGGTAGTTCTATATTTAATTATCTGAGGATCCACCATACTGTTCCCCAAAATTGCTGTACCAGTCTACATTCCCACCAATAGTGGGCAGGTTTCCTTTCCTTTACATCTTCACAAGCATTTATCTCTTGTCTTTTCATAGTAGCCATTACACTGCAGTTTTGATTTGAATTTCCCTGATGATTAGTGATGTTGAGCAACTTTCATGTACTTGTTGACTATTTTTATGTCTTTGAAAAAATGTCTATTTAGTTCCTCTTAACATTTAATGGGATTGTTTTGTTTTTGCTATTGAGTTGTTTGAGTTCCTTATATAATTTGGATAAAAACCCCATGTCAAATAGATGGTTTGAAAATATTTTTCTCTATTATTAGGTTGTTGTTATTTTTTTTTATTTTGCTGATTGTTTATTTTGTTGTGCAGAAACTTTAAAGTTTGATGACATTTCATGTATTTATTTTTGCTTTTGTTCCTTGTGCTTTTGGTGTCATATCCAAAATTCAGTGTCAAGACAAATGTCATGGAGCTTTCCCCCCGCCCCCCCGGTGTTTTCTTCTAGGAATTTTATAGTTTTAGGTCTTATATTTAAGTCCTTCATTTTGAGTTAATTTTTGTGAGTGGTATAAAATAAGAATTCAATTTCTACCTTTGGCATGTGTATATCCAGATATTTTTTCCCCCCAACAGGATTGAAGAGACTTTTCAGTGAGTATTCTTGGCTTTGTCAACTAAGTTGAACATGTATGTGTGAGTTTATTTCTGGGATGTTGATTCTGTTCCATCGGTGTATGTGTCTAACTTTATGCTGTTAACAAATTGTTAGATTATTACAATTTTGTTACATACATACAGTTTAAAATCTGGAAGTGTGATGCCTCCAGCTTTGTTCTTCTTTCTCAAGATTTCTTTGGCTAATCAGTTTATTTTTAGATTCCATATGTATTTTAGGATTTTTTTCTATTTCTGTCAATAATACCATTGGAATTTTAATAAGGATTGCATTAAATATGGGTGGCTTGGGTAGTATTGGCATTTTAATAATAATCTTCCCATCTATGAACAAGGGATACTTTTCTATTCATTTTTCTCTTCTTTAGTTTCTTTTGTCAGTCTTATAATTTCCAGTGTACAGATCTTTCACACACCCTCCTCGGTTACATTTATTTTATAGTATCTTATTATTTTGATGCTACTGTGGATGAGATTATTTTTTAACTTCTTCTTATATATTTTGTTTTTAGTGTATAGAAATGCAACTGATTTCTGCATGTTGATTTTTCTATGCTCCAACTTTACTAAATTTTTTAGTTCTAATAGTTTTTTTTTTTAATGGAGTTTTTAGGATTTTCTAAAAATACGATTATATCATCTGTAAACAGAATAATTTTACTTCTGCCTTTTCAGTTTGGATGCCTTTTTATTTCTCTAATTGCTTTGGCTAGAACTTCCAGTATCATGTTGAATAGGAATAGTAAAAGTGGACATTTTTATCTTATTCCATGAGTTTGTAGGAAGCTAAAACAAATCTATATATAGTGTTACTTTTACTTATTTTATTTCCTTTTACTAATCATCCCTAGTCCCAAATTTCAACACTTGGCAGCCATCATAGAAATAAGTGATTCAGATAGGAATTATCAAAGGATGTTAAAACTAGAGGGTGAAAATTTGTTAAGGAACGGATTATTAACACAACATTTCTCCCTCTCCTGCCCCCCAAGCCTCTCCATAAAATACTTAGTAAATGCAAAAGGAATGAGAACAATTTTATAGTGAGAATACTGGTATGAGTGACCTTAACCATGTAATGAAAGTTAACATCCCCAGTTTTGGCACAGAACTATAGCGTGTGTCCCTGACATGATGCACTGAAAAAGATACAATGTCACTTTTGTGTAATTCCTGCCCCAAATACATAACCTGAATAAAATCATGAGGAAACACCAGACACCCTTTAGAGGCACATTCTATAAAATAATTGACTTAATAGTCTTAATATCATGATTTTAAACATAAAGACTGAGAAACTTCTGATTAAACACACACAAACTAAATGCAGCACAAGATTCTGAATCAGGAAAAAAAACTGTAAAAAATTTGCAATGAAAAACATTATTGGGAAAAATCAGTGACGCTGGAATACAAATAATATTGCCCTACTGTTAATATCCTGATTTTGTTAATTATACTGTGGTTTTATAAAAGAACGCTCTCATTCTTAGGAAACACACATTGAAGTATTTAGAGGTAAAGGAGTGTGATATTTGGGATTTACTCTAAAAACGCTTAGAAAAATTGTATGTATAAAGCAACTATGGTTACCTGGTTATAGCTGTGGGATCAGAGTGCAATGTCTATGTGAATTTCTGTACTTGCAATTTTTCTGTTAATTTGAAATTATTGCAAAACAAAAAGCTAAGTAAAAATAATTAAATGGATCAGGCAAGAAGTTGTTAAAACATGTTGATCAATCTAAAAGAGTATTAATAATAAATGATAACCATTTTATTTACTTATTTATTTTAAATATATATTTTTATTGATTTCAGAAAGGAAGGGAGAGATAGAAATATCAATGATGAGAGAGAATCATTGATGGCTGCCTCCTGCATGCCCTCTACTGTGGATTAAGCCTGCAACTCCGGCATATGGCCTTGACTGGAATCGAACCCAGGACCTTTCAGTTCACAGGCCAATGCTCTAGCCACTGAGCCAAACTGGCTAGGGCAAATGATAACCATTTTTTTAAGTTAAAAACAAGTGGATATTAAAGTACTAGAAAGTACTATATGGCTTATATAACAATTACAATTTTATAGTCATTAAACAATACATTTTACAAAGTTATAAAAAGTAATATTGAACAGAATTTCAAAAAGAAATTAATATAAAGTAGAAACTTTCAGAAGCTGAGAGACCAAGACAGCTAAAGACTATACAAGTTTTGAATAACAAAATTAACAAGTTTTATTTGATAGTTACAGACATACATATAGAAAATTCACATTCTTCTCAAGCAAAAATGAAGCAGCTTTTTGAAAATAACCACTGTTAGGCAACAAAGTAAATCTCAATAAATCCCAAATAATATTATACTAACTACATTTTTTAACCCTCAGCATAATAAATCAGAAATAAAATTTTTAAGATGCTCAACTTGCATGTCCCCAAAATATTATTGGAAACTGAGGAGAAGAATTCTAGATACTTAAGGGGTTAAAGAAGAAAGTGTAATGGAAATTGTAAAATATTTAGCATGAACTATAAATGAGAATGTGGCTAATATGAGTTTGTAGCTAACAGGGTATTTGGGAGAAAGCTTTCTAGAATTAAAGCATATATCCAGAAAAAAGAGTAATTGAAAATTAATGAACTAGGCATTCAACTCATGAAGCCTGAAAATAACAAAATATTCTCAAAGAAAAAAGTCTAAAAAATCAGAAGATGATAGAAATGTGGGAAGATTTGGGGCTAACTCCAGTTGTAAAAATGGGACTCAAGCCATATTTAGTTGGTTGGAGGGTAAGGTTGTGTATTCTAGAAAACATCTATTTTAAATAATCTGCAAGAGAGATTTCCTTTGGGTGGCTAGATATTGAGTTTTGTTGACAACTTTCAGGCAAAGGCACTAAAACTTTTTTCTTGGTAGATGTTCAGGTAGAATATTAAACTTGTTCACTATGCTCAGGTCAGAGTTTTGGAAATTCTTCTCACCCTTTCTGCTAGTATGCTATTGCTGGTATAGGGGAGAAAAAAAATGTCCTTCTACCCTTGTAGGTTCTTTGGCTATGTGTAATAATCAAATTAACATAAAATAGATCAAGAGGAGAATTTAATTTTGTATGTACACGAGCCCTGTAAAAATATGAGACCCAAAGGCAGTTAGGCAATTAAAGTTTACATGTCATCCTGAACTAGGGAATGGAATCAGGTCTGGGACTTTAAAGGATAGGAGGGTGATTCACAAAGAGTTGATGTTTGGTAATTATATATTTGTCCTGCCATATAGATAGGTGTTTTTTTTTTTTTATAAAAATGCTCTCTAGCCTGAGCTGGTTTGGCTCAGTGGATAGAGCATTGGCCTGTGGACTGATGGGACCTGGGCTCAATTCTAGTCAGGGGCATATACCAGGGATGTGGGCTTGATCCACAGTAGGGGGCATGCAGGATGTAATCGATCATTGATTCTCTCTCATCATTGACATTTCTATTTCTTTTTTCCTCTCCCTTCCTCTCTGAAATCAGTAAAAATAATAATAATAATAATAATAATAATAATAATAATAAAACACACACACACACACACACACACACACACACACACACACACACACACACACGATCTCTGATATTAGCTTTCTTTCTGAGCAAGTCTCCCCTATCTGAATTCTTTTAGGTAGTTGAGGGAGAGGTTAAATTTTTTTTTTTAAGTCTGCTAGGTCTTGATTCCTTTCTGCTCAAAATGTTCCACCTGCAAAAGTGGCACATTCTGCTCCCCCCACCACACTGGCAAATCATATCAATCATTTGTTATTATTTCCCATGGGTGTTGTGATTCCAGGTTCTGATATAATAGCAAATCTCTTACCTTCTCTGAAGAATTCTTTTGAAAAACTTACCATTATTTTTTCTCCAAATGAATGTCTGTGTGTCCCTGACCCACCATTATATGAACCCTGTATGTTTTGTCACCGGTGTCCAAAAATAACTCTTGGCCTTCAGAATTCTCAACTCACCAAACTATCTTATGACAAATATACTGCCTTTAAAACAGAAAATATTTGGATTTTGTATTGTGATTCAAACTGAGCAGCAACTCGTTTTTCAGCTGAGAGCATTTTCTTAATAATAATAAATAACTGGTTCCCAAAGTAAAACTTTATTTGAGAATTAGATTTCTCTATAATTTCAGAGACTGAGAGAATACATCAAACCAGATATTATGTTCAAATCAATTATTACATTTTATAGGTAGCCTTTTGTGTTGCTAGTACAAAGGAATGAATAAATCAACAAAATCAATATATATGTATTTACCAGGGCTATGTTTTCACACTTTTCCGAAATGTATTATCTAGCATTGCTGCCTAATATGCTCTGAGAATATTGTTTCCCTCTGTGTTTTCTGATATAATCTGGAAAAAGAAAAACCAGAAGCAAACAAAATTCTGTCATTCTATTTTTGTTGGGAGCAAGGCAGTTGTTATTTTATTCGGTTTGGGGAAAATAAAGGCAGCATTTCAGATCTGGAAAGTTTCCCAGGCTTAAAAATGGTATTTGACATTGTGAAGAGCAGAGCCCGCGTGGCATCCTTTGTGTTGAGGCAGAATAAATCAGTTTATTTGCAGTTAGTCTTTTCTCTTTTTATATAGTCAAATAAACCCCATTCATGTGTGAAGCTAATTGTAAGGACGTTGGAAACCAGTGACAAATCACCACATTTTAACAGTAAGCTGTTAGGAAATTTGAACTGTTCAAGAGACTCTGGTATAGTGGCTTCGGAATCAGGTACCCTTGACAGAATCCATCTTTGACTTGAACCGGCGATCTGACCTTACTTTTCAAATCTCTAAAATGGGAATGAGTGATTAGCTGGTTGTGAGAATGAAATGAAACCCAGCTCTATGAGGCTCGAGCTGCACGTGGCTTTGGAACCGCAGTTTGCTGACCACGGCTCTAGCTTGAAACCACTAGCACAGACATGTGAGAAAAAACAAAACAGGGAATCACTTCGCAGTTCATGTGGAAACATCCAGTATTTGAGAATTATTGATGAGTTTGAAAATAGAGACAACAAAGGCAATGAAGATACCACTGGGGGCAATTTAGGGAGTAGAGCTGCCTGGTTTTAGGAAAAAATAATGTTACAGAAAGGAGCAATTCAAGGGAAATCGGGGCCATCCAGCTGAAATGGAACTTTGGGGATGATTATGGTCCAAGACAGGCCATTGTGGTGCAGGATCCTATGTGCATCTGAATTAAGCCCCAGCTCCTCACTTCTTGCCCTCACCTGGAAGGCCTCCACCAGTAGCTACAACGAACTCCCACACTCTTATTATTGCTCTCCACCTACAACCTGCGCTCAGTGTAAAACTGAAAAGATCCTGGACTTTCTGGCTTTGTTCCTGCACTCCTTTTGGTTTGCTGCTTCTTTTCTTTCTGTCTTCTTCAAATTTCTCGCCATCTAAATGTCACCTTCCCCTTTTCACAGCGTTTTTAAAATTAAATTCTTTTTCCTGTCCAGATTCCCACCTCTTTTGAATCCCCATAGCATCATTTTTGCACTTTTTTTTCATCGCATCTGCATTAGTCATCTAGATTAGAGTTATTGCAACTGTGTCATTACTCCTTCTAAATTGGTAGCTGGTCCCTGGTAGGCACTAAATAAATGGCTGTTGATAGGATAGTTAGATCGCAGATGCATTTCCTACATGGCATTTTTTTATGATCACATGATGGCAAATGTGGCATCAAGTATTTATTAAGCATCGACTGTGTACTAGGCACTGGGCTCCAGTCTGTGAACAAGATTGATTTGATTCCTTATTCCCTGTGGTTTACAGTCTGACAAGAAAAACAGATTTTAGACCATGAATTAGAATTGCAGTGAGTATTCGGAAAGAGATACAAGAGAAAGGCTGTAACTGAATAGCCCATCTCTCAGAGAAAAAAAGATGTTAATATTAACAAAGTTAAGATGATTAGTTTGCAAATTCTGAATGCCTGTGCCTGTGACTGATTTAGGTGTGAAGTTATAACATATTATGAGTCACAGGAGCTGCTCTGTGCTCTAGCTGCAAGAGGTGGTCTATAAATTCAAATTCATTAATAAAAGAAGTAGGTTGGGAAGTCAGGGTCATTAGCTGGCTGAAACAATGCACTAATGCAGCATGAAATATACCGAGGTCTGCCATTTATTGTCCCCTCTGCTGGCATAAAGTTTTTGTTGAGTTATTGGCTGAAGTAAAGATGATATAGAGGCATAATATCTATTACATACAAATACAGGTGTATACTCTCTGAATACAGAGACAGCTGCTTCCATTTTATCTTATTCCATTAATTTAATGTGGTATTAGGATGTAGGACATAAAGCACAGTAAATCACTGGAATAATTTCAGGACACTTGCCTCAGAGCAATGTTATCTCTTGGGCTTAAAACCATTCCAATCACTCCCAATACTTTCTAGAAAAAACCACTTAACCAGATATTCCATATTCTCTCAAGATTCATCTGTTTAAAAGCAGATGGCAGAAAAAAAGGACTTTGGGTAATATAATGATATCTCAGGATTTTAATATTTAATTTCAATTATTTCCTCTGAATGAGGACATAATTTGGCCTGCAAACAATAATGGCCCTTTGAATTTTCTTTCTATTTTATTTGAATTTATATCAAACCTCAAAAACTTGGGAACATGTTTGAGCAAGGTAAACTTTTTTTTTTTTTTTTTTAGAAGTTAAAGATAAAGTGATTAAGTAGAAAACCAAATCAATGAATTTCCTTTCCTGGGATTATTACACTATTTATAGAAAACTAATCAAACTCCTTCATATTCCCAGTTTTAAAATTGCCTGTGGAATGATGGAAGCACTTTGTGTACTTTACACAGACCCTGGAGTATAGTATGAAGTTGTAGCTAAACACCAATGCTCTAAAATCAGTGTTTTAATTCTACTGGCTATGAGCTGTGTAATTTTGAGTAAGTTATCAAACCACGCAAGGCCTCAGTTTCCTTACATTATGCTACTACCTGCTTGATTGAGTGGTGAGGATTTAAATGTGCTAATGCATAAAAATGCTTAGCATAAAGCCTAATGCATAGTAAGTTCTCAGCAAATGATAGTCGTTACAATTATTAATTGTATCTTGATTAGTCCCTACCTACCTCTTCACTTAGGATGTGCATAACTAATACCCTTTCCAATGAAGAGAAGAGAGAACCCACGCTCGAAACCCACTCTCGGTTCCTCAAAGCTTAACAAAGGCCTGTCTTGGTAGCACTCACCCATTTGTTCCTGCGGGCCAGGCCACCCCTCAGTTGCAAGTGTGGACTCCCAGTGGGGTCAAAGAGCAGGTCTGGGTGCAGCAGCCAGATACAGAGACGAAGCTAGCTAGACGGGGACAGAAACTGAGCTGGACTCAGCTTTGACATGGACTAATGTGAACTATGGCAGCTCTGAATGCCCTTCTGATGCCAGGTAATGACACCCCATCTCTGGACTCTGGACCTCCTTCTAGGCTTGGTGAAGTCAAAGCTAGACTTCCTCACTAGTCGGATGGAGCTAAGCCATCTGGTTGTGGATGAGACACTGGGCACCTGGGGATAGTCCTTTGTGTTTGCTCCAGCTCCAGTAAATCCCTCCGCTCCACCTCATTCTCACATGTGTGGGTCCCCAAAATATTTTCCCTGTGAATCCATGAAAGGATCCCGTTTCCGCTAGCAATAGTTGCAGCCAGAGCTTAACTGAAGTCTGTAGGAGAAAACCATCAAACTTAGAATTCAGCTCTTCCCTGGTCCTCCAAGTGTGAGGAAGACCACTTCATTTAACTCAGGTGATTTTGGAAATAGAAAAACACTTCCATGGACAATTATCCTTTTGCCTTGAAATTGCCATCTAACTAATTTTTTAAAATCTATTTTTAAAATGTATTGGGGTAACATAGATTAATTAAATTACATAGGGTTCAAGTGTACAATTCTTTGATAATCAAGCTGATTCTCCTCTCCCTTTTCCTTTCTTCTTGTGTTGCTTTTCTTACAATGTTCCTTAGTTCTCTTTAAATAAAGAAGTTGGAAATGTACAATTTAATAGCTAGAAGTGATCACAGAGATTGGCTCACAAAGGAATAGACTGAAATGAATCCCACTTGGTTCTCATGTGTCTTTTTAAATTTGTATTGTAATTTTGAATTCCCTTTGCTAGTATTTTAATGTCAGATTTTTTTGGTATCAACATTCATAAGTAATATTTGTTCAGAGGGAGAGCGCTCTGGTTCCTCCGTCCTAAGGGGTTTGAGGGTGGAGATGTTAGGGGAGGTTTCAGGGAGAGGTTTAAACAGAATATTTAGCACTTTTCCAGGTGTGGTCTCCACTGATTGAGTGGTTGGCGTCAGGGCAGAGGGTCATTATTCAATGCAGCTGGTCCTGAGGTCAGCCATTGGGGTCACTGGTCTGGTTTTGTTGCTTTTCTGGGGCTGGAGCTGAAACACAACTGAGGAAATGTCGTGGGATCCAAACAGCACGACCAGTGAGTGATATGCTAGGGAAGGAGAGATCACTGTACAGTTGTAGGTATGGTCCCACCCTGCAATTGTCCTTTACTAGGTACCTGGAGTTTTCCGCCCTGGTGACCTTTTGCATTTTGCTTTGCTCATGTCTAATTGCTGACCACAGTTCTATTGCTTTGGTTTTTTTCTCTGGGGACTCCGATAAAATGTGTATTTGATTTCTCTTGTCTAGCTTCTTTACACTTTATTTCCTTTCTGTCTTTTTAATTGTACTTATTTTCTCTTTTCACACTTTATTTCCTTTCTGTCTTTTTAATTGTGCTTATTTTCTTTTGTGTATGTGTTTACCTGTTCTTGAATTTCTTCTAATTTAGTAATTATGTCTGAGACATCATTTTTATCTAATAAATTTTATTGTAAATTTCAGTTATCATTCTTCACATCTTTCTGTTATCACTCCCATAACTCCTTAAGGTGTTAGATCATATCCCATTCCTCCCTCCCTCTCTCCTTCTTTCCCTTCTCTCTCTCTTTCTCTCTTCCATCCTCTCTCTCCCTTTCCCCTCCCCCCCCTCTCCCTCTCCCTTTTCTTCCTCAGTTGCAGTGTAATTGACATATAACATTATATCAGTGCCAGATGTACAATGTAATGATTCCACATCCTTTTTTTCTTTTGCGTGTTTAGGTGGGATAGGTTTTCCTGGGCTGCTATACGGGGATCCTATGGAAGGGATAATAGGGCAGGATGATTTTCACAGCGTTTTTTATCTTGAGCATTCCCTCTTCAACACATGGCTTTCTCTGTGGCCACATCTCTGTCTCTCAGAGTTAAATCTGATCCAAAGAATGATCCTGCCTCAGCTTGAGTTTCTTGCCTCTAAGGCAGTGGTTCTCAACCTTTCTAATGCCGCGACCCTTTAATACAGTTCCTCATGTTGTGATGACCCCCAACCATAAAATTATTTTCGTTGCTACTTCAAAACTGTAATTTTGCTACTGTTATGAATCGTAAGGTAAATATCTGTGTTTTTCGATGGTCTTAGGCTCTACAGCAGGTTGAGAACTGATAGCAGCGTCACCTAAGACCATCGGAAAACACAAATATTTACATTACGATTCATAACAGTAGCTAAATTACCGTTATGAAGTAGCAACGAAAATAATTTTATGGTTGGGGGTCACCACAACATGAGGAACTGTATTAAAGGGTCGCGGCATTAGAAAGGTTGAGAACCACTGCTCTAAGGCGTGGCTCTCACCCTTGCTATGGGATTCCAGGACTTCCTTGCTGGCATGTGTCCTCAGGGTCTGTACCCCAAGCTTGCTGCCTTTCCTCTCCAGTGTTCTGTCCTGCCCCACTTGGCTACTGTTGCCAGTAATCTTTCCTTAGGGAGAGGCCTGTCCCTCTGGAGGGGAACATTTTATGTACATTTCTGATTTTCCTGAAGGCTCCACGGAGCAGCTTGCTTGCTTTTCTTTATTTTTGTATTTTTTATATGTATTCCATGTCCAGGAACCGTAATTTTAAACTCACTTGAAGACTCTGAGAATTTTTCCCAATTGTGCTACAGTCTCAGATCCTTCAACTTTGGGTTCTGTTCTTCACTTGGGATTTTTTGGTTTTTGTTTTGTTTCTGCACCTTGTTGGTGATGTAGGTTGTCCCTTCCCGCTTTCTGTGCATTGCCTGCTGTCTTGGGGGGTTGGACACTCACAGTCAGACTCCAGGGTTCACTCAATTCATTCCCCCTCACCTGGTGGTGTGGATGCCGTTATTGATAGATTTAGAAGAAAACTGTCCTGTTTTTCCCTTTGGGTTTTAGGAAGAGTTTTGAGGAGATTAAAATAGAAACTAGCACGATGACAGCAGCATATCTCTTCTTTGCAATAATTTAAGTGTAAAAACACTCCTGAAATTTCTGACATTGTTACCAGAAATTTTAATGTAGAATTAAAATAAAATCAGCATTGATTTAAAAAGGCAGCATATAGAGCTGTGTCTGTGGAGATAACTCTAGTTCAAATAATTGTAAGTGATTCATCTATTCATAGATAAATATATTCACTAACAGTTTAAATATTCCTATTGATCTACATATGGATATAATTTTAAATTTGGAGTATGTGTTTGGTAGGGCATTTTTTCTGGTTGTGCACGCACTGTGAAATAGTCACCAAAAATTCCACACATTGAATCCAGAATGACATTATCCGCCTGTTCCCCACCCCACTCCACTCAGTAAGAAGTAGGTCATCCTGTACTTTTCATTTCTGACACTTATCATAAATGATAATTATTTAGTAATTTGTATGCTGTAATTGTTTCCTGGGGCTGCCATAACAAATTGCCCCAACCTCGGTGGCCTAAAACGAGAGAGATGTATTCTCTCAAAGATCTGGAGTCCAAACTCTAGAAGTCAGGGTAGTGGCGGGGCTGCAGGCTCTCTGGAGGCTTTGTGAGAGACTGTTCTCTGCCCCTCTGGTTTCCGGGGCTGTGGGCAATCCTTTGTGTTCTTCGGCTTGTTTCAGGATGGAGTTATTTTAGACCTTTCTACGTGCGGTTTCCTTTCAGTTGTCCTAGCCAGAGATGTTTTATTACCCCTTAGGCCAGGGCTGCTTTAGATCTAACTTATGGCTGCTTTAATTGCCAGAGATGCCCCCATCCTTCCTGGACACGCCCTTCCTGTATTAAGCTAGCTGGTTAACCCTTGCCAGCTGCATTACTGCAATCTCTGCCTCCCCTTCACATCCCCTTCTCTGTGTGTCTAATCTCTGCCTCTCTCTCTTAAGGATACATGTGATTGCACTTAAGGTTGACCCAAATAACTCAGGAGAAGTTCTTTCTCTCAAGATCTTTAACTTAATCACATTTTTGCCATATTGTCACAGAAGACTGGAAAAAATCAAGCCAAGCTTAGAGAAAGGGAATTACATTTTATTAAGGGCAGGGAGAGAGAAAAATGTGCCTTTCAAATTCTCCCCCCATGGAGGAAATCTTTTGTATTTATACTTTTCCTAGCTCTCTTGTCTCCCAAATTTGGAATGAGACTTCCGGGCCTTCTGGGAAAGAAGGCCTGTGTGCTGGGAAGGGGCCATGAGACCATATCTCAAGTCCTGGCCTGGTATTAGCACTGACATCTCTGTCTGGGGCATAGTCCGGGGCCTCTCTGGAATGGGAGTAGTCTCATTTTCCTTATTACTTAAGCAAGCAAGCATTTATAGAAGCCTAAATAGCAGGGTTAAAATTTCAAACAGCAGTTTTTATATAAGATGGATGCTTCATTCCCCATTGATTTTATATACATGAGTCAAATCATTGACTCTTTTGGGTCATTGTTGGCGAGAGAGTTATATTGATCCATGAGGACTATAAGCTTGATAGAATTAATTCTCTGCTGAATAAAGTCAGTGGGCCTGTTTATAACATAAGGGCCTGGAATGAGGGCCAAAACTAATCTTTAGGGGGTCCAAAGAGTCCTGGACTCTATTTTGCCTGGGCTGTCTTAAGCCAGATGTGATGAAGCCACATCGGAATCCCATTGACCTTGACTGCTGTGGAGGTGGTCCTTTCCAGATAGGAGTCAGTCCTTGTGTGGCAAATTTCTTTACCCAAACAGAGACACCAGGGTGGATGGATGAACTGGATCAAAAGTTTCTATAGGAAGAATACCTTATATACATGCTTCTGGACTGCTTTCTGGGTGGACTGTAAAGCCTGTAAGGATTTGAGTAAAGATTGGTTATGGATTTCAACTTTTCTAGATTGGGTTTCCACGTAAGCTGGTGAGGTGGGTAGGGTCAGGGTTTAGAAGAGTCACTAGAATCTGTAGAGGCCCCACTGGTTTTAGGGCAGCCTCCCGGGCTGCTTCAGCTGCGGTCTCATTCCCTCTTGCTTCTGGGGAGTCCCCTTGTCTCACATAGGTAGAGATGGAAAGACTTAATTACATCTGGTAGTGCTAGTTGGTTCAACCTCCTTGCTCTGCTTATATATGTCTAACTGCCTAATATATTACCTCAAGGATCCTAGCTCTGAATTATTTTAGGGAAAATGGACATCAATGGGCTCTTCTAGCTACTTTCTGCTGAAGCAGGTCAGAGGTTTCTCTCAGAACCAAGAGATCCTTGCTGTCTGTCAGAGGAACAATGAGGCCTGGGCACAGAAGGAGGTGGGCTTGTGATCTGGCAGAGACCAACTGTAACACATGGTCTGGTGGAAGGGAAAGAAAACCTTTCAGTTTTAATAACTTCTATTGAAATAAAATTTTCCTCCTCAACATTACCCCCATGTTTATCAAAAGAGCCAAATCAAGACTAATTTATCTATTGTATTTAATTTGGCCTTATTGTTTGCATAAACATTACAAGAATGGTAACTGACTACCTTTGCCGGAACTTCCCCAGGATTGAATCTTAATGTGCCCCATAGGGCCAGGATGCCAAGCCATCCAGCTGCCATCAGGCCTGCCTGAAGTATCTGATGAGTTAGGTGAAGTCTTCAACTGTAGTCCTCATGCCCTAGGCTTTAAGGCCCATCCCAGCCCTCTTACTCGTCACAGCTCAGAGTGCGTGGGGGTCCCGCAGGGACGCAGAGGTGCCCTTATTGCTCCCCTTGTACTCTGACCAACCACCAGTGATGGTAGGGTATGGGCCTGATGCTCTAGCACCAGCTATTTTTAGGGTTACTAAGCAGGATACCAGACTTACTTCATGGCACTCTTTTTTTTTTAATATATTTTATTGATTTTTCACAGAGAGGAAGGGAGAGGGATAGAAAGCCAGAAACATTGATGAGAGAGATATTGATCAGCCGCCTCCTGCACACCCCCTATTGGAGATGTGCCCGCAACCAATGTACATACCCTTGCCCGGAATCGAACCTAGGACCCTTCCGTCCACAGACCGACGCTCTATCCACTGAGCCAAACCGGTTTCGGCAGTGGCACTCTTATTGGCTTCAAATCTTCAGAGTTCAGGCAGGGTTCTTTGAAATATGATACTCCAATCAAAGTTTCTGGTTAATAAAACTACTATTGGAAACTGGTCTTACTGAATTTATGCAAAGAAATGTATTGCCATGATTTATTTATTAAGTATTGCCAAACTTTGGAGAAATTGTATAAGGAGAAAAATATACTGACCTGCTTTAAGATAGAATTTTCCTTGCCAGTCCTTTTTATGGACTTTCCAAAGTAATGTTTTCTGAACAAACAGTAACTGTTATATTTCTTTTATCAGTCCCTCCCTAAGTACTTTGGCATAACTATTTACCCTCTGTTTAGGGAGGCAGAATGTAAATTATTGACTCTTCCTGGCTTACTGGCCTGTATTATTTGATTTCTTTTCAACATTTCTCTTCTCCTTCTTAGTACATATACAACCTTTATAAATTTTACACTTCCAAATTAGCCTCCAAACCTTCTATGTCCTTTAAAAATGTATAACCATGCCTCAGACCTTCTATTCAGTATTCCTTATTCTTTGAAACCTCAATCCTTTAATGATTCCTAAAAAGTAAACAGCCAGAATTTCTTAGATTAACATTTATGACTTACACCTTCTTAGATTAACTTTATAAAACTAAGAGAAGGTAAAAATATTTCTTTTTGAGAAAGGGATTTTTAAAACATAAACTATAACATTAAAGATATTATATCTTTAAGTTCCTTTGCTGAATATTCTACCACCATCTAAGAAGTACCCAGTAACCTCACCCTGCCAGGCTTGGACAATGAGATTTTCTTTATGTGTATTGGAAGGGTTAAAAAAAAATGGGGCAGAGGAAGATCCATTGTGTTTTTGTAGAAAGCCTTGAGTCCAGCAGAGTTCAAATAAGCAAGAATCCAAGGACACCAGCAGAGCCGGTTGTAGCCAGCAAAAATCAACAAAAACCTATCTCTCCCTGTTCTCCCCACCAGTGGCCCCCCACTCTTCTTCATTAACCATTTACTCTGTCCTTAGCAGGGGAAATAAGGCAAGCGGTCTGAGATCCTGTATAACCAGGTTTTTTACACTTAGGAACAGCTGCTCTCCCTCCCATTTTCCTTCCTTATTCCAAGATCCCAGAGGATCTCAAATCCTCCTCCTCCTTCACCACTTCTGATATCTCCAACCATCCCCCTTCCCCCCCAGCCTAGGGCTTCTCTATCTCAGCAGGCTGAGAGTGAATTCCACCACCTCTTCCCTTTCTCACACCTGCTCCGGAGCAGTTTTCAGCTTCCTTCCTTCCCCAGAGACTCACTGTAAATCTATCAGGAAGGGCAGGCAGGTTGCAGTTCTCAGGACCACATGATTCTCTGTTTGCTAGCAGGGCTGAAAAAGGCAGCCTACAAAGCAGTTTGTTATGACTAATCTTTTTTTTTTCTTTTCTGAAATCAAAGCGTAATTTATTAAAAAAAGAATCAAAACAGTGTGTACATTTACACATTTAAATGACTCACAAGAATGAAGTTTTTTCATATAGATTAAGATTACACCGCCATGTTATGTTATCAAAAGATGTTCAAGGATAAATCTGACTCCAAACTGCATTGCCATCTTAAAGTGACCACATTTCAAACATGCAACAATGCCACTGGTAATAAAGCTTTGGAATGGGTGCTCATTCTCTTATTTCACTACAAACGTGACAGAAAGAAGGTAAGTAGAGAATTTGCTCTAAAATACAATGGGAGGTGTAGTATACACCTGCACTCCTCACTCCTCCGCTGCCATTTTTAGCAAGTACTCCTTTTCGGTCTTGAAGAGTCTCCATCCCTCCTCACTGGACAGATCAGAGGCACCTCTTTTTTTGTAGAAGTTGATAGGTGGTTTATTCCATTCTGCCACCAGGAAGTGCATGCTGCTGCAGTGACATTTCATCCAAACATGGCTTAGATTCTTCAGAATTTCTGTTCCTATTCCAAAACCTCTAAAATCACTCATTACGAAGAAGTCCTCAAGATACAAGTTTTCCAATCCATGGGTCATAGGTAAAATAGTACATGGCGAAACCAACAACTTCCGGAGTGATGTGCTCCTTGGATGCTTCTGCCACCAGGCAGTGGTATAAAGGATGCTCTCTGAAACCATCCTTCAGCAGGTCTTTTTCAGTTATTATTCTTGTTCTTTCATATACTCCTATTTAGCCAGTTCCTTGATCAGGCTCAGGATGTCACTGCAGTCAGCGGCGGTGGCGGGGCGGATCACGAAGTTAGCCATTTTCGTCTTTTGCTTTTCTTCCTTTTGCGGACTAAGCCTCTGTACTTGAACAACAGGAGAAAGTGGTTCCCCATTCGTTTCCCGGGAGCGGCCTCTTCTCAGTCAGGCTGGCACCGTGACCCGGGAAGCCTCGGTGAGCAAGTGAAAGACCTGACCAGAGCCGTGAGGAACTGCCTGTTATGACTAATCTTAACCCAACAAGCCTTTGTTTAAACTTCTCTGGATTGGAAACCTTCACAAATTTTATACCCTTACATTAACCCTAAAATTCCAAAATTTTAAACTAACACAGCAAGTTATAAATCAAGGGAAAGCAATTAAAAGTTCTCTGCTGTCTTCCCCCTAAAGCAGGGTTTGCACTGCCTTTCACACAGACTCCCACACTTAAATTTATACACCAGGCGGTCGGAGTTTTTGACTTCTACCAGATATTTACTCAGAGTTTAAACAGTCCACCTGATTCCTGAGTAAATGCCTAAGGAAATCCTTGACTTCCGGGGAGGTGATCAAACTCCCCCTTCCACTCATTGGAGTGGGCCTGACTGATACGGCCCCTACCTTACCGATTCTGTCGACAGGTCCAGAAGTGTCTGTTCACTCTCTCCAGATGCTGGCCGGGTCCTAGGCTGAGGTCGGGAGTGCCCAGAGTCCTCTGGTTCAATCAGCAGAGTGGTGCCTCCTGGAGGCCTGTCAAGCTCCCCTGGGCCCAAATCCAGTCCATTCACCAGAGGGCAAAAGGCCAGCAGGTTTGGCCTTCTTCCCAGCCAGGGACCCATTATGTTACAGAAGACTGGGAAAAAACAACAACAATAACAACAACAACAAAAAAACAACAACAACAAGCCATGCTTACAAAGGGAGTTACATGTTATTAAAGGCAGGGCCAGAGAAAAATGTACCTTTCAAATTCTGGGCCCTTCCACATGGAGGAAACCTTTTGTATTTATACTCTTCCTAGCTCTTTTGTCTCCCAAATTTGAAATGAGACTTCTGGGCCTTCTGGGAAAGAAGACCTGCATTCTGGGAAGGGGCCATGAGACCATATCTCAAGGCCAGGCCTCTCTGGAATGGGAGTAGTCTTATTTTTCTTATTATTTAAGCAAGTAAGCATTTACAGAAGCCAAAATAGCAGGGTTAAAATGTCAAACATCAGTTTTTATATAAGACTAGAGGCCCGGTGCATGAAATTTGTGCATGACAGGGGTGGGGGGGCGGTGTCCTTCAGCCCAGCCTGCTCCCTCTCCAATTTGGGACCCAAGTAGGATTGATTGGGCCTAAACGGGCAGTTGGACATCCCTCTCACAATCCAGGACTGCTGGCTCTCAACTGCTCACCTGCCTGCCTTCCTGATTGCCCCTAATCACTTCTGCCTGCCAGCATGATCACCCCCTAACCACTCCCCTGCCAGCCTGATTGATGCCTAACCGCTCCTCTGCCAGCCTGTTTGCCCCTAACTGCCCACCCCTGCTGGCCATCTTGTGGTGGCCATCTTGTATCCACATGGGGGCAGGATTTTTTGACCACATGGCAGTCATCTTGTGTGTTGTAGTGATGGTCAATCTGCATATTACTCTTTTATTAGATAGGATAGAGGCCTGCTACATGGGTGGGGGCCAGCTGGTTTGCCATGAAGGATGTCCTGGATCAGGGTGGGTGTTCCCTTGGGACATGGGGTGGCCTGGGCAAGGGGCCAGTGGTGGTTTGCAGGCTGGCCATGTTTTCCCCCTCCCCCCACAACCCAAGCAGAGGCCCTGGTATCTGGGACTTGTTTTCTACAATTGAAACTTTGTAGCCTAGAGCAGAGCCAAGCCTTCTGCTCACACAACCATTGAAACTTTGTTGCCTTGAGCAGAGGCCTTGGCAGCCAGACTTTGCAGAAAGCTTGGCTTCCTCCATCACCAGGGGCAGCCCAACCCTCTCTCCTGCTTCTCTGTTGCCGTAGCCATCTTGGTTGGGTTATTTGCATACTCGCTCTGATTGGCTGGTGGGCATGGCTGGTGGGTGTAGCAGAGATATGGCCAATTTGCATATTACTCTTTTATTAGATAGGATGAATGTTTCAATATTAGGTAATAATCATAGGTTTCAGGGATTAGAACATGAACATTTCCTGGGACCACCATTTAGCTCACTTCCTGTACCAATTGTATGGCTCTTATACTTTCTAATCTCCATGATCATGACTTTTTCTCTTTTGGTGAATCCCTAGTTCCCAGTGCTATATCCAGTTTATAGTTGTTAATAAGTAGCTGTTGAATAAATCCATGAATTCTTTATAATTGCATCTCCATGTTTTGAGTTAGTATATGGCCTTAACCTTAAGCAACCTGCTCTACTTATTATTAAGTGGAGAAATAGCTTTTGGATACGAAAGGACCAGACCAACATTTGTATAAAGTTATGGTTGATGCATGGAATAACTCTTTTTGAATTGCTTTAGGTGCTTTCTAGAATTCTGGAATCATTTTCTTTTCATTTTACCATACTTGAGAGCTCCATGAATTAGCTTCTTACATAACCTATAGCAACTATTTTAGTGTCCTATTGTTATCCATTTTTCATATATGTTCAGCTTGGTGGAATTGTAGTAAGACAATTGCTTCAGGGCTGATGGATTGACTATCTTAGTGGCCAGCTCATGCTACCACTTGTGTTCAGCATTACTTTAAAAACGAATTTATACCCTATTTACTTCTAATATAATTTTTAAATAACTTACATACTTAACTTGAACAAGAAAGACAATAATCAATGAAAAAACAAGTTTTTTTTGTGTGCAAGACTTAATCAGAACCTTTGACATGTTGAAGTTGTTTGTAAATCTCTAAGAAGTGCAATAAATTTTCCTCCCAAACCATATACTAACTATTCAGTGGTATGGTCAGTGGGAAATACTGTTCTGGGAATTAGGCTGAACTTGCTATTCCATTTTAATTATTTGTTTGACATTAAATTTCTTCTCTTTTCTAAACCATAGCTTTTATTTTTTTAATTATTATTATTTTTTAATCCTCACCCAAGGATACTTTTCCATTGATTTTTAGAGAGAGTTGAAGAGAGAGGGAAAGACAAAGAGAAATATTAATGTGAGAGAAACACATCCCAATTGGTTGCCTCCTGCACGCCTTGACCAAGGCCAGGGCTGGGGAGGATCCTGTAACTGAGGTATGTGCCCTTGACTGGAATTGAACTCGGGACACTTCAGTTCCCAGGCTGATGCTCTATCCACTGAGCAAAACTGGCCAGGTCTCTAAACCACAGATTGTAAAAAAATTATAATAGGCACTTGATCTAGGTATTTTTCAAAAATATAGATTCCATAAAGTCCCTAGATCCATGAACCCCTTGACCTTATATGTATCATAATTGATTTTCTTGGGGGAAGATCTATAGCTTCTATTAAATTATCAAAGGGATCCCTGACCCCAAATTGGAAAATAACTACTAGACTAGATTATTTATAAGCCTATCCCAAGTAAATATTAATTCAGTATCATTTCAAAAAAGAAAGGTCTTTTTTTTAAAAAAACACACACCAAAACTTTATTGTTGAGATGATTACAGATGTCTCCCCCCACCCACCCCGCCCCATTGCTTCCCTCCACCTGGTTTCCACCCCATGCCAGGCCTTTACCACCCCACCATCCATGTCCATAGGTAATGCTTATATGCATACAAGATCAATGTCAGTTTTTTCAGATGAGGAAATCAGAGTTTAGCATTAGGGATTTATTCAATTTACATAGCTAGGAATGGTGGTAATTTTAATAATAACAACAAACATTTATTAAACAAATGCTTTGTGTCAGGCATTGACACAAACATCTTATTTAAATTTCATAAAAACTTCTCCCCATTTAATTAATATATTGAGGTTCAATGAGGTTGAATAAGTTGCCCAAGGTCACCCTGCTGGTCATTAATCCACTTTCAATCATTCAACAACTATTTATTACGCCCATAATCTCTGCAAACGATGTACTGGGGACTAAGTCTACAGTGGTGAATAGAAGAGACATAGTTTTTACCCTTATAATGGCATAGTATTGGCCAATTTTGTCTTACGCTCTTGCTAGTCCTAGGCATTATTTTATTTTACTCTCATCACAACTCTGTGATGTAGTTACTATTCATATAATATATAATTTTCAGACAAAAATTGAATTTTTTATTGAATTTCTTGGGATAACATTGTTTAATAAAATTAAATAGGTTCAGTCATACAATTCTATAATATATCTTCTGTATGTTGTATTGTATTGTGGGTTCATTACCCCAGGTCAAGTCTCCTTCCATCACCATTTATCCCCTCATACCCTCCCCTCTTTTACCTTGCCCAATGCCCTTTCAAGAAATTGAGTCTTAAAGAAGGATCACTACTAGGTAAATTGATTAGAATGGGTGTATGATCCCATGAAACCTGACTTCAAAATTAATTCTTCTTATCACTATGCTATTCTTCTTCCAGTAGCTTAAAGTCTAGTGGGCAAGAAGTACACTAACAGTAAACCAGAGGTAAACATACAACACCTTCACGTTGCTTTTGGGACATGTTGGAAAGACAATCTAGGGCTAGTAAACCTCTTATTACACTTCAAATACTTTTTCCTGGCTTGCTAGGTCCGTGGGAGCTATGGAACTGTGTGTATGGATAACTGCCAGGTTGTTCATTTTTATAATTTGGGTGATGTCAAGCAAACCCAACTTTTACATAATGATCTATTTAATGCAAAAAGAAAAGCCCATCAAGTTTAAGAGAAAGTTCTTATAAATATCCCAAACATTTGTTTTGTGTTGGCTGGAGTTGGAGTCTAAATAAAAGCTGTAAATGTGACTAATAATTATAATCTAAATTAGTGCACTGAATCAGAAAGGAGTAATTACTGCATAGGACTTTTTGGAGTAAATGATTTATGGTTGACCTACAGCAGATTATTAATTTGGAAAAGGGATGAATTTTAATGCAAATTAATTAAGTTTGGAGTCTTTTCTGATTTGGTTGAGAGAATAGTGGAAAATTCCAGGGTCTTATGTTATTTGGCTGAATTTGGAGTTAGGATACAGGATCCACATTCTGATGGTGTCTGTAGAACTTGGGTGTAAAGACACAAGCCTCATGCCAAGCTCTGAGCCTTTCTGATATGATCAGGAAAGAGCCACGAAAGAAAAGCTGTCTCCTTCTCCAAAAACAAAATGTACCCTGATAGGGTATTTACATGCTCTAAGATTTTTGTACCCTTTCCAATTGCTTGGTCTGTGGGGCCAACAGAACCACTATCACGACCACTTACTGAATAAGTGGTGTTATGTTCAGGGATTTCCAGTTTTCACAATTGTGTGTGATGCTGTTTTGTGTATGTAGGATCTTGAGCCGTATCCCTCACCTCTACTTACTATATACCAATAGCACTCCTTATTTGTGACAACCCAAAATATCTTCAGCCATTATTGAATATCCCCTGGTGGGGGCAAAATGGCTACCAGTTAGAAACAGTGAATTGGAAAATTTATGTGCATTTGTACTTCATTCCTTACAAAACCCTATGAGGCAGGTGTAGTAGGTACATTTCACAGATGAAAACTCTAAGGCTAAGTGACATTGTGTTTGCTCGAGTCACAAAGCTGTTACATGTTGAAGCCAAGATTCAAACACAGATCTGCATTGACCAAAGCCTCTGTTTTTAGGCCAACCAATTGGAAAGGGTACAAAAATCGTAGAGTGTGTTTTGAGATTATTTAAGTCACCTCTCTAATTTTTAATAAGTAAATAGAATTCAGGCAATTAAGTGATTTGGTCAAAATTCTATAACTAGCAGAGAATGGGCTCTAACCCAGGCATCCATAAAGCTACTGGTCATGGGAATCGGAGATTCAGCTGAGTGAAAAGCACATTCACAGTGACCTTGGCTGTGTTGCTGGTCTTGAGTTTCTTCTTTTCTCTCTTTTGAATGTTATTCTTTTATTTGTACAATTTAGCTTTTGAGTATAAAGTGGTCTTTCAAATTTGAGTCTGCTAACTGTAAAACACACACTGAGAATTTAATATCTGTTTCTTAACATTGGAAAGAAGCAGATCCTTGGGTTGTTGCTGCATTACAATTATATATAAAAACATTTCAACTCACTCAAATGGTTTGCCAGCCCGTCTTTTCACCAACAAATAGAAAGAAAGCCAAATACCCCTGTGAGGACTCTGTTCTATTACTAGCATACTCTGATCCCGCTGGTAGGCCAAAGGGTATGGGGGTAGGTAGTGGCATGATTATAATAAAACAACAACAGATAGCCTTGGATTAGAACTAAGCAATGGCCATTCTAGCCAGCATTATTATTCAATTCTCAATGTAACACCGTGGGGCTTGATCCTAAATTTCTGCCCAGTGGGTGCCTAACCACAGAAATTAATGTTTTCTCTGTAGGAGATAGGCAAGTGCTCTCAGAATCTGTTAGGTTGAAGAAATCTAATAGAAAAATCTGCATAATTAGCTCTTTGACTAATCTTGCTCTTGCCTTGGGGTGAGAGGCAATTTAGGCTGAAAAAAAGTTTTGAATGTTTGAACTGTAGGGGGAAAAAAGTTCAGGCTTTACAGAACTGGTGTGAGAAGCTTATTCTCCCCGAAAGGTTTTTAGGCTTTGGGAGCATAAGACTTTCCTGAAGGCAAATTGATCTCTTCATGTTCCGAGGTGATGGTGGATTCCAATGCATGTATGCCCATGGGTTATCTGAGGAGAGGGATCCCAAGCAAAGATTTAGTGAGTGAGCAGAACTCAACCAAGAGGAAGAAGTTGGCAGGGCAGAATAAGAATTAGTATCAGCAGGCAAATAATGCTTACCTGGTGATATTAGAAGATGTAAAGGAAATCATTTCAAGATTTAAAAATAATAGTATAGTATATATTTTAGGCTTTAAGGTGGACCATTCTAGAAAGAACCACGAGTGTAGAGTTCAAAAGCCTATTCGTGGGGTTAGATGACCTGTGTTAGAGTCCTAAGTTTCCCATTTACTGGCTGTGTGACCTGGGATGATAGTTCAATTTACCTTGGTTTTGTTGTCCTCATCATAGGATGGGTAAATGATAAGAGCAACCTCATGGTGTTTTTTATAAAGCTTAATTGAAACAATACCAATAAGGACTTAGCTCTGGGTACAACAGGTAGCACTTAGTAAATGCTAGCTGTTATTGTACAGTCTATCTCACTTATTAATGAGGTAATTAAGGATCAGAAAAGTAATGACAAAGCTAAACTCCATGTCTTCTCTGTCCCTGGAACCAGAGGGCTTCCATATGACTCATTATAGCACCTCATCACACTACATTGGCAGGACAGGACTCTAGGCATAGAGTGAGTATGGCATAGATGGGAGCTTTCAGAGCTCCTGAAAAGCAGTACAATCTCCTCTCCATCTAAAGAACCTCCTTCAACACATCTGGGACATCTGTGAGCCACTGCTGTTGAACACGAGGAAGTATATATTGATGCATATCTTATATTCATCTGCTAGGACACTATTGTGTACACACATGCATGGTTTAAACTTTAGGATAAAGCAGAAGATTCTAAATGTCTATAGGAAGTTATTACTCTCAGTATTACTATTGAGATGACCATAGCTTGAGGCAAGGTAAAATGAGATCCCTCACTGCATATGTTTAGATGTTGAATATATTTTGATTAATCACATACCTCTTTGAGTACATAGAGAAAATACAGATTTTAACTTGTCAGCATATCATGGCTATAAATGCTTTAGGTTTCACTGTCTAATAAACCTGGGTTTTCTAAGCAAGGACAAGCAATTGAACTAATAATCACTGGATATTCCATGAGCAGTCATTAAATAATTAAGTTAGTAAGAAGTAAACCCCAGTTTCTCACACAACAGTAGTGGGAAGGGACAAAGAAATGAGGTCAGTTTTGAGATAGCTGGACAGAGAATGTGGACTGGACTATGAAAGACTACACTGCAGTCATGTGATGGGCCTCAGCGGTCAACCAAATCCATCCTTTAATCTCCTGAGACCCAATTCATTCTTCCAAATTTCTTCCAAATAAGTGCTTTGCCAGCCTAATCACAATTTAGGGGGCCATTACTGCATCCATCACCAGTCAACTTCATCTTTAAAAACAGGAAGTCTGAATCATCAGCATATCCTTTTCCGAGACTAAGATAAAAATGTAGGAGAGATGTATGATTGGTGTTGCTTTTGTTCCTGTCCACTTTCCTTTTTTAAAATGCTCAATTTGATCAGACCATGTTGAGGTAAAGAGGATTAAAGTAGTTCAAGATCAATTTCTCATTAGCTCAGATGACATTTGTAATAAGGTTATTACACATCCGAGGTGCAGATCAACTCTTGTGGAGGTAAAGGAAAGAGAAAATAACAATCACTTTTCCCTTACTAGGCATCAGGAGTGGGGTTGGAGGTTATTGGCGGTCAGGGATATTTATGGATGAGATGACATTTTAACTCTAGGAGATTGGGATTTGGAAAAAAATTGTGTCATTTTTTTGACAGCCGGGACAGCTTTTGAGTCTGCACATCTCTGATTGACTGTTAGGTGCTTTGATAAAAGGAAGGATGGTTTATTTATGCTTTTAACCTTTCCCATTTCCCATTTCATCCTTTCTACTTTGGGTTAATGACTTTCCTTCTTCAGTATTGTGGATGAATTAGGTTGTGTCAGAAGGAAAAACACACAATCTGCAAATTCATCATTTTTTGAGGCTATGAATATCAACAAAATTACTGACTTTCAGGTAAACAAAAAGAATACAATTTATGTCATATAAACTTTTGAAATTGAGTATGTGTACTTTTAAATTGCTCTTAACCTTAAGAAAGCAATTTGAGGGTTTTCCAGAACTTAAAGACAGCTTATCCAATGAAAGAAAAATTTTAATGGAATTTCTTTTAAAAACATTTTGAGGCATTTCATCATAAATCATGTAGACACAACCAAAGACCATTAACAATCCTTTAAGTATAGAAGTCCCATGGGCCATTGTACTAATAAAAGAAGTAAAATGCTGATTTACTGCTTATTCAATTATAATACGTTTTCTCATCTCAAGTAAAAAAAAAGGACTTATTTATAAGAGCATATCCAGTTTCATATACTAATAAAAGTGAAACAGAACATAAAGATAACAAATATAGAAGTTTTCATTAAAGAACACATCACTTTTCCTATAATAAAACACATCCAGGTGCTGACATTTAAAAGCCATGTAACCTTGGGTGAGGGGCATAATTTCTTTATGCTCCATTTTCCTCATCTGGAAAATATTGCTAGGAGGCTTAATTGAGATAATGTATATAAAGTATCTGTCACTGTGCCTGTCCCAGAGTCACCACTCTATAAGTATTAGTTATTATTTTTCCTTATTTTCAATTTATGCTATCTTGTTCAATTTTAAGTTATCATAAACCATCTTTAATCTTTTTGAAACAGGGAGAGGTAAATTATGATTTAATATAGTCATTGTACAGTAGACATGGAAATGGAGAATTTGCCTTTAATATGGTATTGCCTGTTGTATTTGTATCTCACAAAATCTACCTCCTCTACTGAACTAGAAAAGGGGTATTGACCAAAAGATGGGAGAGAGGTACTGTCCAAACTGGGGGATGACTCAGACTACCTTCTCAGAAGATAAGAAATTATTTATCTGCTTTGCCTGGAACAGGCAGGACTCATACCTACTGTCTTGGCATAATTACTTATAGCTCCCCTTACCTGTTCTGGTTGGACAATAAACTTTCTTTGGCCACACTAGTGATTACTCCACTGGGATTTCCCTGGAAAGAGGACATGATGATACTGGCTGAGAGGGGCTTTGAGAGAAACCAGAAAATTGTTGCTGAGGTCTTGGACAGAAAAATAAACCTATGTCAACTTACAGAAAAGACTTTTTCACTGTATCAGTCCTAATACAGATTTAAGGAATTTTTCCGTGATTTTATTAAATATGAAAAAAATAGAGCTTTCTAAACATAATCTGATTAATTAAGTCAACTGGGTCTTAAGTCTTCATTTTTCCTAATTTCAATGTGTTAGCGTCATGGACATGAACAGGCTGTTTCTTTGGGTTCCTTGGGGTAACTGAGCCTTGGCAGAAGTCATTGGAGTTTAGGGTTTGCTTCTCAGCTATGCAGATTCACAAACTGAATTTCCTAACACTCCTTTCAGAGCCCAAGGACTAAGTACAGCAAGTGTCAAGCTTTCTGCTGGGCACATTGAATAAGTTATTTGATCTCTTTTGTGTAGCAAGCATAGGGTGTGAAGTAGTTTTCGTGGACATGACAAGGCCTAATCATGCTTAGGGTCCTGGGTATGGAACTCAGGCTTATTTAGTTTCTAAAAAATATATATATGCATTTCAGAGACAGAGGAAGAACTTCAGAATTAAACCTTTTCTAAAGTAAATGCTCTAGATAAAGCAAGTTCTGGGGAGAAGTCTCTTTCCTTATTTTCAATAGAGTGAGTTAAACCTATTGTTTTTAATTTATGCTTATCCTTATATCATTTAGATATAAGTAACTGGTTTTGTAAATACAAAACAAAACAAAACAAAACAGAAGACCTTGTTTTCCTAACCAGAAAGATGTGATTTGATGGTTTTGGAGACAATGACTTGCTGAAAATGTCCTCATGATCTCAGTTCAGATTCATTGGAGTAAGGCAGATTTTCCCCTCCCCACAATCAGTCTGTGATAAGCCCGCTTTAAATCTTTGGCTCAAAGTTGCCAAAAGTATTACCTAATACTTTCCTCCTGGCTGTGAGGACTCATGTACCAGGCTAATAAGCAAGCCCTTAGAAGTGTTGCTATATCCCATGGAGCTAGAATAAACGAGTTCAGAAATGAGGAAGCCAACCTAGAATCATAGATTGTTGAAGCCCAAAAGTGCCAAAAAGAACACACAGTCCAATATTCACCTAAGAACATACTGGTGCCCAGCCAAGGTGAGGGTGTGTTTGAATCACTTAACTCACGTGCTAATGTCTAGAATAGGACAGGGCAGACAAATAGATTACTTCTTGTCTTACAGAGAAGCTCTGTGCCCAGATATCCTGTCTGTGGTCTCTAGATCCCTGATAGGGGATTTAGGAAAAAGCATGTCAGGTGTAGATAAACTGCTTCCTTACCTACCATTATGTGAAGCACGCATGACAAAGTCATTTTGCTGGTAGTGATTACAAAAGACAGGGACTTCAAAGAAGAAGCTACATCTGAATCTGAGAGGCCTAATAAAAATTAAACAAACAAACAAAAAAGAAACTAGAGAAAGAAGCTTCTATAGCCTTAAAACCTGGAAAAGCTGCGGGATGTTCACCACTTCCATCTTGCAGATGGATAGATAGGTAGAATACCGGTAGGGTGAACAGCCTGAAAGGCTGAGAAAGAGACCTTGGCTTAGAGGTCAGACCAGTCCAAAAGATCTGTAAGGTTGTTTGACTTCACTTGAGCTGTATTTGTTTTCTCTGTACTTCAGCAGTTCTCTCTCAGGTGATGTTGAACATGAATAATTCAATGTGTGTGGGCCCCGAAATCCAATCATGTTGTAACCAGGATACATGCCATGCCACTAGGGACCAGTTTTACTCAAGGCATTCCTGCCTTCAGACCCAATATAGGAGAAGATAAGTCTGGTAGATTACAGGAAGATTATATGATTTTATGTAGAGCTTGATATTCCTGGTTCTCACATTGTCAGTAATTCATCATCTGCTTCTAGCATATTCATATTTAGAAAAACAAGGAAACTTAGAACGTTTTTCATCTTCAGATTTTGAAAATTTACATTATTGGAACTTTTGATACAAAAACCATCTTTATTAGACAGGCAGATTTGAATAATTTTAAACAGACATTCTAAATAAATTTTTAAAACTTCTTTTTATTTTCATGAAGCATTCTCACCTTCTTGTCAGTAGTTGTCATTATCCAGACTGACTATATAGCAAAAAGGAGGCAGATGCCAGAAAAAAAACAACATAGAGACAAAATACAAAGAAACAAATAGTAATCTACATTTGAAGTTTAATGCCTAAGATGTATTTTGAAGGCAAATAAAACTCCTAAAACTCAAATTTGAAATTCTCCTGAGCTAGTTTTCAACTTGCAGAAACACCTTGATTTCCCCTTAACTCAGCCTTGAAACCTCCTTCCCATCCATCTGCTTATGCAATGTTGAGTACCACTGAGATTTCTACTGAGTTATTTTTGTTAAGGGATCCGATCTGCTGCTGAGCTAGTCAACATCTCATCTCATGTTTGGGTTTTCTGTCTTTCACATCAGCCCTAAAGCCCTGGTGTTTTGTCAGCTTATCTGCCCTATGATCCTCTGAAAAGAACAAGGAAAGGAGAGAAGGAAAAAGGCAGGTCCCAGCTCATATCTATTCTCATCAATCCTGGCAAGCCCTTCTTCTCTAAACATATAATCCCTTACCACCAGTGTTTTCTAAACTAAATCTCAATAGTTTTACCTAGGGGAAAAATTTTTTTCTGTTCGAATAAATTCAGGGATTGCTAACTTAAAATGAAATGTTTCTCTATTATTACAGACCTTCTCTAAGCTCCTAATATTAATATGCATTGTGATTCTCTTAGAACAGTGGTTCTCAACCTTTCTAATGTCGTAACTCTTTACTACAGTTCCTTATGTTGTGGTGACCCCCCACCATAAAATTATTTTTGTTGCCATTTCATAACTGTAATTTTGCTACTATTAGTGAATTGTAATGTAAATATCTGTGTTTTCTGATGATCTTAGGCTCTACAGCAGCAGTTCTCAACCTGTGGATCACAACCCACAAGTTGAGAACCTCTAGCAGGGTTGCCTAAGACCATTGGAAAACACAGGTATTTACATTACAATTCACTAACAGTAGCAAAATTACTGTTATGAAATAGCAACGAAAATAATTTCATGGCCGAAACCAGTTTGGCTCAGTGGATAGAGCATCAGCCTGCGGACTGAAGGGTCCCAGGCTCGATTCTGGTCAAGGGCATGTACCTTGGTTGCAGGCACATCCCCAGTAGGGGGCATGCAGGAGGCAGCTGATAGATGCTTCTCTCTCATCAATGTTTCTGGTTCTCTATCCCTCTCCCTTCCTCTCTGTAAAAAAATCAATAAAATATATTTAAAAAAATAGTTTTATGGTTGGAGGTCACAACAACATGAGGAATTGTATTAAAGGGTCATGGCATTAGAAAGGTTGAGAACCACTGTCTTAGAAGGTGATGTAGTATGCAGCATTTCCCAAAATCACTTCACTGCAAAGCATTTTCTTTTTCTGACAGTATATTTTAAGACTACCATTTTATGGCATATAACTAATAAAACTCATTTTAATTTTTCTCTTTTCTTTAGCTCAGTATGTTCCAGACTTCAGCCATACAATTATCACTTCCATAGTTTTGCCAACCACTTGCTTCAAATTAAATCACTATTTTTTTTTTTCTTAAAAAAAATTACTAGCCCTCATGGTTTGGCTCAGTGGATAGAGCATCAGCCTGTGGACTGAAGGGTCCCAGGTACAATTCTGGTCAAGGGCACATGCCTGGGTTGTGGGCCTGCTCTCCAATGGGAGGCATTCAGGAGGTAGCCAATCATTGGTGTCTCTATCTCTCTTTTCCTCTCCCTTCCTCTCTGAAATAAATAAGAATATATTTTAAAAATTAAAAAATAATAAAAGGAAAATGACTAAAAATGGAAAATCAAAATCACCTGTCATAAATGGAAAATAATCATGAGAGTAGAATGAAGCAGTGTTACTAATAAAATAAATTTAACACAAACTAAAATTAAATAGTGGAATACAAGCAATAATCTATTAAATTGACTCATAAAAATACATGCTTAAGAATAAGTGCCTCTTGAGAAGAATGGAGCCAATAAATGTCAAATAATGACTGAGGTAATCTGTCACTGTTGTTAATTTTGGATGATTATTTTGGAGGAGTTAGTACTGAGAACATTCTGGTTATTGGTTGACAGGAAAACTTGATTCCTCTAGTGCACCTGGTCAAATAGGCCAAAAGTTATTTAAACACTTTTGGAGCTAAAGTTGAATGCTGAGAATTGATTTCTTTACATTTTTTTCTTTCTTGGCAGGCATTTGGGTTTTTACCTTATTACTTATGAAAAAATTTCAAACACACAATGTAGAAAAAAAACAATAAAAATGCAAGTAACCATCTCCTACAGTAAATAAATATTAACTTTTTTTTTCAATATTTATGTCATTTGTTGGCAGAATTATTTTTATGTAACTTTTTTTTGATGTGACACTCATTATTACTGAACTAGTTTAAGGTAATTTAATGATATCATGATATTTTATTCTAAATTTTTCCTCATACAAAAATAATGTTTTGGGAGAGAAACCAAGATGGCGGCATAGGTGAACACCTAAACTGCCTTGCACAACAATTTCAAAACTACAACTAAAATACAGAATGGACACCATCCAGAACCACAGGAAAGTTGGCTGAGTGGAAATTCTACAACTAGAAGTAAAGAGAGGGGCTCACAAAGACTCAGAGGAGCTGCAAAAACTGAGGTATGGAGATAGGCTCCTGGAGAAGATGGGTGGAGGCAGGTATGGCTGGTTTCCTCTGGCGGGAGGGAGATGGAAAATCCCTACTGCACCAAACCCCACTTCTGACTGCACTGAACCCCAATTCTGGATGAGACTCATACAGGGGAGTCTGGACTGTTGTGAAAAGGAAGGAATGCAGGAAAACTTAAGGGAGCCATGAAAGACAGAGGTCTGGGGGCATGCGAAGTGTGCACACAGAGCACTGACTGCTGATTGTGCTGCTGGCTTTCTCTAGCGGGAGGAAAATAGAACTTCCCAACAGCACTGAAATCCAGGTCTGACTGCACTGAACCCCAGTTTCAGGCAAGATGCTGGGGACCCAGACTCATACGGGTCCCTAGAGTGCACAGAAACTCAGGAGAGCTGGAAAGGCAGAGGTCTAAAGATACATGTGCATGAGCACAGAGTAGGCTGCAGTGATTACCCAGAGGCACTGAGACCTAGGGACTGCCTCATAGGGCAGGACTGACAGGAAGCCAAGACTGTCTGCTTAGCCCTGAGACTCTACCACATTCAAGCCCAGCACAGAGGCTGTTGCAATCTTGCAAGTCTTAAGGCAGAGTCCAGCACAGAAGTTCTCCGGGCACAGACACAGCTGATCCTCACAACCAGTTGGGTTGGAGGTCAATTCCCCCAGTGTTACCAACAACAATCAAGACTTAACTAAAACAAAACTGTATATACAGTCCACAAAGGGGTGTACCAAGAGTGTCCACCTCAGGTAATTGGGGAGGCAGAGCTACTGGGCCATATAGGACACCTAGTACACAAAGCTATTCTAAGGGAAGCAGCCTCATATGCAGAGATAAAAGAACAGATCAGAAACAAAAGAAATCGAAGGAAAAAAAGGTCGAAAATAGAGTTCAAAACTACGGTTATACGGTTTTTTAAGAATTTCCTAGAAAAAATGGATAAATTTAGTGAGACCCAAGAGGAGATGAAAAAGAACCAACTAGAAATTAAACATATACTGACTGAAATAAATATTATACAGAGACCTAACAGCAAACTAGAGGAATGCAAGAATCAAGTCAAAGATTTAAAATACAAAAAAGCAGAAAACACTCAACTGGAAAAGAAAAAAGAATCCAAAAATGTGAAGATAGTGTAAGGAGCCTCTGGGACAACTTCAAGCATACTAACAGAATTATTGGGGTGCCAAAAAAAAGAGAGAGCAAGACACTGAAAACCTATTTGAAGAAATAATGACTAAAAACTTCCCGCACCTGGTGAAAGAAATAGACTTACAAGTCCAAGAAGCACACAGAACCCCAAACAGAAGGAATCCAAAGAGGACCACACCAAGACACATCATAATTAAAATGCCAAGAGCAAAAGACAAAGAATATTAAAAGCAGCAAGAGAAAAACAGTTAATTACCTACAAGAGAGCACCCATACGACTGTCAGCTGATTTCTCAACAGAAACTATGCAGGCCAGACGGGAGTGACAAGAAATATTCAACGTGATGAATAGCAAGAACCTACAACCAAGATTACTCTTCCCAGCAAAGCTATCATTCAGAATTGAAGGTCAGATAAAGAGCTTCACAGATAAAACAACAACAACAAACAAATAAAAAAAACTAAAGGAGTTCATCAGCACCAAACCAGTATTATATGAAATGCTGAAAGGTACTCTTTAAGAAGAGGAAGAAGAAGAAAACAGTAAAGATAAAAATTATGAACAACAAATACATATCTATCAACAAGTGAATCTAAAAATCAAGTGAATAAAAAAATCTGAGGAACAGAATAAACTAGTGAATATAATAGAATTAGGGGCATAGAAAGGGAGTGGACTGATAATTCTCAGGGAGAAAGAGGTGAGGGGGGGTGCAGGGAGATACTGGACAAAAATCATACACCTATGGATGAGGACAATGGTGGGAAGGTAAGGTCAGAGGGTGGGGTGGGAGCCAGGTGGAAGGGAGCCATGGGGGGGGAAAAAAGAGGAACAATTGTAATAATCTGAACAACAATGATTTATTAAAAAAATAAACTAAAAATAAACTAAAAAAATAATGTTTTGTTGCATAACTGCTATACTAATGTTAAGGTAGTTTATTAATATTAGCAATAGAGAAAAGGGGGAGGTCAGGCATTATAAGCATGGTCATCTGGGCAACTTCACCAGGAAGCTACAGCTTCATGCTCTCCAGGGAACCATCCTTCCACTCCCTGCAGATCACTGGGGGAAGGGATTGAACAAAGGGCAAATTGGCACACAGTAGAAGAGTTCGGTTGATGTAGGGAAGGTGCTTGTTTGTTCATCTAGCTTGAGAAAAAGATCATTGGCTGAGAGGTAGAATAACTGCAAGTGCATGAAGTCTTGGAAGGGTTGAGTCCTTCTCCCTTGTTCTCCTTGTTCCCATTGCATGCTCACTTTGCTCCATGACCCAGCTCCGCCTCTGCACTGTCTCCATAGCCATGTGACCCTAACCAGCCTTGGAACAACTGGATTTGGGGACTAGTGAATGAGGAAATGCCAGCTTCCTTGTTGGGAGCAGCTGCAGGAAGGGAGGATGAGGATGTAAGGGAAAGGGGAGATAGATATTTATACCGGGAGATAAAGGCAAGATGCAGAGAGTAGTCAGGAAATGTCTGGTCTGCTTTCTGACCTCTAGGAATCATGACCAGCAAAGTCAGAGTGCTTCCAATGACAGACAGAGGTTTTGCACTTTTCTGGCCAGGGCATAACACAAAGAAAACTAGCTTACTTTGGTCAAAATTCAAAACACTCAAAAGTACATTCTGTTATATTCCATCAGAACAAAATACTGTTTTTGTTTATTTTTAAATTTCCATTTAGCTATTTTCAAAATGGCTTTAATTCTATAAACACAGACTATTCTATTGAGAACTTAATCAGCATTATCTAACTTTATTTGATTTTTCACAGTAGTTCCATAACAGAGCATCATCTCATTTTTCAGTTAGGAAACGAATTTTTCCAAAGTTATATATACAGTTAGAAAGTAATGAGAATTAAAGTTCAATCTAGATTGGCCTTACTCAGAAGTCTATATACATGCCCATGATGTTTTGCTGCCATCCTTTGGGAGATCTGAGGGAAAACTCTGGGGTTTCATTGGAGGAGGCTCTGAAGCTAAGGAAGGCTGTTAAATTCCTATAGTCAGTGTCTGTTGATTAAGTAACAGGTAGAAGGGAGTGATTGCCTCTCAAAGGGAACAATAAAGAAGAAGAACCACAATGACTGGAGAAGTCTGTGAATGAGATGCGAGCTCATTTTAGAACAGAAATCACACTTAACGTCAATAGGGTTCAGTAGAAGGAAGACCAGAGAAAAGGAATCCTGAGCATGTGTGGGCAGATGCTCAGCAGGTAGGAGGTGTCTGGAGGGTCAACATTTTAATTTTAACCTAGCAAGAAATTTAGACAAAGAAGGCCCCACTTCCTACCTTCCTTGATTTTCTTTCTTTTTCCTTTAAAAATATTTTAGCTCTATTGAGATATCCTATTAAAAAAAAAGGCTACTATGCAAATCAACTGAACAGCAGAATGACCGGTTTCTGTGACACACACTGACCACCAGGGGGCAGATGCTCAATGCAGATGCTCCCACAGTGGGGGAGTGCTGCTCAGCCAGAAGCCAGGCTCACATCCCCCAAGGGCTCCTGGACTGCGAGAGAGCACAGGTGCGCTGAGGGACAATTCCCTCCCCTGCCCCCCAGTGCACAAATTTTGTGCACCAGGCATCTAGTGTACATATAAAGTTGTAAGATATTTAAAGTGTACAGCATGCTGATTTGATATACTAGGTAGGCACTGTAAAAAAATTCTCCATATCCAGTTAATTAATACAACTATCACCTCATATATTTACTTTTGGTGTGTGTGTGAGAACATTTAAGTTCTACTCTATTAGCAAATTTTAATTATACAATAAAGTGCTATCAACGAAGTCACCGAGTTATCCATTAGATTTAAGACTTCATCTTAAAA
This sequence comes from Lasiurus cinereus, assembly GCA_011751065.1. Classification (NCBI taxonomy): domain Eukaryota; kingdom Metazoa; phylum Chordata; class Mammalia; order Chiroptera; family Vespertilionidae; genus Lasiurus; species Lasiurus cinereus. Next base: position 2,666,978 of record JAAGEH010000426.1, on the reverse strand, counting down.
CTAAAAATTTATACCCCTTTCCTGTCAGTGCCCCTACCTCACCCTGCCCCTGGAAACCACTTTTCTGCTCACTGACTATATGAGTTTGCTTTTTTAAAAAAGATTCCACATAAAAGGAATCCACACAGGATTTGTCTTTCCCTTTCCTTTATTTCTAGTATAATGTCCTCAATGCCCATCTGTATTGTCACAAATGTTATTTTCATTTAGTAATCTGAATAATAATTCTCCTCCCTCTACTTTCAGCGGTGGCATGAAATAAGCCTGAGGAGAAGTTAGGACAAACTTTTGGTGGACTTTCGATATTCTATCAAGCATTAGAGACTTACAAGAGTTAGAGTAAGAAATTATAAAAACAAAGTTTTATCTAAAAAGAAAATAAGAGAAACACATTTGAGTATTCCACAAATGTTCTAATAAGCTAAGTTGAAATTGCTTAGACAACATTTTTATTGTAATACAAAACAGTGACATAGGAAGTTAGACTGAATATATATATTTTTCTTTATTTTTATTTTTATTTTTTTTCCATCTGATACAGTGACATCAGTAGTTCCTTTAGATTAAAAAAATTTTTTTTAATTTTTTAAATTAATTTTTATTAATTTTTATACATATCTCCCCATTGCCCCCACCCCTCCTTCCCAGGCATACCCCAAACCCCCAGTGTCTGTGGTAATTGGTTATGCTTATATGCATGCATACAAATCCTTTGATTGATCACTTATCTACCTCACCTAACTTTAATCTTTCTGCTGTAATGTCACAGACTGTTTGATGCTTTATGATTTTTGTCCTCCTGAGAATTATCAGTCTACTCCCTTTCTGTGCTCCTGATTCTATTATATTCACCAGTTTATTCTGTTGATCAAATTTTTAATTCACTTAATTTTTAGATTCACTTGTTGATAGATATGTATTTGTTGTTCATAATTTTTTGTCTTTTACCTTTTTCTTCTTCCTCTTCTAAAAGGGTACCTTTCAGCATTTCATATAATACTGGTTTGGAGTTGATGAACTCCTTTAGCTTTCTCTTCTCTGTGAAGCTCTTTATCTGCCCTTCAATTCTGAATGATAGCTTTGCTGGATAGATTATTCTTGGTTGTAGGTTTTTGCTATTCATCACATTGAATATTTCTTGCCGCTCCCATCTGGCCTGCATCATTTCTGTTGAGAAATCAGCTGACAGTCGTATGGGTGCTCCCTTGTAGGTAGTGAACTGTTTTTCTCTTGCTGCTTTTAATATTCTCTCTTTGTCTTTTGCTCTTGGTATTTTAATGATGATGTGTCTTGGTGTGGTCCTCTTTGGATTCCTTTTATTTGGGGTTCTGTGTGCTTCCTGGACTTGTAAGTCTATTTCTTTTACCAGATGTGGGAAGTTTTCAGTCATTATTACTTTAAATAGGTTTTCAGTATCTTGCTCTCTCTCTTCTTCTGGCACCCCCACAATTCTGATGTTGGTACGCTTGAAGCTGTCCCAGAGGCTCCTTACATTATCTTCACATTTTTGGATTCTTTTCTCTTCTTGCTTTTCCAGTTGAATGTTTTCTGCTTCTTTATATTTCAAATTTTTGACTTGATTCTTGCCTTTCTCTAGTCTGCTGTTAGGACTCTGTATAATAGTTTTTATTTCAGACAGTGTATGTTTAATTTCTAGTTGGTCCTTTTTCATCTTTAGTTGGACCTTTTTCATCTCCTCTTGGGTCTCACTAAATTTATCCAACTTTTCTAGCATATTCTTGAAAAACCTTATAAGCGTGGTTTTGAACTCTATATCCAGTTGTTTTTTTTCCTCCATTTCTTTTGTTTGTAATCCCTTCCCTTGTCTCGGCATTTTCACTATGCCGGGGAAACTTCTGTGTTGAATTCAGCTTTATGATACCAGATGTGCAAAGCCGCAGAAGCCTCTGTTGAGCTTGGGATGGGTGGAGTCTCAGGGCTTAAGGGACCGCCTTGCCTTCCAGTTGGCCCTGCCCTCTACGGCCCCTGAGTCTCACGTGACTGGGTAATGGCTGGAGCGGTCCTTGTGCGCGCGCCCGCAGTGCCTCTAACCGCTGCCTTTCCGGCTTCCCTGCGCACCAGGACCACACGAGTCTAGGTCCCCAGGGTTTCACCCGAAACAGGCTTAGTGGAGTCAGAAGTGGCACAGTTGGGAGGGTCTGTCTCCCGCCCACTTGCGAAAGCCAGCGATACAATCAGCAATCTGTCCTGAGCGTAGTGCTTTGTGCTCCACCAGGCTTTTGATCTTTTGCGACTCCCCTAAATTTCCGTGCACTTCTCTCTTTTCACAGTCCAAACTCCCCCTGTATGAGTTTTGGCTGGATCTGGGGTTTAGTGTCGTAGGATAAGGGGTTCAATGCCGTTGGGAGTCTCCGTTTCCCTCCCGCCAGAGAAAGCCAGCCAGACACTCAGGCACCCGCTCTTTCCTTGCCCGCGTCTCCGTACCTCAGCTTTTTGCAGCTCCTCTGAGTCTCTGTGGGCCACTCTCTTTCCTTCTAGCTGTAGAACTTCCACTCGGCCAGCTTTCTTGTGGTTCTGTATGATGTCCGTTCTGTCTTTTAGTTGTAGTTTTGCAATTGTTGTGCGAGGCAGCAGTGTAGGTGTTTACCTATGCCGCCATCTTGGATTCTCCTCTATATATTTTTCTTATGCCTATATCTCAGGGCTCTAACTGAATTCCAAACAAATCTCAGTTCCCCTTTTTATGACCTTGGGCAATTTCTAAGTGAAGATCTGGGTTCATCAACTTTAAGTGTGGTAATTATGGTATGTACTTAATTCTTAGAACTTTTGTGAGAGTTACATAAGATCCCATGTGAAACATGTAAGCATTTGGTAAATAAATGTTGGTTCTGAGAAAGTTTTGTTCTTTCTATGCTGTACCCATAAGCAATCCCTCTTCCCCACCAGCAGGTGTCAGCCTATAAAAATTTCCAGGGCAAGTTCTCTGAGGTTAGTTCAATTCAACAAACACTTATTGAGCACTTAGTATAGGTAATGACACTCTTACCCAGTGCTGGAGCCAGAAAATTTTCAAGAGTATATAACAAGGATTGCAAACTCTGGGCTAAATTGGACTGGAAGAAGTATGTTATTTGGCTGGCATTAAAATATATATATATAACTGATTTTTTACAGAGAAGAAGGGAGAGGAATAGAGAGCTAGAAACATCGATGAGAGAGAAACATCGATTAGCCGCCTTCTGCACACCTCCTACTGGGGATGTGCCTGCAACCAAGGTACATGCCCTTGACTGGAATCAAACCCAGGACCCTTCAGTCTGTAGGCCCATGCTCTATCCACTGAGCCAAACCTGTCAGGGGGACATTTTTTATTTTATATTTATTTAAATGTCTTTAGGGGTGATATATACTCTGTACTTCACCTCACCATTCTTTTCTCTTGTATTATTCCCAGCCTAGTTATGTTACCTTTCTGGCCCTGAAACACATTTGAGTTTAGACCCTGGGTCTACTAATGGGGTAAGTGCTAAATAATGCAGACTAAGAGAAATAATGTCTTGAGAGCTGAATCTGCACAAATATGCACCAACAGGAGAGAGGTAAACTGGGGTGAAACTAATTTGACCTATTTAATAGTTTTGCTGCAGTCTACACAGATCTATTGCTGCTATCTGCTATATAAAATTGTTTCTTGTTCTAGTCACTGAAATTCTAAAAAAGTTACAAAATAAAGAAAAAAACACAAACTGCTGATTGGTTTCTAAAGTCTTCCAGATGAAAGGGCTGAGTAGTGAAGCATATCTATACTTATAAAATGAAGCTTCATATGGGAGGTATTAAAAGTAGGAATTGCTATAATGGGCTGGAAAAGAATGGTGTAAGCTAGTGCTAAAGTTCTGATTTTGACAACTGCAAGGAAGATGTTCCACATTCAGAATCATAAAATATCAGCATGGGAATGGAAATACTTTTTATAAATGGGGAAACTGAATGAATAAATGACTTGTCCCAGGTCTTACACATTGTGGAAAATGGCAGTATAGAAACAAGACCTCTGGTTGCCCAACTTCTAGTTGCTCTTTTCACAATATATGACAAAAACAGAATATTTTTGGCCTGAATAAATCAGATTTTTTTATCTAGATGATCTACAGTTACCAATAATTCTCCCTTCGTTTCTTCCTGAGACAAGTTTTTGTACCTTGGATTTCAGTAGATGTGTTTGTACATATAGCAAAGATTTAGCTAATACTTGGGTGGTATATCTACAGGAAAAGTAAAATAAAAGCTTCATCTTGTCATTGGAGCAATTTAGGGGAAAATAAAAATAATCTGACACTGAAGGTGAGGAAAGTGGTGCTCAAAATTGATTTTTTACATTGATTCAACCTATTGGGTCTTTGCCCAGTTTCTCTCTTTTCTTTGTATAAATGGAGCCAAAATCATAAAGATAAATCAGGATCAACTAGTTCAAAAGATATGACTTCCTTCAGAGATTTTTACCTCAGTAGAATGCCTGAGAATAAACAAATCCATTCTCTAAGCTGCTCTTGTAGGGGCTCTAATTCAATGTTATACTCTTCTGAAACCCACTACCACATAGCATGAAGTGTAGAAGGCTTGTGTTATCTTGAGAGCATTCACCACTCTTTAAAATTTGTTCCTGGGCTCATTCAGTCTTTAAACATACAGTTGCTAGGGATGTTTATGGATGAAGATGAATAGAATGCGGAGCGTACCACTTAACTCTGAATGATGGGGGATCTGATAAGCATAGGCATTACTATCATACCAGATAGACCACAAAAACAAAATTTAAAAAATTAGTTTTAAAGAGTATTAGGGTAATCAGAGAAATATTGGCAAGAGAGATTGCATTGGTATTGGGTCCTGAAGGATGGATACAGTTCTTATGAACCTTGACTGACACAAGGATCTACTAAAAATGTCCACCCTACATTTTGGCTGGTGAAAAGTAGTGAATGGATAACTATTTTAAAGCCTACAATGAAAAACTATGCATCCTTTGCAGCTCAGTTAATGTTACAATCTTATCTGAGTTGTAATTATGTGAACATCTTAGCAGAGATTCCTTCCTTGTTTGTATTTCTGATCTATTTAATTTATACTGACGATTTGGCATAAACCATATACCTACAACGTGTATATTTTTGTATATGTTACATTTAACTACTTGATTTATAATCTCCTTAAAAGTATGGTTATGTATATGATTTTAATTCAGCCCAGCACTTAGTACAGAGCAGGAGTTAAAGAAGAATTTATTGTATAAAATGGGCCAGGTAATTGTCAAGTCTTTACTTTTTGTATGTGTGTGGAAATAGTCTATGTTAGTCATTTCTGTCTTCATGATAAATGCCACCACCATGGTCAACCTGCCACATGTTGCATTTCAGATAGTTGAAAAATAAAATGTTAAAATAAGGTAGATCTTGAAGTTCTCTATGTCTCTTGGGCACAGCCTAGTCTATCCTGATATTTAATTTTAATGGAATGATTTTGAATGTTATATAAAACTATTTTGGAAAGATAAAATTTAACCTATGTAAAAAACTATATTAAGATATATAACTCTGAACTCAATGAGGTTTCATTAGTTTTGTACAGTATATGTGTGCTGGGCTCCAATATTTTTAAAATCAGAAGCTTTGGAGATTAAAACCTGAAAGAGTTTGTGCAGAAGATTGCTCAGGGGCTGAAGTAATAGAGCACCTCATCATTTTCTACACTTCCCCATCCGTTCAAGCCTTTCCTTTGTCATGTAAAAAATACTGAGGTTAATAGGCTGGCTTCAGCCTTGTTCCCCAATTTGCCAGAGGGGTTTAATGTCAGAATCTGAAGGAGGCATATGACACCCAGTATTGAGTCTGCTTAAATTGTCTCTACACACGGACCCACCATGAAAATAAGAATGTATGTTGTCATTTTTCACGTTCAAGAACCTTAAGAGGAAGATACTTTTATTATCCAACAAATGAGAAGTTCAGGAAGTTTCTGTAAGTTGCCCAAAGTCATTAAGTTGTTAATGAACCCAGGCAGTCTAACTCTATGCCAACAATATCAATCTCCAAGTTTCTTTCTTTTTTAAAAATCTTTGTTGTAATTTCACTTGCCAATTTTACCCAACACTTGAGAATATGCTCACCCATCTCTGAGAAAACAGACTAATTAGAGAGAGGTTCCATATGGGTTCTAGATTTTACTAAAAGCTGGTTCTTGGACCTTCATGAATGGAGTCTGGTATAATTAAATGCTGCATAAATATCCCCTGAACCAATAACTAGCATATCCCGAGGTAGATCCCTTTATTAAACTCTTCATTGAAATTTTCATTAACTCTAGTTGGATTCAGGATTGAATAGTTAGTGGAGTTTAAAAGAATATTTCTCCCTTCCAATCAAACACTGCCTAGAAAAGGAGAGCATTTGGATATGAGTTCTAGCAGGGTATTTCCTATGCCCTCATTGCATTTGTGAAATTGCTAATAATTTTCCTCAATCCACTACCATTTTAAGAGCTGCTAGTCTGTGATTACATAGCAATTTACTTGATATCTTTTGCTTTTCCATCAACAATGCCAATGCATAATTAAACCATGTGCTCTTGGGGAAAAACACTTTTCATATGAAGGTATAAGCAAGATGTTGTCTCAAGAAAAGAGCACAGAAATCAATTTAAATGCCAAGTTAATGTTGCTATATTAATGTCAGTATATAATTTGGCAAGGGAATCTAACTTGAACAATTTGTTTCCACGATGCTTTTTAATTTATTGATAGTGTGTTATTATTGAAGTCTGAAGATACGGTTCTCAGCCAAAAAAAGTCTTAACACATTGCATAAGAGAATTAGAAAATAATAAGCATTTGATTATTTAGATGTAGTGGTTAAGTGACAAAATTTCTCATGAGAATTCAGAAAGGTAATGCACATATCAAACACCGTAATATAACATTATAGGTTTTGTTTTTTGCTTTTTTTGTTGTTATTGATAAGACACAGACATTCTCAATATGTAGCAGGCACAGGATGAGCAGATGCAAATTAATCTCAATCCTCAGGAAGTCATTTTGACACTTGTTTCTTTGGCATTTTCCCATTTCATAAATAAACGCATCCTATTACAGTTATTTGCATTTAGCTGCAAGCTAGTAGAGAAAACCCATTTAACAAATATCAGGCTAAATTCCGCCTGATCATTTGGCAGAGTACATCTCACATGGCAAGGCAGCTATAAACACCAGGCACAGAGAAACTAAACAGGTACAAAACACCACCTACCACTTTCTGTTGGCCTTTCTATATTCTACACATCAGGGGTTGGGGGGGAAATTTCAGGCATTCTCCCATTTTTCTTCCTCCACTGCCTTACACACTGAGACCTTAGGCCAATAATGCGTTCCTTCTTATGCTCACTTACCCCTGAAAATGAAGCGATGGTTTACCAGGAAAGGGGAGCTGCTGGGTTGGTGAAGGCTTTAAGTTCCTCACCGTCTAACCCAGTCCCCAAAGGCTGAGGAATGCCACAGAGCTTCTGGGCAGCATCTTCTAATTTCCTTTGGTCAAATCCAGGTAACAAGACACAGCAGGAGAAAATAATACTAGAACAAAGGGAAAAATGCTTTTGAAGGGGCCTCAGACTATGCTTTGTAGTCCTTAAACACTCAAGTTTCTCCATGAATTTGAGGGATTTAGAGTGAGCTAAAGTGAGCACCCCTGGGGAGTAACCCTGCTGTACCCTGGGCTCTAGGAAAGGCAGTTCTCCCAGGGCAAGGCTGAGCCTTCTGTTATAGTGTTTACATTATATGACATTGCAGCTAAACTTTCAACATTTGGGACCCACCCAGGATCCATTCCACTGAGAGATGTCCCTTCAACAGAATACATTTTCAGGGTCCTAGTGTTTGGCTTTATGTAATCATTTTAAATATTTTTGTGTTTTATTATTCAATGAAGAAATGCTTTTTTATAATCAAAGCATAAATAAAACAAACATACCTTCTGACCTCCGGTGTCAATGGGTATGCCTGAGAATAAAATAAATCCCTGAAGTTCTTTCTTTCTTTCTTTTTCTTTCTTCCTTCCTTTCTTCCTTCCTTTCTTCCTTTCTTTCTTTCTTTCTTTCTTTCTTTCTTTCTTTCTTTCTTTCTTTCTTTCTTTCTTGTTTTTTTCTTTCAAGCTTGATACAGATAAGATCTCTATAGCTTTGGAAGTTGTGACATGGGCAGATTAGCACCCTAACTTGAGTAATTGCACAAATGTGGTTAGTCCCCTGGTACTTGTCTTTGGTAATATTTGTTATGTGATGTTTGACAAGCAATTATTAGACTTACCCTTAGGAGGAGGGTCAGTAGGGCAGTGTGTCTCTTACATTATGTAGGTCATTAGTCAAAGTCATCATTAAAATATGAAATCTTATTTTTACTGCATGGTAGAAGCCTGTTATTTTAATGAACCCAGTGGTATCTCAGTACCATATATATTTCCAAATTGGGAACTCTAGCAGTATAAGACATTTATAATGAAATAGTGCTCTCCTAAAGGTCTATAAGAAGATATTCAAAACTTCAAGGCCTGGAGCATTTCCAGCCCATTGTATAGTTGAGGGGATAGGCCTGGCCTGCATTCCATGCTTACTTTCCCCTTGTATTTTATATATCACTTTACTTCTCTGATCTTGTCTGTGCAATTTTATTTATAGACTAGAGGCCCAGTGCACGAAATTGTGCAGGTAGGGTCCCTAAGCCTAGCCTCCTGTGATCAGGGCCATCTTCTGCCTGCTCGGCAGTCCCAGGCCGAACACTGCCTCTACTGCTGGGCTCTCAGGCCTTTGAGATCACCAGCTCATCCCCAGCTGTTCAGGGGGTCAGGCCTGCGGGAAAGCAGGTGCTGGTGACTTTATTTCCATGTGCATGGAGTAGGCCAGCTGCTGATGGAACATCACCGCCGCTGCTGCTGGGGCTTGAGGTGCTGATAGGAGCTGCAGGGTGCGCCTGCAACCTACCCACCCCGGGTGTGAGCTACCTTGAACGGGCAGCACTTTCCATCAGCAGCCAGCCCAGCGCATGCCAATGGAGGTGAAGCTGCTGGCACCTGCTTTCTCACAGGCCTGAGCCCCTGAGCAGCTAGGGATGAGCTGGTGATCCCAAAGGCCTGACAACCAGCTTGGTCCTCCCACCATCCACCCCAATTTCCCCGTTCACCATTGCTGATCCATTGGAGCCTGTGGGCTGGACGCAGGGACCAAGAGATCAGCCATTTAGCCTGCTCGCCAGTCCTCAGTCCTGCCTTGCTGCCACTTGCTGGCGGGTGAGGGAGTGTGGGGAGGGACAGAAAGGTGGTCAATGCCACCACATCGTGACCAGTCGTTTGTTCATCCTGGTCTTCATGGACACTGGCTTTTTATATATAGAGGTACTTTAAAATCTTTTCTATATTTTTACCTCCCCACTTTTTTTTATTTCATTTCTCCACTGTAGTCATGACCTTTAAGGTGATGCCTAGCTCATAACAACTTTGTTTCACCGAGAATCATCCTCACCTAAAGTGACGGGTCTTTGCGGGCGATTTTGTATCGCCTGACTCTGCCCCCTCTAGACGCCCAGTCATATTTATCCTCTGTGAGTCAGCCTGTGTGGGCGCCTTGAAATGAGCTGATGAATACTCAGAAAGCTAAGAGGCAGCATCTTCCGCGACCTGTGCTGGGAAAAGGAACTGGATACTCAGAGAGTAGGGCTGGAGAGAAAGCACCGCTAGTTTTCTGGGTAACTATGTATTTACTGTTTCCAAAGCCTCCTGAGGTCTGGATCTTTCCTTGAGCTCAGTGTGTTACCCAGTATCCTAATAAAAATTTTCCCCTTTCTTAAAACAGCTTGAATTGCATTGTTACCACTAGAACTGTGGCTAAGTCATGCTATTAACAAGCGAAAAGCCTCCAATATAGTCCTCTGGGAGCAGTCAATTTCCTTCTTCATGTTCTGCTTTGTGTCTCTGAGAAAAATTACATCAGTATTTTCTTTTCTCAGACCCCCATAGGCAACATGTTGCGCCCATTGGGTTCCTTTACTGCTTGAGATACATGTTCCTATTTTGAATTTATTTGTCCCAAGCTCAGGTGATTTTTTTTGCTCTGACAAATATTCCTCTGAGCTCTGGTCGCCTCTCTTTGTCTCTTGTTGTACTTCCTGCTCTCTTTTAGGCTCAGATATTCCACACTGGTTTGGACTTGAATTCTGCTTACAGTGAGCTTGTTGTTCACATTGGCTTTGGGTCTCTCTCGACATTAATCCCTCTGCATCTTTTCTCCACTGCAGTTCTTCTCTGGGTTTTTGGCAAAGTTGCTCCTACTGAAGCAAATCTTTTTGACTTCTTTCTTTTGCAAAAATGGTTTTCTCTGTACTGTTTTCTTTCTTTTTTAATTGTTTTAAAATTATAGTTGACATACATTAGTTCCAGGTATACAATATAGAGTAGCATTTTCTCATGGTAGCTCTTATTCATCCCAAGATTCTTCTTTTCCTTTTTTTTTTTATTTCCCTCTTGGAACATAAAGCATTTTATTTTCTTTTAAAAAATGTTTTTATTGATTTTTGGAGGGAAAGGAAGAGGGATAGAAACATTAATGAGAGAGAAATTTCATTGATTAGTTGCCTCCCACACCCCCACTTCTGGGGATTGAGCATGGAACCCAGGCATATACCATGATCAGAAATCGAACTGTGACCTCCTAGTTCATAGGTTGACACTCAACCACTTAGCCTCACTGGCTGGGCTAAAGTTTTCTCTTTATATTCTTCAAACTGTTCCTGGGGTCTTATCCTATTGTGTTCTTACTGGCCCATGTGTCCTTTCTGCATTCATTCAGGATGAGAAAATGAATCCCAGTTAATTCAGGGGTTCTGTCTGGTTTCCCTTTACAATGGCTAGGTTTCAGGAGATTTGTCTGAATGGGTCCTTTGTAGGTCCAGAGATTACAAAAGAGGAGAGTGTATAAAACATATATGGAATTGGCTAATGTCATTATGGAGGTAGAGAAGTCCATGGGTCTGCAGTGAGTAAGTGGGAAACCTAGGATAGTCAATGGTAAAAGCTTCAGTCTGAGTCCAAGTTCAAAAACAGGAGCAGATAGATGTCTTAGCTTAAAGACAGTGAAGCACAGAAAGTGAATTTTCCCTTGTTCAGCCTTTTTGTTCTATTCAGGCCTTTAACAGGTGGACCCACAGTCAATGAGACCCACCCACGTTGAGAGCTATCTGCTTTCCTCCATCTGCCAATTCAGATGTTAACCTTGACCAGAAACATTCTCACAGACACACCTAAAATCTTGTTAACCAAATATCTGGGCATCCTTCCCCCTAGTGAAGGTAGCACCTAAAGTTACTCATCACAGAGAGTTAAATAAATTATCTCAACTGCTTGTCCATGTCTTGTAGTCCTCCAAGAACTGCTGAATCCCTCAGGGCTCACCTTTCCTTAATCTCCTATGGATTTGTGTTCCTGTTCTCAGTGAGCTCTCTACTTGTTTACTTCTCTCACACGTCTCTCAGGACTACTCTTTCTCTTTAGTCTACAACTTGATCTAGAGAAGGAATGAATTTGCACAAAAACTGCCCATATAAGGCATTTGAGGATAGCTAGACCTAAGGAAGGGTTGGGAAACAGAGATTGTGCACTCCATCAGTGTCATAATTCAAAATTATATGGTAGATAGTTGTATTTTTAAAAAGCATACTCATTCCCTTCACCTTCAGGATTTCTTCACTGGGCACTTTCCCACCATCCAAAGCCTCAGCTACTTGTTTCCTCCTTATTCTATTTTCTGTATGTCCTGAAGCCCCAAATTCCTGTTTGTTTCATATGGATAGCAGTTTAGCTAATTCTTTGTTGTGGTGAATCTTCCAAAGTGTAAATGCACAATTTCACTTTTCCTATCCAAAGAGAGTTTCCTCCTGAAAAGCCATTCCCATTTGTTCACTGTGCTTTGCTTACTCCTAGAAGTAATCATGCATTTATTAAACTTTAACAAGAACCCACTTAGCATCTGCTAAATACAGGCATGCAAAAGTTGTGTCTGAACAGTGCTTTTAGTGATGCTCTTAGCATGTGTGCTATGATTTAGTACCTATTGTATTGATAAGGAAGACTTAGAATAAGAAAGACATGCATTGTCTCATAGCTTTAGAAATTCCAGCTAGTGTAAAGGCTGAAAAAGAAAACTAAAATGCAAATGATGAAAGAAGTAAATCACACCTTTGATGAGGCTGCTGCTTAAAAACACACACACAACAAAAACCCAACAAACATGGAATTTACAGACTGATAGGGGAAATAAATAATCAAAGTGGAAATTGAAACTCAGTATCATACAGTGAAGGTAAACATGGGATGGCACAGATTTAGCATGGCTGGGCAGTAGTCATCATAGGATATTTTCTAGAAATGCTGCTACATAAGCTGAGTCTTAGAGGATGAGTAGACTTAAGCAGGTAGTGAAGCATTTGTGTGTTCTCATGTATTGGCAAGTGAAGGTGAGCTGTGATGATGAGAAACATTCAACATCTCCACGAGGATGTCACACTAGGACTCAACACATCATAATTTAAACTCTCAACTTTTCCTCTAGTTTTGCTTTTCCTCTGAGACTCCCTTCTCAGGAGATAACAGTAACACTCGCCCAACTGTTTAAGCCAAAACATGGACATCCTTTTTACTCATTCTCTCTCTCAACAATCACATAAAGCCCATCAATTACCAAATCTGGCCAGTTTGAACAACTTTCAGAACCCTTATTATGCCATGCCTCCTTTTACCTCTGAATCTTTGTAAATAACATTTCCTCTGTCTGAAGCATGTTCTTCTCTCCTTTGTTTGACTAGTTCATATTCATTCTTAAAGTCCAGTTTACACATCACGTGTACCAGGGAAGCCTTGTGTGGCCACTTAAATGCAGATTAGATGCGGTTTCCCCAGGCTACCCCAACAAAGCATTTATGACATTTTATTGCAAATGCCTGTTAGTTTCTCTGTCTCCTTCACTAGTTTATAAGCTCCAAGAAAAGAAGGTATATTTTTTTCTCTCTCTCTTTCTCTGTTAAACTAACAAATTTTTTGTTATGCATATTTTACCACCACCACCACAAACAAATCAATAATATGGAATTCAATGCTGCTTAACAACAGGAGGCATTATGAAATATTGATCTCTAAAGCGTTCTCTTAAAGAAACAGATTTCCTCTTTGGATATTGTCTCTCAACTGTAACTATGTTCACAGTGACTAGCATAGTGGTTGGTACATGGTAGGTATTCAATTGGCATTTGTAAAATGAATAAGTAAATGAAGGACACATTTCATAGGTGGAAAGTTGCAATGATGCTAAAAGCCATGGTGTGAATATGGGTCTGTGTGGCAGAACAAGAGTTGGAATTGAAAGTCATCAGCATTGAGAAGGCCAAGGGCTTGTCTATTTTGTAGGTGTCTGGCGGGATTTAAAACTGTTCAGGATAATAGTTAATCAGGCAGTGAATAGCCATAGCCAAGGTCTTCAGTGAACATAGTCAGCCAGCTGGTAGATAGTTCAGAGCTGAGAAAGGGTAAATAGTGACACTATGATTGTCAAAGAAGAAGGATTTTTTTTTTTTACAAACCAAAGGAATATGTTTTCCCCCATCAGAACAGTTTTTCTATCCATATAAAACTCTCAGATTGTCTTCAAGCCCTATCTCTAGCATAGATTTACTGCCCTCAATAGCAGCTTTAATTTGAGACCTCTAAGTTGAAAGTGTCTGGTGAATATTTCTCATTGTTGCTTTTCAGTTTTTTATTCCCAAGTTTAGATTCCAACTCTGCTAACCCTTTTATTGAGACTGCCAGTCCATCACAATGCCTTTGAAAGCAGCCACAGTGCCTCCTACAGCAATTGTTTCCTCCCTGGAGAGAAAATCCATGTTTTTAACTTTAGCTTTCAAAGTAAGCTCTCTCATTGGCTCATTCGTTTTCTTTTAATACTCTCTTCAAAATCCAATTTTTCTAGTGCTGTGTGGCCTCACACTGAATGACTTATTTCCAGGGATTCGAATGACTGCAAAGAGGTCTCTTGGGTCTATCCCAGTGAAATCAATAATAGGCCTACCATGTAATGTCTTTCCAGGCAGCATTTTGTCTCCCTTTATCATCATGGTAATCTTTATATAATAGCACCCTTCTCTTACCCTTCCCTGCCGGAAGTTGCCTTTTCTTGCACCTTCTTTTTCAACCCCTCTAGCTTGTAGGAAAAGCACAACAGAGAAATCATCCTTCTCACATTTATTTCTACTTTTCTTTTTTTTCTCTTTTACTTCTCCTATTCTAATTCTTCAGCTGTATCTTTCTGGCTAGTGTTTTTTTTTTCCTTAAGGTTCACCCTAGCCAATTTGGCTCAGTGAATAGAGCGTCGACCTATGGACTGAAGGGTCCCAGGTTTGATTCTGATGAAGGGCACATGACTGAGTTTCGGGCACGATCCTCAGTAGGAGCATTGCAGGAGGCAGCCAATCAATGATTCTCTCTAATCATTGATGCTTCTATCTCTTTCTCCCTCTTCTTTCCTTTCTGAAGTCAATAAATAATAATAATATAATAATAATAATAATAATAATAATAATAATAATAATAAAGGCTGACATAGAGCCCTTGGAGACACCATCTTATGCTGAATAAGACATAGACTCACTCTGGAAAGATTCAGAGTGTAGCACTTTGAACTTCAACCCCATATTTGGGGCCCCTCCCACCTTGACTTTCGCCACCAGGTTTTGCATGGCTTGAACAGACCCATGCTCACTGTCATCATTATTCTCCACTCTCCAATTTCTAGTTTTCCCCTTATGTCTACTGTAATATCCCTAACAGTTACTCTTTCTACTGAAAGACATACATTTCTATCCCAGAAGACGGCAGCTTGATTTGGATGATTGAATTTGATCAGAGATTGAGGGAAAGAAGGCCTTTGGAGATGAACTCTTATGAAGTCATTGTCACTGATTTGAGTTCTGTTGGCAGACCATGAATAAAATGGTGCCATATAAATTAGTGATGTGTGAATATCAGACAGTATTGAGAGAAAAGTGGTCTTTATTCTTTGAGAAGGTTATCTTCTTTGATCAAGAAGGCAGCTTTAGTGGAAAGCATAAGAAAGGAGAAGAAAACTAAATCAGCCCTTGTAACCAATGGATGACAGATGTCATAGATACATCATGGTTATGTCCCAGTAGAATTTCTTTTCACAAAATCAAACAAGGACAGTGGTACTATAAATCTTGGCCTGACTACTTTCTCCTCTGGGTATTTTAGAAAGGCTCAAATTAAAAAGAAAACAGAGAAGTCTGGGGTTTTCTTTGTGTTGATACATTTTCCCTGACTACTATGATACCCAGATATATCCTCCTTGACTCTCCAAGTTTTAGTCTGTAGGTTGTCAGAGGAGAACTTTTCTCAACCATTTCCTTCTTAGACCTCCTTTATAAGAAATACTGATTCAGAGCCCCAGGCCTCTGCTTCTTCATGACTCTGACGTTTCTCTACAACAGGAGAAGCAGGAGGAAGCAAACGTCAGCAGGACAACTCATCCAACTTAAGAGAAGTTCCAGGGCAGCATGCAGCAAACCTGGGCCCACCACTGACTCAAGGGCGAAGATGTAGGCATTTAGAGGCTGTTGGTGTTCCTCCAATGGGATGGGAACCAGAAGAGGATATTTTTGTGTTTTCTTTTCCTGTGCTTTTGAAAATCTATTAGGTCAGGAGAAAAACCCCTGTTTCATCATTTTAAAAATGAAGAAATGGAAGCAAAGACATGAACCACATCAGAGAAGCAATTGAGCCCAGGCCCCAGTTTGGCCTGACAATTAGCCTGTCCTCTTGTTGATAAAGCTGCCTCTCCCAAGCCCTCATTTTTGGTTGGCAGTCATATTATTCTGAATGAAGAGAAGTTACACTAAAAAATTCTAAGCATGTAGTTTGTTCTCCCATCACTGAGCTGATGCATTTATCTAATCTATACACAGAAAGCTCTGACTTCATTCTCTTTTGCTAGAATCCCATTCCAGGGCAATGCCACTTTGCCCATTTATGTCTCTGCCAATTTTTGGAGCAAGCTTAATTATGCAAATGCACCTGATAATAGATTATTCATTTTAGTCATGCTCAATTATTTATTTTTTATGCCTGGCCCCAATGATTTGGACAGAGCTTAGGAATAGCTCATTTCATATCTACCAAGGAGACATAGGACAGGACACTATTTGGATGCAGGTCAACTGCTCTGATGGGCATCGGGCTGCTTTAGAAAAAGTCACATTTGAAGTAATGCCAACTATTTCTAGGGAAAATGCCAGCTGCTATTGCTTATCTGTTGTTCCCCCAAATTAGAGGCCATTTCTCGAGACTGCAGGAACAGTGACAGGACAGGAGAGGCAGACAGGACATTACTTAAAATTACGAGTTTGAAGGTGAATGGAAAAGAAACCTGTTTGGTTAATTTAACTAATTCCTAAAGGGCAACAGTTCCCCATTTGTCCTCCTTTGGCTATAGGAATGATAAAAAGGGGCCTGGAGGGAAAACAGTAGAGACAAGTAGAAATGGACATGCTAGAGTGTTTTGCTCTTCTCAGAAGAAAGTAAGAGAAACGATGCTATTGAGCAGAAATAGAATGGCTAGCTTTCTTTAACTCTTTCATCTTCCCATGTGCACCATGATCTTATTCACAAGGACATATGCATATTTTAACTGGACTTCACTGAGGCACCCCTATAATGTTCTTTCATAGAATCAAAATTATTATTAATCCTGCCACTTATGTCATTTAATGAGGTTACTTTTTTTTTTTTGACAGTAAAGACTATGTCTATGGTTTATTGATGGATAGCCATCATCTAATTCAATCCTTGGGAGATTGTAGTCATTTCATAAATATTTGTGAAGTGAAAGAATAAATGAATGAGTGAATAAATGATAGGAAGCTGTGATGGGGGTCAGGCTTTGCTTTTGTCCTTAAAACCCAGAAGGACTTATCTAACTTTGTGTCAATGCCTTTTTCTAATTATGGAAATTATTTTTCTAATTGTGCCAATATGTTTTGTAATGTATAGTTATGTCAAATTGACTGATGAGTTTTGTAAATACCGTGGGAAATGGTAGCTATATTTGTTCACTAAACTTTGCCTTAATCTTTCTTTTGTGAATCTACTCTGTCCCGTTTCTCTTACACTTTCCCCGTAATCACCAGATGGGTGGGAATAGTGCCCAGGCTCTTCACCAGGATTGACACTGGAAGAAGGCATTTTCTTTTCTAATGGGGTTATTGCATCAGGGGATTTGGATCTGAGACCACCGATAGCCATCTGGCATATCATCTTAGAAAGAGTCTACAGATGAAGGCAATTTGATCAAGCAGAAAGTCAGAATCCTAAGATCCTGATTCTTGCACTCTCCATCCCCCTCCTATGGCCTTTCCCAGAATGCATTCCAATTAGGAAGCCTATAAAATAACTTTTAAAAAAGAAGTCAATATGAGTTTGATTTCTGTTTCTTGTATATAAATGAGATCTGGCTTATGAAATGATTAAAATGCATTTATTTTTAGGAAGCTAGGGAGAGTCAGCTGAAGTCAGGGGAAAAGGCTGCCATGTTCTTAGTTTCCATGTTTGAATGGGCTTGTGATTTTTAAAACTCAGAGTCCTGGTAAATACAGAAATTGTTACCTCAGCAAATTACAGTGAGAAGGTTAGGAAGGGGTAGATAAGAGATCAACCGAAGGACTTGTATGCATGTATATAAGCATAACCAATGACACTGGGGGGTAAGGGCACATGCATGGGAGTGGGGAGGGGGAACAATGGGAAGATATGAACACATGTAATACATTAATAAAAAAAATAACCAATGGATAAAAAAGAGAAAAAAAAGTTGTTACCCCAGGCCGACTTTAGATGTCATGTTTTGACAACATTTCTGGTGTTGGTGACTAAGTAGGAAGGTACAAGAATCAAACAACCCAGCAAAAATTAAAATTGGGATTTTAAAGAAAGTACATTGACAAAGAAACCCCAAGAGTGGCAGAGGGTACCCCATAATTAGTCAACTTCTAATATTCTTGTACCAATAAAAAGTGGGTAAATCATTGTAACACAAAGAGGTAGTACCAAGTCCTAATTCTATCTCAGACTTACCCAAGATTGCTAGTAGTTATGGTCAACTCTTCCGGCAGAGAAATTAATACAAGGACTTACTCTATGGCCAGGGAGATGAATCCTTGATCTTCTGATTCAGCAATATGCTATAAATGCTGGGGGCTCAAACATAGCTGATGTTGCTTCCCGTTTCTGTGTTTTCCAAATGGGAGTTTTTATTGCAGACATTATCATTTTATATTGGCTACGGTGGGCTGGTTAAAGTTATCATTTGGCAAGAGTTTGAGAAGATTTGGGATCGGATATAGCAGATAATGCAATTTGGGTTGTCCCTTTGGACAGGGTGGAGGTGTTTCCTGTTGGATGTGGGATACTGGCATTTTGGTAGGTGGGCATTTTTGAATTTAATATCAGGAGAGAAGAGTATGTCATACATACTAGGAAGTCAAAGAGTAGGATGTAGTAAACTGTGATAGCTCTTACATTGTTCACAGAGCTTTACCATTCTCTTCTCTGGTAAAATACTCCTTCATTTCACTCCTCTATCACCTCTCAGCACTATTCCAACAAGAGGGATGACCTTATAACTTGCATCTGGCTAAAATTGTAACCTGGGTTGAAAAATCTAGCTCTAGGAGAAACACTCTCTTTTCTCCTCCTGGGTGTGCCTAATTGGGGAGATGTGAATCTGTGGCTGCAGAGACTCATAGAAAAAAGTGTGTTCTCTGGATTTTATTTCACATTTCTGAGGCTCCGAGACCCTGGACCCTGTTACTGCTCATGCAATTTCAAGGCTATTCCAGTATCTTATTACCTTTTTAGGTCAATAAAAATCTCAGTTCTGCTTAATATAAATTAATATGGATTTATATCACTTGCAACCAAGAGTTATGAGCTCTGTGTCACTTCCTCTGGAAGTCCCTCTCTGACCACTCTCGCTAATTTAGTGTTCTTTATGCCACTTGTCATTTTTATCTTGTTGCCCTATTATGTGTTTTATCAGACTGATTTCTCTAT
This sequence comes from Lasiurus cinereus, assembly GCA_011751065.1. Lineage (NCBI taxonomy): Eukaryota > Metazoa > Chordata > Mammalia > Chiroptera > Vespertilionidae > Lasiurus > Lasiurus cinereus. The sequence goes on along the minus strand of JAAGEH010000426.1, from coordinate 2,647,812 downwards.
GAAATTAGTTCCTCAAATGATGTCAAATTTTCTTTGTTTATTGCTCATTTCTTCCTCTTCCCCGTCTGATACTAAAATATAAGTTCCATGAGGTCAGAGATTTCATCTTATTTATTTCTTGATTTATTATTTTTCCCAAGGCCTAGAACAGAACCTGGCCAACAGTAAATGCTTCTTAACAAATATTTAATAAATCGAACCCCTCACTAGCATAGACATAAAACCTAAGAAGCACCAAAGGAAAGGAATCTGAAAGAAGAAGGCATCTATTTATCTGTCCATCCCGATTCTCCTAGTTTTCCTATTACCTCACCAACTGATGTTAAATATTTTCCCCTTCTCTCTCCTTCCACTGTTCTTTTTCTAGAGCAGCCTCACTGCTCAGTCTCCACACTGCTGCTTCCCATCTCTCACCCGTGCCCCTCTGCTGCTTTTTTTGTCCAAAAACTTCAACCTCACTCCACATCTAGTTTCTATAAAAAACCATGCACTAGTGATGATTTGATTAGTAAAGATACTACTTTGCTTTTTGGGTTCTCTACCCAAGGAACTTATGCCACCGCAATGCTTGAGCCCTTTATGACCTGCCTAAATACCTTTCCTAAAGCTTTCTATGGTAGCAAGGTGAATAAGAAACCTACAGTCTTAAATGTGGATAATCCTTTATTCCTTTGGAAGCATGTTTGAATGGGTACATCTCATCTGGCCTACACAATTCTTATGAAGTAAACCAGGATTGGACTTGGTATAAAAAATCCAGAGATAAGAAAACCAAATTCCAGAAAAGCTGGTGGTTCTTCTCAAAGAGGCGTGGTGAATCTAAAACCTGGACTTGAATTCATTCTTTTGCTTCTTTGTAATTTATAAGACACTGGAGAAGACTGTCCATTGGAATGAAGAACAAATATAGAGCATTGGTAAACTGGTAAAGTCTAGGCTGCACACTTACTTGTGACTGTATTTTATTAGACTTACAAAACAAAGTCAAATCTGCATGACCAGTCAAAATTTAATACTAAAAATAAACCCCTGCCATTTAAAATTTCTATTGGTACCAGTTATCATATTCCAGCTACAAAGAGAAAGAAACATATCATGTTTGAATAGCTTCCATTTTGCCTATTTTAAGTAAAAGCCAATACATCATAGGCCCAATGACATTTTAAAAATTTCAGGTCTGTGATGGCTGTCATGACATGAATCATTCAAACAGAGGCCACAGTTCTGAGCAATGATGCAGAGTAAACAGCTTACAGAGAGAAAAACACATTTTTCATATTTTTCCTTTATTTGCAGCCAACATTCAAATGAAATAAACCCACCAAAGCCATGACTACCTTGCAGAAGGCTGGATGCTTCTACTTTTGTCTGCAGCAGAAGCATATTCTTGCAGAAAGGTCACCGTACAAAATGAAGAACTTCTGAAGGTCAGTCCATTAGCAACCACTAATGAAAAGTGTGGACTCGGGCAGGTATTTTCACTTGGTTGGCCCAAGTTTCTTCACTTGTAAAATGAGTTAGATGTAGTAGTACTTCTTAATATGATTTGTTGCTTTGAGGTCATCTTACTTTAAAACTCTCCTGGCAGATTTTTATTAAGAGAAGCTATGACACTAGGTAAGGACACCTCAGAGCATGACAGGTGGTAAGTTTTTCCTGACTCAACTTCTGCTGTGGCCAAGAGATAGAAGACACACAGTGATTTATCACTTAAATGGCAAATACTTTAATTTGCACATAGATGTCTATGTACCTTGCTGGGAGTCACTTGGTTCTTTTTTTTTACTTTTTTTCTTTGTTGATTAAGGTATTACATATGTGTTCTTATCCCCCCATTCCGAGCGCGCCCCCCCCCCCCCCCCCCCGCCTCAGGCCCTCACTTCCCTGGTTCTTATTTACTTAGTGTCCCACCAGAAAGCATAATTGTCATGGAAAATTCAATAGCCAGAAGTTCCATTGTCCTTCTGTGTGCTTTGTTGTCATCACTCCCAAATCCTGACATTACCCATTACCCGCAAGAAGAAGAGAAATGGGTAAGTCAGACAGGATATAGCTGTTTTATTTGTAGCAAAGACATGATGGGGCAGCCACTGGTCTGAGGGATGGGACTGTTCTCTAACTGCTACAGGATTGGGATGATAACAGAGAACATTCCTTCAGATCCAAGGACTCATTACCTGTCCTTGCAGACATGCTTGAGGGATTGTTTTGCTCAGGCCAATGTCATTCCTTGATGAAGGCTTTTGTTTGTTGCTAGATAACTTTTTCCTTAGGGTCAGATTTATTTTTCTGGGTATGGGGATCGAGAGGTTGGGAGTTCTGACTATTTCAAATTTCTATTTTTTTTCAATCGATAACATTCAAGTGCTTTCAAGATTTACATTTTTCCATCAAGCGCATTCTCATCACCTAATTCTTTTGTAACCAAATGAAACCCATTGAATCTGAATAGTCACTCAATTCTTGCCATTGATTACAAATAAGCAGTAACTCTTTATTCCCTCATTCTTCCAGCCCCTGGAGCCCTCTATTCTACTTTCTGTCTATGAATTTGCCTCTTCTGGGCATCTCACATAAATGGAATCATACAAAATGTGTTCTTTTGTATCTGGCTTTTTTAACTTAGCATGCTTTCAAGATTCTTCCATGTTGCAGTGCGCATCATATTTTCACTTCTTTTTATGGCTAAACAGTATTCCATTGTATGGATATGCTGCAATCTGTTTACCCATTCATCTGTTGATGAGCAATTGGGTCGGTTCCTTTGCTGTGAATAATGTTGCTATAAGTATTGGTGTACAAATATCTGTTTGAGTTGCTGCTTTCAGAAGTGGAATTGCTGGACCATATGGTAATAGTATGTTTAACTTTTTGAGGGACCCCAAAACTGTTTTTTCACAGATGCTGCACCACTTTACCTTTCTATCGGCAATGTGGAAAGATTCCAATTTCTCCACATTTTCAGCAACACTTATTATTTTATAACAACCATCATAGTGGTATGAAGTGCTATCTCATTGTGGTAATATGGTGTTTTTGATTGAGCAAGGGAAGCAAGAAATAAGAATACCTTTGCTTGGAAATGTAACCACTGACTATATCCAAGAAGATGCATGTTCTGCCTCTCATCTCTGATGTCAATGTGGAGCTACTTGCTTAACACCTGAGGCATCACTCTCCCTCAGCATGTGTGATCATACAGATCAAAATAAATGAATCACCCAGCAAAAACTGCCTGCACCAGCCTAAATTTTGAACACATACTAAATGGAAGGCTATGTTTCTTGCTGATTTATTCGCTTTTAGCAAATTATATGTATTGCACATTTTGGCTAGTCCCAGAGTGTAACAAACTCCATTTCTTGAAATGATATACATTACAACTCCTAACTAAAACCTGTTACTTAAAAGACATTTCATTCAAAATATTGGCCAATTTATGTCTTAAAACTATAAGTTGGAGTTTCTCAAGCTAATATTTTAGTTAAGAAGGAGGTGGTACTTAACTATTGCTATTCTAAAGAGACGTATTTATTTTATGCAGAAATCTATTAGGAGTAATATAGAATTACATGCCATTTTTATTGACCTTCTATCAGCTTTTGATTTGTGAACAAAAAGTTGGTTAAATAAATTCAAAATACCTTTCTCTTCCTCTCCCCCAATACTCAGCTACCAATGCTTATACAGAGTCTGAAACATAATATTCCATAAAACTGCAAATGAGTAAGGGTGCCCCTTAATCAACTAGGCAAGCTTTTCCAGCATGATAAAGCATTGCTATGTTCGAACTTCTCTTCATTTTGATTAATTTCTTATCATCTGAGGGCACATTGGAATGAACATCCCTTCAGATAAGGCCACTGTGTTTTCAATATTATGATCTTAGAGAGATCTTGGTAGACAACTTGACATTCCATCTAATTATATCAGAAAAGAAACTATTAATTGGGTATACTAAAATGAAAAACAGTTTTGCAGAGAGAAACTGATTTTTAATTAGTTCATATTTAATGATTTCACATAGCTAGTTACCTCACTCAGCGCTCTTGGCATGTATTTTTTTGTGTGAAAGAATTTGCAGGAAATAAGACACCTCAAAATTACTCCACGAGTGATGTTTGGAAGTGATGGAGCAATCATTTGGATTCAGTTAGCTGTGAAATATTCTGGATCAAAGCAATTTTTGACTTCTACTTGGAGTCTTCTGGATTATGGATTACCTTTTAAATCTGTGGGGTTAAGGTAGAAGCATGCAGGTATAAAGATAAATATGATCTCCACTTTTCTCCTACATTCTGAGTAAACTTTCAGAATGTAGGAGAGGTGTATATCCACGTTAGGTTTCTCAACTTGCATAAAAGGATGTTAGCTGGTCTCCTAGTTCAGCTGCCCACCAAAACATGGGATTTCGAGTTTAAGTAGCAGAGGAAAGTGCCCTCAAAACTAGGTAATTGTCAAGGATTAGAAATCTGAATTCTCTTATGCTCTATTCAAACTCTTAGTTTAGAGGAAAATATTTATAGACAAGAGCTTCTGAAGACAGACAATAAATCAAGTCCTTCAGGTAAGTGTTTCCTAATTTCTCTTAACAAGGGAGATAATAAAATTAGTATTCACTAAAACAAGAATGTTGCTATTTACTTCTACAGCACTGACATTGACCAGTCAAATGGGTGGTGGCAATTAACTATATCCTATAGGTTCTGTCTTTGAAGGTGAGGTCTTTTTCCACATCCCAAAGTCACGAGGAGCCCCTGGCACTCCATCACCCAATGATAATGATGGTACTTTTAATATCTATTGTCAAATGGAGAATGAGGAAATAAGCCTTTATGAATCTTGTATCAAATTTAAATTAAATGTATTTTAGAATCATAATGGCGTTTACACATATTTGAACATATTTTTATTTACATTAATGAGTGAGACAATTACAAATGGAATGCATATATGAAGACTACATCTGGAACCCTTGCAGAAACTTCAGACTTCCTCAGGGATATGTGCACAAGTTAGGAGTCACAGAGTAACCCAAATAGACTATGCTGGGTAATCACCAGGTGAATATTAGTAACGTCTATTGGAGGTCGTTGAGGGCTCTGGTTCATTACATCACATAGTGCCAGACCCCTTGGGGCAAAAGTTTTGTTAGCAAAAAGCTATTATTTTTCTTTTTGGCAAATGGTTTGATTTTTTATCTCTGTAAATAAACATTATATGATGATCTAGAAGCAACATAAACTATTGGAGAATTGGGAAGCAAATGTGCCACTTTTCCAGGGCTAGCAAATACCATTTGATGATATCAGCTCATTGCCTCTCTATTGCATCTCCTTGCTTCTTCTAGTGTCATCCACCTTTAATTTGTTATCTTGATATATCTTGTGTGTCTGTAAAAGGTAATATAAGTCTTTTGGGAAATATAGCTGGATATCAATAAACAAAATTAAGTGACTGATGTCAGTGGAGTGGCAAGTCAACATAAGCAAAGGAATGGAGTCTTGTTTTGTTGTTGATTCCTTGTATAAGCTCTATGGCCGGTTGAATATTTATATTAAGATATCTCTGCAAATCATATCAGCTCCTGCATCACTTAGAAGGTTGACAGGTGTGATATAGCTGGGAAAATTATTGGAATGAGAGACAATTCTGGACTTTAATTCTTAGCTTGGGTGTTAGCTAACTGTATTATCTTGATCAAGGCTGTTGGGCATTGGTTCTCTTATTTTAAAAGTCAAATGTTAATCAGTTCAGAAATCAGAACTCAATGTCTCAGTGGCCTGAGGAACTTTGCAAGGAAGTGAGCATGTGAAGGGCTGGGTGAAAGCAAAGGCAGAAGTGGGTAAAGTGGGGATGGAGAGTACCTGCCCCATGTGAGGCATGCCAGCTTTGAGCTGAGGGTTCAAATTTGTCCAGAGACTGCCAGCTGTTGTTTTTTCTTAATTGTTTATTTTAAACGCATTTTTATTGGATTTATCGAGGTATAGTGGTTCATAAAATTTTATAGGTTTCAGGGGTACAGTTCTATAATATTATCACCTGTGTAATGGATTATGTGTTAACTACCCCAAGTCTCTTGCCATCACCATTTATCCCATTCTCTTCCCCTCTGGTAATTGCCACATTGTTGTCTGTATGTCTATGAGTTTTTTTCTTTGCTTAATTCCTTCACCTTTTTTTTACCCAGACAGACCCCCAAACCTCCCTTCCTTCTGATAGCCGTCAGTCTGTTCTCTGTATCTATGAGTCTGTTTCTATTTTGTTAGTTTATTTTTTCATTAGATTCCACATATAAGTGAAATCATATGGTACTTGTCTTCCTCTGACTGTTTTATTACATTTAGCATAATATATTTCAGGCCCATCCATGCTGCCACAAAAGGTAAGATTTCCGTCTTTTTTATGGCTGAGTAGTATTTCATTGTGTAAATGTACCATAGCTTTTTTTGGTACACCCCTCTCCTGATGGGCACATGGGCTGCTTTCAAATCATGGCTATTGCAAATAATGCTGCAATGAGCATAAGGATGCATATACTTTTTTGAATTAATGTTTCAGGTTTCTCTAGATACAGACAGTTTTTGGGTTATGTCAGAGTCGACATACATCGTTTTATGGTTACGTTGCCATCTCCCATTTATTTATTTAAAAAATATCTGTCATTTCTATGTATGTACTTATGTGCTTTATGTTTTTTATTATTTATTTACAACAAGTAAAGGTCATGAATTTTTATCTTTAATTTTTTTTTTTTTACTGTTTCACTTCATTACTGCTGTGTCTGTGCTTCATGTGAATGACGTAGGTGCTTATGTGGGTGGGTTCCGACTTACAGCAATTTCAATGTTAATGGATCTCTCACATAACCTGAGGCCCTACTGTATATTTCCAGAAGTGGAATCTCTGTACCATAAGGCAGTTCTACTTTTTAATTTTTTTGAGATAACGCCATACTGCTTTCCATAGTGGCTGTACCAATCTGCATTCATATCAACAGTGTATAAGAACTCCCCTTTCTCTGCATCTCTGTCAACAATTGTTTGTTGATTTATTGATGAAACTATTTTTACAAATGTGAGGTGATATCTCATGTGGTTTTAAGTTGTATTTCTCTGATGATTAGTGACATTGAGCATCTTTTCGTATGTCTATTGGTCATCTGTATGTCCTCTTTGGAGAAGTATTTTTCAAGTCCTTTGCCCATTTTTTTAACTGGATGTGTATTTTATATGTGTGTGTGTGTGTGTGTGTGTGTGTGTGTGTGTGGTGTTGAATCATATAAGTTAATTATATATTTTGGATATTAATCCTTTATCAGATGTATTATTGGAAAATATGTTCTTCATTCAGTGGGTTGTCTTTTTATTTTGTTGATGATTTCCTTTGCTGCAAAATCTTTTTAGTTTGATATACTTCCATCTGTTTATTCTTCCTTTTGTTTCCCTTGCCTGAGGCAATAGATTGGAAAAAATATTGCTACAAAAAATGTCCGAGGGGAGAATCCAAGATGGCGGCATAGGTAAACATTTACACTGCTGCCTCGCACAACAATTTCAAAACTACAATTAAAAGACAGAACAGACATCATCCAGAACCACAGGAAAGCTGGCTGAGTGGAAATTCTACAACTAGAAGGAAAGAGAGGGGCTCACAGAGACCCAGAGGAGCTGCAAAAAGCTGAGGTACAGAGACGCGCTCGTGGAGAGAGCGGGTGCCAGAGAACTTGGCTGGCTTTCTCTGGTGGGAGATTCCCAACGGCATTGAACCCCTTATCCTACGACACTGAACCCCAGATCCAGCCAAAACTCATACGAGGGCAGTTTGGACTGTGAAAAGGGAGAAGTGCTCGGAAATTTAGGGGAGTTGGGGAGGACCAGAAGTCTGTTGCCCGCAGAGGATCGACTGCTGATTGTGCCGATGGCTTTCGTGAGTGGGTGGGAGACAGACCCTCCCAACTATGCCACTTCTAACTCCACTAAACCCTGGTTTCGGGCAAAACCCTGGAGACCCAGACTCATATGGTCCCGGAGTGCAGGGGAGCCAGAAAGGCAGCAGTCTAGAGGCACTGTGAGAGAATGGCACGGGGACCGTTCCAGTGATTACCCAGTCAAGTGAGACTCAGGGGCAGTGGAGGGTGGGGCCGACTGGAAGGCAAGGCAGTCCCTTAAGCCCTGAGACTCCACCCATCCCAAGCTCAACAGAGAGGCTTCTGCAGTTTTGCAAGTCTTGTATCATAAGGCTGAATCCAGCACAGAAGTTCTTCTGGAAAATGCTGAGACAAGGGAAGGGATCACAAACAAAAGAAATGGAGGGAAAACAAATGACTGGATATAAAGTTTAAAGCCATGCTTATAAGGTTTTTCAAGAATATCCTAGAAAAGTTGGATAAAGTTAGCGAGACCCAAGAGGAGATGAAAAAGAACCAACTGGAGATGAAAAAAACCAACTAAAGATGGAACAGATCCAACTAGAGATGACAAAGGACCGACTAGAAAGTAAGCATACACTGACTGAAATAAAAAGTAGTATACAGAAACCTAACAGCAGACTAGAGGAAGGCAAAAATCAAGTAAAAAATGTGAAATATAAAGAATCAGAAAACACTCAACTGGAAAAGCAAGAAGAGAGAAGAATCCAAAAATGTGAAGATAATGTAAGGAGCCTCTGGGACAGCTTCAAGCGTACCAACATCAGAATTGTGGGGGTGCCAGAGGAAGAGAGAGCAAGATACTAAAACCTATTTAAAGAAATAATGACTGAAAGCTTCCCACATCTGGTAAAAGAAATAGACTTAAAAGTCCAGGAAGCACACAGAACCCTATATAAAAGGAATCCAAAGAGGACTACACCAAGACACATCATAATTAAAATACCAAGAGCAAAAGACATAGAATATTAAAAGCAGCAAGAGAAAAACAGTTCATTACCTACAAGGGAGCACCCATACGACTGTCAGCTGATTTCTCAACAGAAACGATGCAGGCCAGACAGGAGTGGCAAGAAATATTCAATGTGATGAATAGCAAGAACCTACAACCAAGAATACTCTATCTAGCAAAGCTCTCACTCAGAATTGAAGGGCAGATAAAGAGCTTCACAGATAAGAAAAAGCTAAAGGAGTTCATCAACTCCAAACCAGTATTATATGAAATGCTGAAAGGTACTCTTTTAGAAGAGGAAGAAGAAAAAGGTGAAAGATAAAAAATTATGAACAACAAATACATATCTATCAACAAGTGAATCTAAAAATTAAGTGAATTGAAAATTTGATCAACAGAATAAACTGGTGAATATAATAGAATCAGGAGCACAGAAAGAGAGTGGACTGATAATTCTCAGGGGGAAAGAGGTGAGGGGTGTACAGGGAGAGACTGGACAAAAATCATACACCTATGGATGAGGTCAACGGAAGGGAGGTAAGGGTAGAGGGAAGGGTGGGAGTGGGTGGAGGGGAGCTATGGTGGGGAAAAAAGAGAAACAAATGTAATAAACTGAACAATAAAGATTTAAAAAAAAGAATGATTTTATTGCCTATGTTTTATACTAGGAGATTTATGGTTTCAAGTCTAACATTGAAGTCTTTAGTACATTTGAGTTCATTTGTATTTTTAGTTGAGATACATTTTTATTGAATTTATTAGGGTGAAAATTATGTAGTTTCAGATATACAATTGTACATCTGTATATTGTATTGTGTGTTTGCCACCCCAAGTCAAGTTTCCTTTCATCACCATTTACCCTCTTCTACCTCCTCCCAACCCTGGTTCCCTTTGGCAATCAGCATATTGTTATCTGTGTCCATGAGTCTTTTTGTTGTTGCTGCTTAATCCCTTCACCCTTTTTACCCAGTCCCTAACCCCCACCCCTCTGACAGCTGTCAGCCTAATGCAGTGGTTGGCAAACTGCAGTTCGTGAGCCACATGTGGCTCTTTGAGTATGGCTGTTCCACAAAGTACCAAGGCCTGGCTGAGTCTATTTTGAAGACGTAGCATTAGAAGAAGTTTAAGTTTAAAAAATTTGGTTCTCAAAAGAAATTTCCATCGTTGTACTGTTGATATTTGGCTCTGTTGACTAATGAGTTTGCCAATCACTGGTCTAATGAATGTGGAAGAAAGTGTTTCTTTTGGGGGCGGGGGGAGGGTATGTATTTGTTTTTTTTTGTAACCCTTGATCCATTCAATGATTCTTCAGGGCCCACTGCTCTGACCATCCACAAAGGTAACTCTACTGTTCAGAGCAGTGCACCTCTTTCAGTCTGAGCCAGTGTGAAGAAGGACATGGACACCAGAGTGAGGGATCACAAGCAGGGAGTCAAGAGAAACCTTTTGAGAATTTATTGACAGCCTTGGCGCAGGGCTTAGCTGTAGCTGGCTGAGGAATGGCAGCAGCTAACCCATGACCAGACAGGCTGCTGGGGATGATGGGGACTGTCCTTTCTGAGTCTGACTTTGGACTGACCATAAATCTAAGAAGCAGGATCCCAAATAGTGACAGGCGGTAATAAATAACTCTTCTTTCTCAGCTTCCTTTTCTTCCCTCCCCTAGGCCCTTAGGCATTCAGCCTACTTTCCACTCCCTTTCATAGCTTTCTCATTATTCCACCCATCACTCACACGCAGTTCAAATGCCAGTTCCTTCTCACAGCCCTGCACTGTCTCCTCCCTTGGCATTCTCTGTGCTCTTCCAGTGTTGGGTTTGGCTTTCACCAAATGCAGATGCATCCTACCTGGCTCTAGAATGATTACATACATGCCTGCTGTCTACTGTGGAAACATGAGATACTTGAGAGGAGGGACTATATCCTCTCTGCTTTCCTAGCCTCCCCCGAGTGCTAGAACAGTGTCTTGTCCAAAGTAGGTGTTCAGTAAATAAGGTATGAATCCCTAATGTTTAGGCTTTGTGGCCAGAAAACCAGAGTCAATCTTGGCTGCTGGATCTACCAGCTATGTGTCTTTCCATGAATCATCAACCTCTCTAAGCCCCCGTGTTTATTGCTAGTTACTTTGAAGAAACATTTATCATCCTGGATACTGAGTACAACTGCCTCTCTGAATTAATTGTATTTTGTTTACCTCTGGCCTTCTCTTCACAATTAATTTGCAATTGCTGCTTCCCAACATCAGTCACCCTTCCCCCACATCCCTCTATCTCTCTCCCTTCCTCTCTGTAAAAAATCAATAAAATTTATTTTAAAAAAGGAAAAAATAGGGAGGTGAGGGGTGGGAGGTGGGAGAGAGAATCAGAAATAAAGATTAGGCAGCAACTGAGAAATTCAGAGAGAATCTTCTTGTGGAATCTGTCCCAGAATTAGAGCATATGGGGAATTCTATGTGTGGATACCTGAGGCCTGGGGTTGTACTTGCGACAGGGATTCATACCTTATTCATACTGGGTTTTTCCCAAAGGAGCCAGCATTCTCAGAGCTCAGGGAAGAGGGGTTCTATTTTCTCTGGAAGGGAGAAAACCCCAAATTGAAAGTCCAACTCAAATGTTAATACAAGCCAAGTGCAAGTTGGTGATTGAGCTATGGCCTTGTAAGTCCATCTTTCCTAGAGCCAGGGAGTTCAAAATTCCTTATAATTTTTGCAAGTTGATCTTGATTTCTAAGGAACCTGTGAAATGAATAACTAAAGTTGCCATAAGGAAGGGATTTGGGAGTGGATGAAGCTTCATGTGAAGCCAAATAATTAGAAGGTTGCTTGCTGAGCTGGAATTAAACTATAATATTTCATTAATTCTGAAACACACGCGTTATCACATTTTAATATCTCAAAAATTATGATATATATTAGACAATGGTGTCTTATGATTGCGATCACCAGGCAGTCATTGAGATATGGTTTGTTAAATCTACATAAAATAAAAAACACAAGCATCAAAACTTGCAAGGTTAGCACTTTGGAAGAAAATCTAGAGACAAATGTGAATAACTCTTTAAAAATGTGAACTCACCAGGACATTGGTGGAGAAAAAAGAGCATCAGTGAGTGCTAGGCAAAAAGCAATTAGGAAGAATTAGATTTGTATTATGAAAAAATTTCAAAAATAGTAATTTACTTTACTTGCATTTTTCAGTTTACCTGTGTACAAGATAAAAATGCCTACATTGATTCCTATCAGCTAAGACTCAACCAGGAGCTATTTGGTAGAGAAACACAGAGACATGTGCTGGTAACAGCAAAGACTGCCACTACTGGGCTAAAGAATAGGGGAAGTAACTGGAAACCAAAGGGAGAGAGCCATGAGGCAGGGCTACAATCAGCCCAGTGACCCTCAGGGAGGTAGTTGGACAAGAAATATCCTCTCCCCTTCCCTCCCCTCTTTGTTGCTCTTTCTCCCCGACTCTGCATTTCTTTCCATGATAGGGTGAAACCACTTCTGGGACCAGACAGGTCGAAGTCTTTGGGGACAGATATCCTGCTCCACCATGTACAGGGTGGGGCAAAAGTAGGTTTACAGTTGTTCATATGGATTATAATCCAATAATTAATAAATAATAATACAAGAATAAACACTGTGTTTCATATACTCACAACTATAAACCTATTCCCCTCTTCCCCCTCCCCCCCAACCCGGTATATTTATCTTAGAAACACTTGGTGTTCTAACCTTCCATTGGTAATGAATCTCCCCTCTGAGAGACACATTTTATCTTTTAAACTTATGAATGCAGACATGAATGGGGGAATGAATAAACATTAATGGTCTAGAAACCATTGTGCCTGCTTCAAGGGACTTTGCCTATCTGCTCTAATGGGATGATTTTATACGTTAATGTCCACAGGGCAGTTTTATTTTATTTCCAATTTCCTTTCACCCTTGGAAAGATCATCTTCCTGTCACCCCTGTACTCCTTGCCCTATATATTTATAGACTTAATGAGGAAATGGAACCGATCAATACTCCCGTCTTCAGTCACTCGTCCCCACAGGCCCAGCCAGGCTTCTCCAATCATGGCTCAAGGGAAAGTGAGTGCCATCTGTTAACTGAAATGGCTTGAATTTATATCTGCAAAGGAAATGGTAACCTAAGAGCCATTCTTTGAGGGGATTAGCGCTTCAGCTGATATTGGACTCTTATTTGTTTCTATAAATTTTTAACAGCCTAAAATGGCACGAAAGTTGGTGGAGAGTGCAATATAATGCCACTGATCTCCCTGATCTTATATTGCTTTACGGGGGTAGAGCAGCAATAAATCCTTTTCTGCTGGCTATTTCTTTACGTTGACATATCTAATTACTAGAGTTGGCTAATATAAGTTAGAACACAAGTATTCAATTTGAAATATCTTTTTTCCCTTCCCTCTGCTAGTCCACAGAGTCTCTTTCTTTTCTATTCCTCCTTCTCCATGTAATTGTACCTTTCCCATCTATCTCATACCATATCATATCTTATCGTACTGTCTTCCATATCCCTATCTTACCAACTTGCAAAATCTCAGTGTTTGGCCATCCTACCATTTTAGGACACATTCCTGCCAAGCTTTCTGACAGATACATTTTGGGGGGATATAGCAAGACTTGATCTTGGGTTTCTAAGAGCTGGTAGTCTTGTGGAAAGAGTAAGTTGAGTGCACAGGTAACAGAAACTCAGGCTGAATATGGTAAACTTTTAATTAAGGGCAGGGGCTAGGCAGTTTGTTTGGATCCTGTGCTGTCTCTCCCACTTTCTCCCTGTACATCCCAGGCAAATCCTTTGCCCTTTCTGAACCTCGGGTTCCTGATCTCTGATACAAATCAACTGCTAGGGTGTCTGTGATGATTAACGAAGCATAGAGTATTTGGCACTATGATATTTATTGTCATAGTTAATATTATAATTTGTGCTCAAAGAGATGAATAAAAACAATAAACTGCCCCTAAGTTATTGTTACAGTAAATCTGCCCCACCACCAATAAAATGGGTCAGCTTTGATTTACTTTGTGTGTCTATTGGAACAGGCTGCTTTCAGAAACAAAGCTAGCTCAGATTCCCTGAGAAGTCACCAGCATTATACATAGGGTAAAGTTGTTTCTTTACACAAGTGATAGGCTATGGGTGAGAAAAGATACTCCTAAGCACACCTATGTCCATTGCAGTATTATCTACAATGGCCAAAATTTGAAAGCAGTCCAAGTGTCCATCAGTAGCTAAAAAAAGACGTTGTACATGTACACAATAGACTACTACTCAGCCATAAAAAAAGGAAGGAAATCTTACCTTTTGTTATAGCATGGGTCAACCTAGAGAGAATTATGCTAAGTAAGATAAGCCAGTAAGAGAAAGACAAATACCATATGATTTCACTTATACCAGGTATGTAGAATCAAATGAATAAAATAAACTAACCAGCTGAACCGGTTTGGCTCAGTGGATAGAGCTTCTGCCTGCCAACTGAAAGGTCCCAGGTTCAATTCCGGTCAAGGGCATGTACCTTGGTTGGGGGCACATCCCCAGTAGGGGACGTGCAAGAGGCGGCTGATTGATGTCTCTCTCTCATCGATGTTTCTAACTCTCTATCCGTCTTCCTTCCTCTCTATAAAAAAATCAATAAAATTTATTAAAAAAAAATAAACTAACCAAGTGGAGATAGACTCCTGGCTTCAGAGTATACACTGACAGCCCTCCAAGGAGAGGGGGTTGGGGCTGGGTGAGAAGGGTAAAGGGATTAAGCAAAGAAAAGAAAGACTCATGGACACAGGCAACAGTATGGTGATTGCCAGAGGGAAAGGGAGTGGTGGAATGTAGAAGAGGTAAAGGTGGGATAAATGGTGATGGAAGGAGACTTGACTTGGGTTGGTAAACACACAATACCATATACAGGTGATATATTATAGAATGTATACCTGAAACCTATATAATTAACCAATGTCACCCCAATAAATTTAATTAAAAAAAACAAGAAACCAAACAAACAAAAAGGTTCTTTTAGAATTGTGTTGCATTCAACCACTGTTTCAACCAATCCCCTCTCTTATAAGCAATGATATCCCAACGTGCTACCTTCTCAGAGCCAGCATTTATCCAGAACAAAGATGGTCCTGTCCAACCTAGGTCACGTATCTGCTGCGCTTGGTCCCATACAAACCCAGCCTGCTGCCTTCTTGGCTATTACCTGTGCTGAGTTTCTTCCCATCTGCTGTGATACCAGGGTGAATTTCATCACTTTCCACGCTTGCACCTCCCCCCACTGCCATTCCAACACAGCCATCAATGATTCATTTGGGTTGCGGGGAAGGAATGAGTAAGTCTCCAGAACTTCAGAGGACCAAAGGAGGCCAACCTAGTGTGCTACTTTTGCCATCTGGAGTTCCCATCGGAAGAGAGGAACCAAGGAAGAAAATGTAAAAGGCCTAGAATCATCACCTCAGAATGCCTTCTGGCCCCGGTTCTGATTTACACTGTCAACACTGAACAGATTACTAAGACGTTTGAGGTCTCCATTCACCCATCTCAATAATAATGTATTGTGCTAAACAGCCTCTCAGGTTATTTCATTTACCAGTTCACCCACTTTACATTTATAAAGTGCCCTTTCTGTATAATATGCTGTGCAGAATATGAGACACATTTCTGTAAAGACATACACACATACAGAGGCACACGTGTGCGTGCCCCCCCCCCATATATACATCATAGCTCAGAATGTATTAGAAGTCACAGTAAAGATATAAAATGTGAGGCGATTATGGATCTTTACGCTTCTTCTCATTTTCTAACCAGAAGGTCAGATCTGTGATTTGTCTCTTCAAGTTCACTCACATATCATGGAGCATCACTTCTCTGGGACTTTCTCATTTTCTCATCTCCTCTAGAAAATGAGGCAAATGAATGTAATAGCTATTTCAAATGATTTTTTAGAGTGAAGGTGGAGAAGATAAAAGAAAATCCAAGGCGATAAAATAGTTTAGTTGTCACATATTTATTATCTTATTCATCTCCAAACTTAGGGTGAGTTGCCCAGTGAAGATATCCTCATCTGTTTTTGCTCTAGAAGGAGTGAAGACCTCTAGAGGCAGAAGCACTTACTGAAAGATAAATTAGGGTGAGGATGCTCACTCTAGCACTATGAGTGTGATGCACAGAGAAATAATTGTTTTGTTTGTTCTCCAAACTCAAAACCCACCTTTGCCATTAATATTATTTTCTCCTGATCTGTCTAGTGGAGGAGATATGGTATGGTGACATTGGTTTTTTGGTTAATAAATCCCATCTGAGTTGAGGTTTGAGGGTTTGAGCTGTTATGATAAGCTCAGCCAGACAATGTTTCCTCCTGCCGATAGATGGCAGAGGAGGCAAATTTGTCTGAGAATGGAACTAAAACATAAAAGAAGGGAGCCAGGGTTGGGACCTCCTGTCCTATCAATCTGTTGGTTTTTTTGTTGTTTTGTTTTATTTTGCATCTGCATCTACATTGCAGAGCATTAAGGACTTGAATAAGACATAATCTCTACATCTTTTGGAGTTTCCATTTAGAACATTCATAAAAAGACTTTTCCCTTTTATAACAAGAAACATTTTGTAGATGGTTAGTAGAGTAAAAGAAACACACAGAGCAAAATAAAACTTATTTAAAGAAACTCTGCATTTATCTTTTCTCCTGATTTAGTGCACTTCTTAGTTCTCTTTGACACCTCCTCTGACATTGAGGCAACCAGACTTACTAATTAATAAACCTGAGACAGACCAACCAACCAAACCGTACATACAACCGCAAAACCCCAAAGCTTTGGATCAAACCGAGGGCCCAGCCTTTTCTAAGGAATGCCCTCTTCTTTTTCTGTTCACTGGTGCCACCTGAAGAACTCAAGAACTTTCTAGTACAAGTTGTCTTTGTCCCATTCCTTTGAATAACAAAGGAAAGCCACCAAAGCAATTTATAATCCTTAACTTCCATAAAGATGACACAACTTGTGAATGATATTTTTAACTAATCCACATACATGTTGAATTTTTAAAAGGCAAAGAATGGGGGACAGAATACTGATAAACTCCTACTCATGCGTCAAAACCCAGCAAAATTGGTGTCTCCTCAGTGAAGATTTTGCTTTCTTTTTAATTTAGTTCTCTCCTCTGAGCTCCTAGAGAACTGTACCTTCTGCCATCACACTCTGTTATTTAGGCTCTTTTAACTAATTTTAAAAAATCTGTACATTTTTCTCTCCAAACTGAGCTTTGGAGGTCATAACCATATACTTTATCTTCTTGATTCTACAGTGCAAAACGCAGTCATCATTTATTATTGGTTGAAGGGATGCATTCATAAATAGAAAAATGAGTGGAAAGCAAGAACTAGGATATATTCTAAACTGTGTCACATTTTTAGAGAAACGTGGAGGTGACCATTCAGAAATTGAGGCATGATAGACAGCTCAGTGACCTTCCTTGAAACACATCCGCTAGGATATGTTTTAGAGCCATGTCAGAGTTCGTATCTCTGTCACATAGTATTAAATAATTTAGCATCTTTGAGTTTGTTTATGCATGTACAGTGGGAAAAATAGAACTGTTACTAGCTTAAATAGTGAATAAACAGCTTTAAGACACACATTTTATCACGAGTATGTGAAAGGGATGATGACTACTGCTAGTATCTGTGATCAATGATTTTCTCTTTTAAATGACATTGGATACTTTTACAGCCAGCAAAATCAGCACACAAATTTTTTTTGAATTTTGGAAAAAAAGAGACAACCCTGGGGTTTTTTTTTTTTTTTTTTTGCGTCATCTTTGTTTTGCTACCAAGGAAGTAGAGGCAATTTTGTAGGTGGAAAATGGTTGGTTCCTTGAAGAAAAAATGCATTTTATTCAGTGGTTATTTTAACACTAAATTGAAAAACATCCCTATAGAGATCCTGGCTTATGTTATCCTGTGATAGCTTTTAGATGCTTTCAGGGGGGGGATTTATAAATTAATATTATAAATGTATAAATATATTTAGTGGGATATGATTAGAAATATGATTTCAAGTTGAATTGGGGTCCATGAGATTTTGAAAATAGAGAAGAAACCTTTTGGCAAAGAGAAACTGTCCAAAGTACATTTGTGGTTTGGCAGGCTGCTTGTGGGATGATTAAAGAACTACAGCTGGAAAATCAGAGGACTGGCAGTCTAAGCTCAATTGGCCTTATTACCCGCGGCTGTGCCATTTCCTCAGTCCAGCTTAGTCCTGGACCATGGTAGCTGCATCCTTAGCTGTTGGCTGGGATGTACGTAGATGAATAAGTCTCCCATCGAATAGCTAAGCTGGTAGAACTTAAGGATTTTGAGGTCAGACACCAGATCTTACCATTATTAAAAGACCATAAAACAGTAATAGGGAGGACACAATCCTCACCTGCTGAATTCACCTCAATTCCTTCAAGTTATTTTGAGGTCAGGCCACATGCAAAGCCCATGCTCGAAAAAAATGCCCTGTGATTATATCGCTCCCAACTCTGTCTTAAGCCGCATCCAAGAGGATTTATCCTTACTGATGCTCATGGAATGAGATTTCTTTTCAAGTGCTTGGGAGATTTCTTTCCATGGTCTCCTTAGGATGCTTCAAAACGAAGCCTTCTTATTTGTAATCTTTCCCTTTTCTTAGTCAGAATGGCCTCTTGTAATTTCATCTTTTTTACTTGACAAAACTTGAAAGAAAAGAAGAAAAAGAACAGGCAGCAGAATCTAGTTGGAACCTTCAGCCCAGGTGTCCCAGAGACAACTGCTGGAGGCGGCTGATCAACTGCACACAGATTGAAAATTGACCTTTGCCCTCAACATTTTCCTCTGTGTGGCTGGAGAAATTCCCAAATGAAATGATCTTAATGAAATGGCTGTTTAAACACGTTCAAGTACTTGTTTCAAAGAGAAACAAAAGTGTTTTTGAAGCATCTCTCTGCTGAACCCAAATCTTGTGTACTGTAAGTGGTACAATGTGTGAATGCTGGTGTTTAAATACTAAATCACGCAAAATCTGTTCTCAGTACAAATTTTTCTCATCAAGAAATCTCACATGTGATTTAGCATAAATTGTAGCCTATTGTGATGACAACCCATAAGTGAAATATTCTAAATTGTGTTGTTCGCGAACCGGGGAAATCTGAGAAAGATCGCAGAGTAGCCATCTGTAACTACTCAGGAAACAGAAAGAGGTTTCTAAAGAAAAAATAAACCTTATTCTCAATCACTCTGTGAGCTTTGAAACATCCAAGAATCCTGCAGGGGTTATTGGGATATTGTGACACTATAAGTAACACAAGTTAGAATGAGAAAACAGTGTCCATAAATAAAAATAACTAGACTATGTATATGAGCAATCTCATACTTCACTAATACCAATTTTCTGTAGGAATATTTGGCAATTCTTTGAGAAAATTTTAAAGTATGCCTATCCCTTCATCCCCCAATTCTATTTCTAAAAATGTATTCTAATGGAATTTAGGATGTATGCAAAGATTCACTTACAAGGATGTTCTCTGCAGAATTATTTGTGATAGAGAAAAATTGGAAGCAATCCAAATATCCATCAATGGGGTGCTGGTTAAACAAGTCATAAGATAAATTCCTACAGACCTATACCATTTCACTTGAAATGCATTGTTAAGTAAGTGGAAAATATTTGCAAAAGTATTTCATTATAATTCTTTTTATTTTTCCAAACAGAGCATATGAAGATATCTAGAAAATATATTTTATTTTTTTAATTAAATCTTTATTATTCAGATTATTACATTTGTTTCTCTTTTTTCCCCTCCATAGCACCCCTCTACCCAGCTCCCACCCCTCTCTCTGCCCTTAGCTCCCTCCCATTGATCTCATCCATAGGTGTATGATTTTTGTCCAGTCTCTCCCTGTACACCCCTCACCCCTTTTCCCCTGAGAATTATCAGTCCATCCCCTTTCTATGTTCCTGATTCTATTATATTCACCAGTTTATTCTGTTCATCAAATTTTTAATTCACTTACTTTTTAGATTCACTTGTTGATAGATATGTATTGGTTGTTCATAATTTTTTTTTGTCTTTTACCTTTTTCTTCTTCCTCTTCTAAAAGAGTACCTTTCAGCATTTCATATAATACTGGTTTGGAGTTGATGAACTCCTTTAGCTTTTTCTTATCTGTGAAGCTCTTTATCTGCCCTTCAATTCTGAATGTTAGCTTTGCTGGATAGATTATTCTTGGTTGTAGGTTCTTGCTATTCATCACATTGAATATTTCTTGCCACTCCCGTCTGGCCTGCATCATTTCTGTTGAGAAATCAGCTGACAGTCGTATGGGTGCTCCCTTGTAGGTAATAAACTGTTTTTCTCTTGCTGCTTTTAAGATTGTCTCTTTGTCTTTTCCTCTTGGTATTTTAATTATGATGTGTCTTGGTGTGGTCCTCTTTGGATTCCTTTTATATGGGGTTCTGTGTGCTTCCTGGACTAGTAAGTCTATTTCTTTTACCAGATGTGGGAAGGTTTCAGTCATTATTCTTTAAATAGGTTTTCAGTATCTTGTTCTCTCTCTTCTTCTGGCACCCCCACAATTCTGATGTTGGTACGCTTGAGGCTGTCCCAGAGTCTCCTTACATTATGTTCACATTTTTGGATTCTTTTCTCTTCTTGCTTTTCCAGTTGAGTGTTTTCTGCTTCTTTATATTTCAAATTTTTGACTTGATTCTTGCCTTTCTCTAGTTTGCTGTTAGGACTCTGTATAATATTTTTTATTTCAGTCAGTGTATATTTAATTTCTAGTTGGTCCTTTATCATCTTTAGTTGGACCTTTTCCATCTCTAGTTGGCTCTTTTGCATCTCTAGTTGGTCCTTTTTCATCTCCTCTTGGTTCTCGCTAAGTTTATCCAACTTTTCTAGCATATTCTTGAAAAACCTTACAAGTGTGGTTTTGAACTCTATATCCAGTCGTTTTTTTCCCTCCATTTCTTTTGTTTGTGATCTCTTCCCTTGTCTCGGCATTTTCACTATGTTGGGGAAACTTCTCTGTTGGATTCAGCCTTATGAAACCAGACGTGCAAAGCCGCAGAAGCCTCTGTTGAGCTTGGGATGGGTGGAGTCTCAGGGCTTAAGGGACCGCCTTGCCTTCCAGTCAGCCCGCCCTCCACGGCCCCTGAGTCTCACGTGACTGTGTAATGGCTGGAGCAGTCCTTGTGCGCGTCCCCCCGCCCCCCCCGCAGTGCCTCTAACCGCTGCCTTTCCAGCTCCCCTGCGTACCAGGACCACACGAGTCTGGGTCTCCAGGGTTTGGCCCGAAACAGGGGCCCAGTGGACTCAGAAGTGGCACAGTTGGGAGGGTCTGTCTCCCGCCCACTCGCGAAAGCCAACGGCACAATCAGCAATCTGTCCTTCGCGCAGCGCCGTGCTCGACCAGACCTCTGATCTTTTGCGACTCCCCTAAATTTCCGTGCACCTCTCCCTTTTCACAGTCCAAACTCAACCCGTATGAGTTTCGGCTGGATCTGGGGTTTAGTGTCGTAGGATAAGGGGTTCAATGCCATTGGGAGTCTCCGTTTCCCTCCTGCCAGAGAAAACCAGCCAAGTACTCCGGCACCCGCTCTCTCCGCGTGCGCGTCTCCGTACCTCAGCTTTTTGCAGCTCCTCCGGGTTTCTGTGAGCCCCTCTCCTTCTAGCTGTAGAACTTCCACTCAGCCAGCTTTCCTGTGGTTCTGGATGATGTCCGTTCTGTCTTTTAGTTGTAGTTTTGAAATTGTTGTGCGAGGCAGCAGTGTAGGTGTTTACCTATGCCGCCATCTTGGTTTCTCCTACTAAAGGTGGCTCTCTAGAAAATATACTTTAAAAGGTTACTAATAATGGTTATCTTATAAATCATGGGGTTATAGATATTTCTTTTTATCTTTTTTGCTTCTTGATATTCTCTACTTTTCTACAGGGGTCATGTGTCGCTTTATATAAAATTGTCCCTTGGCCCACACACCTCTCCTCTGGGCTGGCTCAGAGCCTCTCAATCCACTGTGATTGTCCTGGGCATAGCCAGAATCTTTATTCTAGAACATGGAATTGACATCTTTGATTTAAATGCAAAGGTTTAGCAGTTGTAACATCTTAATACTTTCTCATTTCACAATATCTTCTTGCCTTTTTAATATACACTTCTTCAAAGTACTATATGGCACATGCCCATGTTTTAAATTAAAAAATTCTTTCAATTGGTTATTTCAGAATATCTTATGGTAACTGTGTATATAATTGGGAATACCCAGTGCTTGGAATCACTTCTCTGGAATGTAAATTTTATTTTAGCATACCTTTAAAGGATTTGAATTGCTTTGATATGGGTACTGAAGAGTGATCCTCAGAATTCATTTCAGCAGATTGAAACTGAAAACCAAAATATAGTCAGAAAGGAAAACCAAGGGAACTCAAACGAGGAAAATTCTCCTCCATCTTCATTCCTGTGTTAGTATCCCTGGTCCTTACATTCTGTGAATGGGACCAGTAGACTCTCTCCCTATCTCCCTGAATCATGGAGCCCAGTAGTCATGATCTGGGTCAAAGAGCCATAAGCCACACATTTTGGACTATAATAGAAAACAAAAAACAAAACCTAGCCTTCAGGTGTACCATTTCTATAATTTCCCAAATAGCATCATTTTCAACCATTGCTCTACCTGATGCCCCACATTGTATATCCATGTTTGCTACACCATTTGGATCCTAATGCTTATCAACCTAAACCCCATCAATGCTTATCAAACTGACTTACACTAGAGGCCTGGTGCATGAAATTTGTGCATAGGAAGGGTCCCTTAGGCCTGGCTGGCAACCAGGGCTGATCTGATTGGGCCCCCCACGGGAACCCACCTTGGCTGGCCTGGGGCTTGCAGGCTGGGGGCAGCTCCTACATGAGCGTTTGCCCCTGGTGATCACTGTGTGTCATAGCGACTGGTTCTGCCATTGGGTCGATTTGCATATTAGGCTTTTATTAAAAAGGATTTGCATTGCCTTTTTGGCTAGGTCAATAGTCAGCAAACTGTGGCTCACCGCTCTGTTAATTAATGAATTTGCTAACCACTGCCTTAAGGAAAAACATTTAAAAAACATTTTAATAATGTACTAATGTCTTTAACCTGAAGTCAAAACTTCTGGGTTAGGATAATGCCTTACAGCAGTGGTCGGCAAACTCATTAGTCAACAGAGCGGCAAATGGCAGCTTGTGAGCTGCATGTGGCTCGAGAGCCAAAGTTTGCCAACCACTGGGCTAGGTCCTTAGGGGAGGATAAAACTGGAATTAAGGTGAAATAATTTCCATGGAGATTGGGTTAAATTCCCTTCCTTCTATGTGAATTAAGTTATCTCTCTCTCCCCACCCCCCCTTTTTTTGGCTTGGTTCATTCAAACTATGAGTATAATTTATGCTAAATGAATGAGTAAATTCAGATTTTCATTTTCCAGAGTCTTGTAGAATTTATCTTTAATATCATTTTTTACTAATTCACCATTCAAATAGAAAACTACTGAGCTTATGAGACCCCTAAAGTAAAAATGTTTCTAAAATTCTCATTATACTGTAGTAAATTTTCCATATTTCTTTATTGACATGCTCAACCCCTTTAAATTTCCATCCTCCCACAAGAGCAAAATTTTGAAACAATAGGCTCTATCTATGACTTTATTCTTCCTCCCATATCCAAATCCTATGTCTGCCATGAAAATGGACATCCAGTGCATCATTACCTGCAGCACAAATGATGGGATAAGAGTCAGAACTGCATATTCTCCTTGTGAAGAAAATCCATAGGATGGAATGTCCATTTACTGCTGAGAATAATAATCTTATGTCTGGACCGGTAGTGATACAAAGCAAGAGAGGAAAGCAATGATATTTTATAGTGCTTATTTAATGATATATAATGCTGGAAAAAAGCAGGTTTTTTTTCTCTTTTGTGTAAGTCAGTTTGATAAAGTGGATACTTTACAGCTCTGACTTGTGGGGCTTTTATGCATATGCAGTTACTGCTCAATCTTATCAGATAAATTTTTTTTTCAATAAAATCGCAGCTAACTTCTGCAAACAGCTGATATCATTCTGCCACTCAGAAATCTTACACTGTATCAGAGTCGCTGCACCAAATAACAGCCAGCACACTCAAGGTTGTCTGGAGCAAGGAGAAGTTGGCATAGCAGCAGATTTCATTTAAAAACCACAGTGTAATTAAATAAACTTACTTTCTTGGGCACTAGATAAAACTTGGTTTGAATGTAGCATTACTAAAAACCATTTTTTTCTGCATTTTTTTCTTCTCCCCGTATTGATTTATTTCTACAATGTAGGGAGCTCTAGTCATCCCACATAATTTAGAGGGGAAATGTCTCATAATGACAGGGTCAAGGAACTCATAGAATCAGCCCGCAGTTCATATGGTAAAACACACTGGGTTAAAATTTTGTCTTTAGTTCCAGGATCTGGAGGGTATAAGCCAGACACTTCACCATTCTCAGAGGATAGTTCAATAGCAAAAAAAAACAAAAACATTCATGTAAATGAAGTATCAGACAATGTGCTGGGTTCCTGGTGGGCCTTGGAGGTAGGAAGAGGAAGGAGTTGAAGTGGCTCTTCTTCAGGGGCTCACCATCTAGTAGGGAAAACTGACCGCCGTCTATGACAACACCCAAAGGGGCTTTGGAATCCCACAGGAGGGATTCTTCTTTTCCGACTACATTTCTTTTGGGATGTGATTACTTGTAACCAAGGAGTACTGGATAATACGGTCTCTTCGCGTGAGTAATACTGGATTCCCTATTCTCTGCTTCTGAACCTGGTCATTTGGCTCACTTGATTACACCCTCCTGAATTCTTCAAATCCAGTTTTCTTCTTCTTCCCCTTTCTGGGTCCAAACCATACAACCCTGTCACAGAATTCTGTTGGGAAGTTGCTAGATGTAGCTGCCAGATGGGACTTAAGCCTATTGTTTCAAAAGGTCAGCAGATTTGCTGTTAGCATCACAGACCTCAAGGATACACCTGGCCTTGGGGGGGTGGGGAGGGCGAGGGGTGCCACTTTCAGGGCAATTAGAGCATATTAGGTCCAGTTGAATGGAAATTGAACTAAGCAAGTATTTCCATTAACAAGCATACCTTGCACCTTCTGGGTGTCAGGCACTGGGTTAGGAACTGGAAATATGTAAATGCCCTAATGTCATTGATAGTCAAACAGGGGAGGCTGACATGAAACCAAATAGTTATACTACTGCCCTGTCACGAAAGCTAAGTGGAGGCTTGGGAGAAGGGCAGAGAGGGTGCCCCAAGAATTGAAGAAACCTCTACAGAAGATATGGCATTTCAGTTGGATCTTAGGAGACTGGCACTTCATCCAGGAGCATGGAGCAGTCCGTTCAAAGGCATTGGCAATGGGAAGAATACAGTGTGATTGAGGAATGGTTTCAGTAAAGGTTCAAGGGATGGACGAGTTCTGCCTGAGAGGGAAGTGGATTGCTCTCCTCCTGCCTCTGCTCCTTCTGCTATGTTTCTCATCTTCTTAGTAGAGATGAATTGCTGCTTCATCTCTTCCTGCCAGGGGCCAGTGTTTTCATGACTCACTACCCTCAAAATGTTAATTGTAACATATTTTAGGGGGGGAGAATCACATTTTGACCCTTACCATGGATGCTAAACTTTCTTAGGGAGTATGCAACTGATCTGAAACAATGAACACAATTTCTTAAAAGTGAAATTGACTCTGATGTATAGTTTTACCATCATACAGAATGGAGCCTGCAGCCCAAATACAACTGCTCTAGTAACGCTCTTCCCACGGGCACAATGTTCTCAGCAGATTGTAATCCTCTGGGAAACCGCTGTGCCCCGAGACTGAAATATGTGAGTAACATGATTCTTACTATAAGCATTTATACTTTCAGAAATTCACATTTTCAAGAATAAAGATGAACAAATCGGAAAGAGAGAAATGGTCTAAACTGGTGATTCTCAAGCCAGAGGTACATCAGAATGACACATCAAACTTGTTAAAAATAAAGAGGGGACAGAGCTAGAAATAAAAACTTTTATTTTGAAACTAGAGGCCCAGTGCATGAAATTCATGCACGGGTGTGTATGTCCCTCATCCCAGTCTGCACCCTCTCTAATTTGGGCCATCCCTCTCACAATCCAGGACTGTTGGCTCCCAATTGCTCACTTATCTGCCTTCCTGATTGCCTTTAATTGCTTCTGCCTGCCTGCCAGCCTGATCATCCCCTAACCACTCCCCTGACAGCCTGATTGATGACTAACTGTTGTTCTGCCAGACTGTTTGCGCCTAATTGCCCTCCTGTAGGTCTGGTCACTCCTAATTGCCCTTCCCTGTAGGCCTGGGTCCCCCCACCCCCACAACTGTCCTTCACTGAAGGCCCGGTAGCCTCCAACTTCCCTCTTCTGCAGGCCTGGTCACCCCTAACTGCCCTCCCCTGCTGGCCTGATTGCCCACAACTGCCCTCCCTTGCAGGCCTGGTCCCTCCCAACTGCCCTTCCCTCCTGGTCATTTTGTGGCAGCCATCTTGTGTCCACATGGCTGCAGGATCTTATGTGTTGGAGTGATGGTCAATATGAATATTACTCTTATTAGATAGGCCTAGAGGCCTGGTGCACTAAATTTGTGCATGGGGTGTGTGTGTGTGTGTGTCCTTCAGCCCAGCCTGCTCCCTCTCTAATCTGGGACCCCTTGAGGGATGTCTGACTGCCCGTTTAGGCCAATCCAGGCCTATGGTTGTTTGCAGGCTGGCCACTTCCCCTTTTACCCCCCCTCGATCCAGGATCAGGCCTAAACGGGCAGTCAGACATCCCTCTCACAATCCAGGACTGCTGGCTCCCAACTGCTCACCTGCTTGCCTTCCTGATTGCCCCTAACTGCTTCTGCCTGCCTGCCTGATCACTCCCTAACCACTCCCCTGCCAGCCGATTTGCCCCTAACTGCCCTACTCTGTGGGGCATCTTGTGGTGGCCATCTTGTGTCCACATGGGGGCAGGATCTTGTGACCACATGGGGGCAGTCATCTTGTGTGTTGGAATGATGGTCAATCTGCATATGACTCTTATTAGTTAGGATAGAGGCCTGGTGCACTGGGTGGGGGCCAGCTTGTTTGCCCTGAAGGGTGTCCTGGATCAGGGTAGGTGTTCCCTTGGGGCATGGGGTGGCCTGGGCGAGGGGCCTGTGGGGGTTTTCAGGCCGGCCATGCCCCCCAGCAACTCAAGTAAAGGCCCTGGTATCTGGGATTTATTTATCTTCTATAATTGAAACTTTGTAGCCTGGAGCAGAGCCAAGCCTTCTGCTCACACAGCCATTGAAACTTTGTTATCTTAACCTCCGGCCTCGAGGCTTTGCAGGAAGCTTCCATCGCCAGGGGCAACCCAGGCCTCTCTCCTGTGCTCTCTGTGGCTGTAGCCATCTTGGTTGGGTTAATTTGCATAGTTGCTCTGATTGGCTGGTGGGCGTGGCTTGTGAGTGTAGCAGAGGTATGGTCAATTTGCATGTTACTCTTTTATTAGATAGGATAGGGCCTGTGCACGGGTGAGAGCTAGCTGGTTTGCCCTAAAGGGTGTCCCAGATCAGGGTGGGGGTTCCCTTGGGGCATGGGATGGTCTGGGTGAGGGGCCTGTGGTGGTTTGCAGGCTGGCCACTTCCCCCCTGTGACCCAAATGGAGGCCTTGGTATCTGGAACTTATTTATTTTCTATAATTGAAACTTTGTAGTCTTAAGCAGAGCCAAGCCTCCTGCTTGCTCCATGCCACAGCCATTTTTGTTGGGATTTATTTATCTTCTATAATTGAAACTTTGTAGCCTTAAGCAGAGGCCAAGGCAGGCCAGGGCTGGGGAAGCTTGGCTTCCTCCATTGCCAGGGACAACTCAAGCCTACTGCTCTCTCCAGTTCTGTGGCTGCTGCCATTTTTGTTGGGATTTATTTATCTTCTATCATTGAAACTTTGTAGCATTGAGCAGAGGCCTGGGCCTGCCAGGGTATGTGGAAAGCTTGGCTTCCTCCATTGCTGGAGAAACCCAAGCCTCCTGCTTCCTCTGTGGCCACAGCCATCTTGGTTGGGTTAATTTGCAAACACACTCCTGATTGGCTGGTGAGTGTGGCTTGTGGTATAGTGGAGGTATGGTCAACTTGTATATTACTCTTTTATTAGATAGGATTTAGTAAATAACTTTGGTTTACAGTCAGGTTTGTGAATTCCAGGATGTGATGTTCTCTTGTGAATATGTCCAGCCATAAGACTTTATGCAATTTTATGGGTGAATTTCTAAATGATGTAAAAAGAAAAGTTTGAATTAGATAGGAAAAGAAGTTGTTGTAAAAGAATGCCCAAGTATTTTTGGAATTGTTGAAAATTGTTTTGAAAACCATACTTTGAACTCTAACCATTCTGCTAATCCAATTTAGAAATATATATATATATATAGTTCAGTATAATAAAACATGGTCTATTAGTTAGTAATACCTCTGTTGCTTTGGCCAATAATTCATAAATGTCTTCCACCCCCAGGCAAATGTAAGTAGGGATGTGCTATAAATAGGGCTCAGTTATATTCTCTTGTTGAAAGCAGGTAACTTCCAGTGGTACAGCATCTACAGGAATTAGGAGGGACAGGACTTTCTGCTGTTGTGAATTTTCATATGGTTGGTTGGTTGGTTGGTTGGTTGTTTTATTTTATTTAATCTTTATTGTTAAAAGTATTACAGATGTCCCCCCTTTTCTCCATTGATCCCTTCTACCCCTCTCCTACCCCCTGGATAATTGTTTTTAAAAAATATTGACTGAGTTTTAAGGACTCAGGAGGTAAATTACTTTAGAAAGAAAATCAAGTTAAGCACAGGCTTCCGAATAATGTAAAATATCTATTTCTTATGGCACTTGAAATGTGTGTCTGCTGAAGGGAGGACCAATGTGGTGAATTTTGGATCAGTGCCCCACCTCATAGAGAAGAGAAAAGCATCCTAGCAGCCATGTCAGAACCAAGTGGGACAATGAGGGACAATTCTTCCGAGGCAGAGGAGGCATTGTTACTAGGTGGGATAAAAAGGATACTACACAGATAAAACCATTATAGATCCACTTAAATTATAAATCAGAGTACATTGTTTTTATTTTCTCTAAACCTAAAATGTAATCAAGGTAACATAAAATAAGACTGTTACAATTGGCTTTATGTTTGAGCCATTTTTGGAATGGGTCATAGTGGTACACATCCATTAGCCACTTCATAAATGCCTGAAAAAAAGGGAAAGAAGTTAGTTAGGCAGGCATTTTCCTGCATGAAAAGGTTGTGTGGTTATGCTTCAGAGAAGAATATTGTTCCAAATGTTTGCTACAGTAGATACAAAAATAATTATGAGACAATATGGTTTTGTCAGTGAAGTCCTGAGATTTGCATGTGAGAGGAACACGAGTTGTTTTGGTTGCTGTCCCAATCACACCTGCTGCTCACTGGTGTCAAAGCTGTTTATGAAAGTAAGCAGATCAGGGATTTCACTTCACTGAGTAACAAATGCGAAGCGACCAGTTGTTATGTGTCCCTTGAATAAGCATTTGCTATTGGCACTACTTCCCAAGGCCAGTGGTTTGTCCAACAGTAACAATTTATATACATAATTCACAACCAAACCACCAAGTAGATTTTCCCTCCATTTTACTCTTGTCTTCTGCTCTATTACTTTCACTTTCATTCTCTGATTTTTCTCTAATAGTCTCTTCCCATTCTGCAGTTCCATCTATGCAAAATCCTAGCCTCCATCCACTCTTCTGTTCTCACGTTACCCCTTTCTCTAAAGATTTTATTATTTTTAATGGTTTGTATTTTCTTTTTGATTATTTTTTAATTGCACTTGACATTCAATGTTATATGAGTTTAGGTGTATAGCACAGTGGTTAGATAGATATAACTTACAAAGCAATCCGTCCATTAAGTCTAGTACTCACTGATACCACATATCATTTCTTAACTACTTACCAGCTATTTATTCTTGCGTAAACTACTAAAACTCCTTGAATCTCAACTTCGCCATATAAAAAAGTGATGGTTTTTATAAGAATTCAATAAGATAAAATGTAGTCGGTTTTGCTATAACCTAACATTTGCATTCTTAAAAATCACTGTGCTGTGCAAAATTATATAATAAAAATCATAGACTATGGAGAAAATGGAAAATGAGGTTAGAGGCATAATACTAAAATAGGTCATACATTAAAAAAAAGTACTCTAGGGAAAACGGTAGTGAATTTTACATGGAATATTGTTAAGAAATACATAATTACTACAATAACTATGGCCCTTTATTGGAAAAAATACTTGGAGTTTGCTTCTGAGACTGGTGTCAGAACAGTGCGGCTTGTGTGTTATTGTGGAGAGGTAGGCAAGGGTTAAAGAAATTGGATGAAATGTTATGATACTGGATATGGATGAGTTGACTCCTAACAGGTATGGACCTGTGGCACCTGGCAGGTGTTTGAAGTATGTGCATGTATGTACTTTGTGTGTTCCTAAGCAGTTTGCTTCAGCGGATGCACTCTTTTGCTCTCACCTAGTGTTCCTTGTACACAAAATTGTGCACATGAAATTCGTGTTATTTCCAAATTATTTTATTATATAGCAATCATTTTGGGACAAATTCGTGTTTTCAAAACAGGCATTTAAACAGAATTGACTGTGGAGCTGTTAATACAGATCTTATTACCACTCAAGAAATGTTAGCTCATTCCTACTAATATGATGCCTCATCGAATGTAAAAAAAAAATTAAAAAGACATTCTTTTTAATGGCATTGATGTAGGTGAAGAGAGAATGGGTCGGTGTCCAACAAGGAATCTAGAAAAAGGAAGGCCCTTAAGCAAGAAAGGTCAGTGAGTTTCCAGCACTACCCAGAGAAGCCAAGCGTCCTGCCTTCCTACAGATAAATTGCAATTTGGATTTGGCTGTGTCAGGCCTAATGGCACCAGTTATTAAGGTCATCCAACTTCCCCCTTCTGCTCCACATCCAAGTTCACCTCACAGACTTCTGATTATGACTTACCTCTTCATGCTGTTAGGAGGCTGCGTTCTTCTGCTGACGTAAACATCAGAGCCGCTCGGCAGTTACATCTCTCAGTGTGAATTGCTAACCTGGCACTCTGTTTTGCACATCAGTCTCGTGAATTCCCAGGGATTAATCAACTATAAGCACACTGACACATTCCATTTTTCTGGATATGCAAAGCTGAGGAGCAGATGCTGGGATGCCGTGACCCTGGGAAATGACCGCTCCCTGCCAGGCTTGGCAGCTGCCTGACCAGATGACACACTTACCCATTCTCTGACTCCAAGAATGCTGGCACACAACCTATGGATCTATAGGAGGACACATGACATGTGAGTGGAACCTTTCTAAGGTTCTATAGGAGGAGGATTTATAGGAAGAGGATCTATAGGAGGACACATGACATGTGAACAGATATAAGGTAGGATTTTTCTAAGCTTCCAATTCTTTTTTGTCAATGTGTCACTCTCATGGAATTAGGAGTGCTTTCTTCATTCACTAGTAATGAGTTTCAAAAGCTGGGATCTGAACTGTAAGGCATATCATCTTCACTTACAGCACATGAATTTTGGGTAGTTGACTTTGAATAAATTTGCACCTGCAAATACTCATTTTTCTCTTTCTTCAGGAGGTAAATTACCTTAGAAAGTAAAGAGTATGACATTCAGCTGTCTACTCTATTCCCTATTCATCCAAACCTGAACTAACAAAAGAACACATGATTAGTGTCATCAAAGACAAAATGTGGAGGGAAATAGATTCTTTTCTTATTTTGCTTCATTGCAGTACTCTCAGACATCAAACTCCACGATGGGGCCTACATTGCAATGCTTTTCAAGGTGCCAGGTTTGCGATCTTTTCTCTTAGCAACTGAGAGAATTTGTAGGCTTTATCTGTGAATGAGCACCTACTAATACAAACCAGGGATAGTTGCAGACATTTGTTGTAGTTTGAAGGCAAAAATAATTGGTCAATTAGGTAAATTGGAACCATGGCCACCATTTGAAAATTTTCAAAACTTATAAAGTTCAATACTATTAATAACTGCCATCTCATAAGAATAAGTTAATATTTAAGCTAATTCAATTATACTTTGCATCTTTTTAGGATGAAAGATTCTCTGTGGTTTCATGCATTTTCATTGTCTTTAAGCATTCACTCAATAACTCAATTATTTGTTCAACAAACATTTATTAAATACATTCATTGAATTCCAGACACTATGCTAAGGATATAATAACTGCATGATCCTTGGTCTCTGAGAGCTTGAAGTCCAGTTGAGGCAAAATATAAATAAATGCTTATTACACCTTTCATTCATTTATTCAACATATCTTTTTTGAGAACCTAAGACCTGGGGAATGCAACAATGAATCTCAGAGACAAGATCTTTGCATTGCAGTAAATAGTAAATTAATAAATGCATAAGTAAGCAAGATAATTTCAGATAGCCATGAATGTTATGAAAAAAATAAAGCAGGGTGAACCGATACAGAATGAGTAAGAAAGCTAGTACTTAGTTTGGGGTTATTAGAGGTGCCTTCTCTGGGTAGGTGACATCTGTGATGAGATTTGAATATGAGGCAGTGACCAGCTGGGAGGATCTCTAGGAGGAGTTTTCCATGCAAGGGAGCAGCAATTTCACAAGCCTTGAGAGAGCAAGTTTGGCATATTGGAGCCACTACAAGTCAGTCAGTGTGGCTGGAGCAAGACTGTACGATACAGGATCAAAGGTGTAGGCTGGGACCTCGGAACCGTGGTAAAACATTGGGATTTTATCCTAAATGTGATAGCAGCTGCTGGTGGTATTGGAACAGGAATGGGGTTGTTGAATATTGAAATAGCCTGACTCATGTTTTTAGAAGACTACTTCGGTAGTTTGTGCAAGAGCTAGATGGTAATGGTGAACAAGGTGGCTTTGGTTACAATTCATAGAGGAGATAGTGACAGTGAGCACAATCTCAGCTGTGATTAGATATAAAAATTGTATCTAAAAAGAGCCACAAGAGCACAGATGCGAGTGGGATTGATTTTGCTTTGAAAAGTTGGAAGGTCATCAGGAGAGGTATGTGGACATTGCAAGTGAGACCAGAACAGGGATTGACAAACTTCCTTAAAGAACCAAAGAACAAAAACACTATAGGCTTTGAAAGATGTATGGTTACCTGTTGAATGGTTCAACTCTCTTATTATAGCTCAAAAGCAGCCACAGACAATGTGTTAATGAATGGGTCTGAGTGTGTTCCAAAAAAAACTTTATTTTCAAAAACAGTCAGCCAGTGGACTTGGCCTGCAGGCTTGATTTGGTGATGCTTGGTCTAGAAGTTATCATCTCAAGCACTGCTGAGTTTCTTCTCTTTTCTTCCTTGTGTCATGACATTTCTCATCCTCACTGTTTTGGTTTTGTTTATGCTAACTTTGAGAACCCAGATACTTTATTTTATTTTAATATATTTTTAAATTGATTTCAGAGAGGAGAGAGAGAAACATCAATGATGAAAGAGAATAATTGATTGGCTGCCTCCCGCACACCCCACATCAGGGATCAAGCCCACAACTAGGGCTTGTGCCCTGACCAGGAATCAAACTGTGACCCCTGGTTCTTAAGTCAGTGTTCAACCACTGAGCATGCCAGCTGGGTCTGATATTTTAACTACATTATTAACTACATTATTTAAATATTTTACAGTATTATCAATTATAATGTCGCTCAAAAAATATGCTCCAAGGATTAGTCTGATGAATTATGATAGATACTAGAGGCCCTGTGCACTGGTAGAGTCCCTCAGCCTGGCCTGCAGGGCAGGGGGATGGGGAAGAGATTGGGTTGAAATCGCCTGGTGCACAGATTCATCCAGGGCATATCTGGCCCATTTCACCCAGCCACAAGAGGTTGGCCAGCTAAGGAGAGACTTCGGGAGGACTCCAGGGCGTGTCTGGCTCATCTCACCCAGTTCCAATTGGATGGACCCCAGCAGCAATCTAACCTACCAGTGGGAGTGTCTGACCCCTGGTGGTCGGTGAGCATCATAGTGACTGGTCAGTCAAATGAATGGTCAGACAGTTAGCATATTAGGCTTTTATTATATAGGATGATCTAAAACTCACACCCACTTCTTAGTAAAAAGAGCAATCTTCACTACTGGCTTCTAACTTGGTTTTCTATCACTGAAAATGATTTACTCTAAAGGTATTAGAGTCATATTTTATTAGTTATTGTCTTCACTTTCTATATAATAAAATAGTGGGTTGTATTGATACTTTCTCATATAGTCTTTTATCCATCTATTATCTTCTACATAAGTCAGGATCCAACCAGAAAACAAAAATACTATAAACATTGTAAGTTTAAGAGAATTGGTATCAGCAGTGATGAGGCTGAAAAGACATACAAGAAGCAGTAACATTACTCAGAGAATAGCAATGGCAAGAAGCTGCTACCAATCCTTGGTAAGGATGGGGTGGGACAAAGAAGGGAATTGGACTTTCTGTGACCCAGGGACTAGAATGCATTGGCCAAACTTAGCCAGCACCTAGCAGACACAAGAACCTGTGAAACCAAGTGAGACAGAGCAAAGCAGAGGGAAGGCAAGGAGTGGACCTGAGGGAAATTGACCCAGGACCTGTTCCTTCTCGCTTCCTTTTGGCAGCACCCTGGTTTGGGCACTTGTTGTCCTACACCTGACTATTGCAATAGTACCTCCCCAGTCTCTCAAATAAGTTGATTCTTCAAATTGCATTCTTCCACGTGCTTTAATATCAGTCAAAATTGTAGCCAATTTTTAAAAAAGATATATTTTATTGATTTTTTTACAGAGAGAAAGGGAGAGAGAGAATTAGAAACAGCAATGAGAGAAAAACATCAGCTGCCTCCTACACACCCCCATTAGGAATGGGCCCACAACCAAGGTACATGTCCCCGACTGAAATCGAACCCAGAATCTTTCAGTCCGCAGGCTGATACTCTATCCACTGAGCCAAACCGGTTTCGGCGCCAATTTTTTTGGTAAAACTCAGGTTCCATCTCTTTCTTGAAATGTTATTACTCATTCTAAAAATCCACATTAGAGCCTACTTCTTTTGAAATCATGTGCCAGCTATCATTTCTAATAAGTCCTTGATACTTAAACATATAGGGTGTCCCCCCCAAAAAAAATTGTATACACATCCATTTTTTGATAGCTCAATTGATGTCCCTTTCTTTTCATATTTAACCCCATTAGAATTAATAATTATTCAAAGTGTGTATATGTATTTTGGGATCCCCTGTATGTTTTCCTATATTGATTCTAAAAACTTGTCCCAAGTAGTCTACAGGTTTCTCAACTGCAGGAATCACACTTTCTATTTCTTTGTATTACCTATGTGATTTCAAACAAATAGTCACTGAATTATTAGTTTTTAAAGTGATAGAATCTTAAAGGAAAAAATCCCCTGTCAATTAACTAACTTACAATCTCTTGTATAGTCACAAATAGATTCTTGAAAAGTCAGAAAGAGAAATTGGTATAAAGAAAATAGAGTAAGGTTTGTATAGAGAAATTGGTATAAAGAAAATAGAGCACACACACACACACACACACACACACACACACACACACACCAGGGTGGCAGAGAGAGCAGCAGGACCTGAGATCTGAGGGTAGTGCTCTGGGTACAGATACAGAGTGATATGTTTATCACACATAGAACAACAAACACATGCAATAGTTGGTCTTACAAAGGTGAGTAATTTCAGATGCGCTTAGAGGTATAGTTACTGGAGAAGTCTTCCATGCTTCCTCTGAAGGACCCACCAACAAGATGAGCTTTTTTTTTTTTTTAAATATATTTTATTGACTTTTTACAGAGAGAAAGGGAGAAGGATAGAGAGTCAGAAACATCGAAGAGAGAGAGACATCGATCGACTGCCTCCTGCACGCCCCCCACTGGGGATGCGCCCGCAACCAAGATACATGCCCTTGACCAGAATTGAACCTGGGACCCTTCAGTCTGCAGCCCGACGCTCTATCCACTGAGCCAAACTGGTTTTGGCAAGATGAGCTTTTCGTCAGAAAGAAGCCTGCCTCAGTGTCAGCCTCCCCAGGCCCATCTGCCAATCTGTGATGTGAGCTTCTGGGAGGAAAAGTTCAGACATATTCAACCAAGCACAAGGGACTGAATGCCTCAGAGCCTGAGGTGATCCAAAATTTCCTTATCACCCACAGCTGATTGTACAGCTTCAGCTGAGCCACCTGGATGGTCTGAAATACCTCCTTTGGTGATTCAGCTTCTCCATAAATCAACAACCTCAGTGTTCACAGTTTGCAACTCTGTGTGATCATTTTCTGACACATTTTAAGGAAGTACCAGGGCTTTTTCATTCCATGGTGTCCATTAACAGCTCTTCCACACCCATATGCATGTGCCTTGGGATCATACCAGGAAGGAGTTCATGGTGCTGTCCTCCAGGGCCTGACGCACTTTAGGACCAGTGTTTGTCCCTCCTACTCCCGGAGTGATGGCATAAAAGGTAAAACAATGTCCGTGAGATCTCAGTGGCTCTGCTGAGGGAGCTCCCTTTGAAAGGCATACTCCTCAAGAAACAGACTCTTGTTTCTCTTTCCTAGATACAGAATAAGAGTTTGGTGAACTGGAGATCATCAGTGACTCCAGGTGACATGACAGAAGCAGCCACTGACACTGCCTCCTTCAACCTACTAACCTGTGGGGACTTCTAAAGGAGAAGTGACCCATATCCAGGATCTACAACTTCTGGAGTTTAGGAAATATTTATGTTCTATGCATACATACTTTAGGTAATTCTCAGAAATATTTGAAGAAGGTCATACTCCTTGGGAAAGAGTATTTCCAACTCAATAGCAATGGGGGGAGTCTTCAGAGCAGGAATTTCATGGGTTAATGCACCCACAGTTGCTCTCTCAATTGGCTAGCAATGCCTAGCATACTTGGGTTACATGAATAGTTTCCTGACAGTCAGAAAGAACTCAAAACTGGACTGTCTCTGGTAAAAGTTTGTTTTTGAGTGGTTCAAGCCTAGATACACCTAGTAAGCAAGGATTATTGAGCAGACTTGGATTTTGTTTTCCAAGTGAATCATATGACTCTTCAAGTCCCTTCTAATCTCTAAATCTAAACATAAGGATTTTGGTAAATTATTCTTATTGGGAAGCCCCCCATAGTGTTCTTATCTATCACTGGGACTTCTTTATTGTGCTGTTATGAGGCTGCATATCTTTATCATGCCATCCATAAGTTCCTATCTTCTTCACCAAGAATATGGGGGACACAAAGATGGAGTGGCAACAGAAAAGATGCATGAGAAGCAGCTTTGGGAAAAAAAACACACACAAATCTGCTGGCTTCTAGATCTTAGAGAAATTTAGTCATACAGTTGCTTAAAGGATCCTGGATGGCTGCCTAAAATCTGTGTAGTAGGATGTGAGGAACTTCAAATGCAAAGTTATGCTCTTCATCCTTCCCACTTGCCCGTATGGCCACATCAAGTTATATAACTGACAAGGTATTTTTATAGATTTTTCTAAGTGGGATAGCAAATTGATCATTTGGGGTTAATTGAGGAAAACTGTCAAGAAGCCAATTGCTTACACATTGGTAAGCTGACCCTATCACTAACCTGGTTCAGATAACTTGACAGCAGAGTATCAACAGTTTACAATCTGATGGACTGCTTTAGACAGGGAAGAAATGAAATTACCCTTTAAATGAGTTGATAAGGTTGAAATATATAAAGAGAAGCAGTTTGTTCCCTAGAAAAACCCCACTATCACACTTGAATCATAATATAGTAGACTCTTGAGCAGGAGGTTTAATGATAATCTAGTAGAGTAAAATTAAACTTCCCTAATTCTTTCATTCCTTGGCGAAATGAAAGAATTAGGGCAGTTTTATGGATGTGAAAACACAAAACTCTGTAGCTTCACATGGTTAATATGAGCATGGGATGGTACTGACATCCTACTTAGTGCCAGGAACAAAATGACGTTTTGCAAACACGAACTCATCAACCAAATCAATAGCTAATACAAGATTAATGGGCCATTTGTGCTCTTCAGTTTAATTCATCTTGTCCTTGTCAAATAATGGGACTAGACAGAAGTCCATGGATAGAGCTGTTATTTCCTTTATTTAAATGGTTTTATTTTGAAGAACTTCAGCTATTGTTGTTTGTTTGTTTATTTCGTTTGTGTGCACAACAGCTTTTATTTATAATACTATTTTTTTTACTTTTTTTCTTTATTGATTAAGGTATTATATACCCTGTTTCTGCAAAAATAAGACAGTGTCTTATATTAATTTTTGCTCCCAAAGATGTGCTACATCTTATTTTCAGGGGATGTCTTATTTTTCCATGAAGAAGAATATGGTACACATTTATTGTTGAACAAAAAAAAAAAAAGAAATTTATTACCTGTATACGGTACAGTAGTAGTTGTCATCACAAACCAGCTCACTGATTGGCCGCAGCATAGCCAGAGCTGTTCAGGCAGTGCGAGGTCTCTTTAAATCAGGAGTCAGATGCCTTATGGTAGCTTCAGGGGCCTTATATTCCAGGGAGGTCTTATTTTCGGGGGGATACCTTATATTACAGCAAAAGGCAAAACTGGAAGTAGGTCTTATTTTCGGTGAAACAGGGTATGTGTCTTTATCCCCCCAACCCCTACTCATGCCTCAGCCCCCTGGTGTCTGTGTCCATTGATTAGGCTTATATGCATGCATACAAGTCCTTTGGTTGATCTCTCCCACTTACCCCCACCCCTTCCCTACCTTTTCTCTGAGGTTTGATGTCTGATTGATGCTTCTCTGATTCTGGATCAGTTTTTGTTTATCAGTTTATGTTGTTCATTATATTCCACAAATTAGTGAAATCATGTGATATTTATCTTTTTCTGTCTGGCTTATTTCACTTATCATAATTCTCTCCAGGTCCATCCATGCTGTTGCAAATGGTAAGAGTTCCTTCTTTTTTACCAAAGAGTAAAATTCCATTCTGTAGATACATCACAGTTTTTTAATCCACTCATCTGCTGATGGGCACTTAGGATGTTTCCACATATAAGCTATGGTAAACTGTGCTATGAACATAGGGGTGCATATATATCCTTTCTGATTGGTGCTTCTAGTTTCTTGAGATATATTCTTAGAAGTGGGATCACTGGGTCAAATGAGGGTTCCATTTTTAGTTTTTTGAGGAAACTCCATACTGTTCTCCACAGTGGCTGCACCAGTCTGCATTCCCACCAGCAGTGCATGAGGGTTTCTTTTTCTCTGCTTCCTCTTCAGCACTTGTCATTTATTGATAGCCATTCTGACAGGTGTGAGATGGTATCTCATTGTCGTTTTCATTTGCATTTCTTGGATGATTAGTGACTTTGAACATGTTTTCATTTGTCTCTTGGCCTTCCTTATGTCCTCTTTTGAAAGTATCTATTTAGGACCATTGCCAATTTTTTGATTGGGTTGTTTATCTTTCTTTGTTAAGTTGTATGAGTTCCCTGTAAATATTGGAGATTAAAGCATTAATGGTGATAACATTGGAAAATATGTTCTCCCGTGCACGTGGGCTTTCTTGTCTTGTTGATGGTTAAATTGGATGTACAGAGATTTTTATTTGAATGTAGCCTCAATTGTGTATTTTCTCTTAGTTTCCATTGCCCTAGAAACTGTATTGGTGAAGATATTGCTTCAGCATATGTCTGAGATTTTGCTGCCTGTGGATTCCTCTAATATTTTTATGGTTTCCCGTCATATGTTTTAAGTCCTTTATCCATTTTGAGTTTATTTTTGTGTATGGTGTAAGTTGGTGATCTAATTTCATTTTTTTGAATGTATCTGTCCAATTTCCCCAACACCATTTATTGAAGAGACTATCTTGACTCCATTGTATATTCTTGCTTCCTTTGTCAAATAGTAATTGAGCATAGTGGCTTGGGTCAATTTCTGGGTTTGCTATTCTATTCCATATTCTATATGTCTGTTCTTGTGCCAATACCAGGCAGTTTTGAGAACGGTGGCTTTGTAATACAGCTTAATATCTAGTATTGAGATCCTTCCTACTTTGTTCTTCTTTTTCAGGATTGCTGCAGCTATTCAGGATCTTTTTTTTTTTTTTTATTCCAGATGGATTTTTAGAGAGTTCATTCTAGCTAGGCCTGTGAAATATGCCAATGGTATTTTAATGGGGAGTGCATTGAATCTATAGATTGTTTTGGGTAGTATGGACATTTTAATGATGTTGATTCCACCAACCCATGAACACAGTTACGTTCTTCCATCTGTTTATGTCTTCCTCTATCTCTTTTTTCAGTGTCTTGTAGTTTTCCAAATACAGGTCTTTTAACTCTTTAGTTAAATTTAATCCTAAGTATCTTAATTTTTTTTAATGCAATGGTTTATTTAATCTCTTTCTGTAAGTTCACTATTGATGTATGAAAATGACATAGGTTTCTTGGTGTTAATTTTGTATCCTGCTACATTGCTGAATTCATTTATTAAGTCTAATAATTTTTTGATGGAGTCTTTAGAGATTTCTCTGTACAGCATCATGTCATCTGCGAATTAGGGCAGTTTTACTTCTTTTCTAATTTGAATACCTTTTATTTCTTCTTCTAGTCTAATTGCTAGGGCTAGCACTTCCAGTAGCACTATGTCCAACAGAAGTGGCCAGGGGG
Organism: Lasiurus cinereus; assembly: GCA_011751065.1. Classification (NCBI taxonomy): domain Eukaryota; kingdom Metazoa; phylum Chordata; class Mammalia; order Chiroptera; family Vespertilionidae; genus Lasiurus; species Lasiurus cinereus. Next base: position 2,607,134 of record JAAGEH010000426.1, on the reverse strand, counting down.
TCCAATGCTGGAAGCTATAGCTTTCCCCCAGCTGGATCTAATTATTCTTTAAGGATGGACAAAAAAAAAAAACCCCACAAAAGAACTGTTTTGCATTTCACATGCCATGAAATGAAGTTGTTTATGTGTTGCTTGCAAATGTACAGTATAGCAAGATGGATGATGGCCCTTTAATGATTTCTATGTTCTTCCCAGGGCTCTGCCCTCAGTTTCCCAATATTATCTTCCTGTCTGTTTAAAAGTTTTTCTGTTCTTGAATGTGCCTACCCTTCGTTGTTGCTTCTGGAAGCCTGCAGGTCCTCTTTGCCTCCCCTTTTAAAGAGAGATTGAAAGCTCACCTAATCTGCAAGGTACTGCAATTTTATAAAATCTCCACCCAGCCTCTCTACATTCCTCAGCAAAGGGCTGCCCTCCTATTAATACTTAGGTCACCTTTTTGGCTAACTTGGAAGGTTTCCTGGGGCTGCAGGCCCTGGAGGGCAAATTCTATACCTTGTCTGCAGTATTAACAGATCCCTCTGGAGACTCTGGTCAGTGACAGAAGGGACTCAATTATTTTCTTGTGCTTTCACTAAATGTATATGCATCAGGGAGCCAGGCAGTGATTTAGGGGTATTGGGGCCAGGCTGGAGGCCCAGATTGGGCTGGTTGGCTGCCACAGTTTATATCATAGCCACCAATCATTCTGGTCTTTCCACTATAAGGGTCACTGGGATTGTGTGTGTGTATATATATATATATATGATTAAATTTTTACATAATATATTTAGAAATGAATTTATGAATAGTATATATAATTATATTAGAGGTTAATATATGTATGTGTGTATATATATATATATATATATATATATATATTAATCTTAATCATAAACTTTCCCTAAAGGATGAAATTTATGGGGAAAAACTTAATCTTAACAATTCAATGTATCACAATTTCTGCTGGGATTAAACAGTTTCCTTTTATTTAGTTCAATCTCTTTTGGATTCAAGGTTCTTCTTTCTACCAGTCTGTTTCCCTGCTGCTGATGGGCCTCCAGGTCCTTGGGTTGTCCTTGTCCTTTAATGACCAGTTCTTATCTGATGTACATGGCTAGTGAAACAGGTGTCCTATGCTCTTGATATAGTAAGATTCCCTGGGAGTTCAACCATCTCTCTGCTGACCCATTTTCAGGCCTGGATCATCTATTCTAAAGCCCTCACTCTGACCTAGCTCAGTGAATTCTCCTTGGGCACCTCTATTGGACCAGAACCATCAGCTACCTGACTGTCTCCTCTGAGACCACCAGCACCTTCTGATGCCCTCTAACAGTCATGTATACCATTTAACTGTGTGGCTTCTTCCTCTGTCTTCTTCTTCCTGCCCTTCTGGGTGCATCTTCTCTCTATATATATCTGGGCTTCTCATGTAATTTCCCTTCTCTGAAAGGAAGGTAGAAAGGGGAGGGTTTACACAAGGTTTTCCAGTCTCTGGAACCAGAAAGCTTTCACCTGTTTCCTGTCAGGTGGGACTTGTTCACATGGCTTCTACTGTTAACACTATGGCTTCTAGCAAAGCTTTCCTCCTGTGATATGTAAGGATGAATTACGTGAACTTTGAAAAATCTCTTTGATAAATCAAAAAAAATTTTAATTTAATCTTTATTGTTCAGATTATTAAAATTGTTCCTCCTTTTCCCCCATAGCTCCCCTCCACCTGGTTCCCACCCCACTCCCACTGCTCTCATCCATAGGTGTATGATTTTTGTCCAGTCTCTCCCTGCACCCCCTCTCACGCTGAGAATTGTCAGTCTACTCCCTTCCTATACCCCTGATTCTAATATATTCACCAGTTTATTTTGTTCATCAGATTTTTTTATTCACTTAACTTTTAGATTCACTTGTTGATAGACATGTATTTGTTATTCATCGTTTTTATCTTAACCGTTTTCTTCTTCTTCTTCTTAAAGAATACCTTTCAGCATTTCATATAATACTAGTGTGGTGGTGATGAACTCCTTTAGCTTTTTCTTATCTGTGAAACTCTTTATCTGCCCTTTAATTCTGAATGATAGCTTTGCTGGGTATAGTAATCTTGATCGTAGGTTCTTGCTATTCATCACTTTGAATATTTCTTGCCATTCCCATCTGGCCTGCATAGTTTCTGTTGAGAAATCAATTGACAGTCCTATGGGTGCTCCCTTGTAGGTAACTATTTTTCTCTTGCTGCTTTTAATATTCTCTGTCTTTTGCTCTTGGCATTTTAATTATGAAGTGTCTTGGTGTGGTCCTCTTTGGATTCCTTTTGCTTGGGGTTCTGTGTGCTTTCTGGACTTATAAGTCTATTTATTTCACCAGGTGGGGGAAGTTTTCTGTCATTATTTCTTCAAAAAGGTTTTCAGTATCTTGCTCTTTATCTTCTTCTGGGATCCCCATAATTCTGATGTTGGTATGCTTGAAGTTGTTCCAGAGGCTCCTTACATTATATTCTTATTTTTTATTTCTTTTGTCTTTTTGCTTTTTTGGTTGAGTATTATTTGCTTCTTTGTATTTCAAATCTTTGACTTGATTCTTGTGATCCTCTAGTCTGCTGTTGGATCTCTGTATAATATTTTTTATTTTAGTCAGTGTATGCTTAATTTCTAGTTGGTCCTTCTTCATATCCTCAAGCATCTTGCTAAATTTATTGGCCTTTTCTAGAGAATTCTTGAATAACCTTATAACCATAGTTTGAACACTATTTTCAGTTATTTGTTTTCCTCCATTTCTTTTGTTTGTGATCTGTTCTTTTGTCTCCACATTTTGGCTGCTTCCATGAGTTGATAGAGTGGCTTTGTGTGCTAGGTGTTCTATAGAGTCCAGTGGCTCAGCCTCCCCAGTTACCTGAGGTGGGCACCCTTGGTGCACCCCTTTGTGGGCTGTATGCACAGACTTGTTGTAGTTAAGTCTTAATTGTTGTTGTATCACTGGGAGGAATTGACCTCCAGCCAATTGGCTGTGAGGATCAGCTGTTTCTATGCTGGGAAAACTGTGTTGGAGACACCCTTATAAGACAAAACCTGCAAAAGCTCTATGCTCAGCTTGGATGGGTAGAGTCTCAAGGCGGAACAGACAGCATTGGTTTCCCATCAGCTCTGCCCTCATAGGCCCCTGTATCTCAGTGTCCCATGGTAATTGCTGCAAGCATCTCTGAGAGAAAGCTTCCCTTGAGTTCTGCCCACTGCCAGACAGTCCAATTTCTCCCCTAATGAGTCTGGGTCCCTAGCGTTTTACCCGGAACTGGAGTTCTGTGTAGTCGGTAGCTTTTGTCTCCCTCCTGCTTGAGAAAGCCAGTGGCGCATTCAGTTTCCAGTCCTCTCTGTGTGTGTTTCTCAGTACCTCTGCTGCCTGCAGCTCCTCTGAGTTTCAGTGTGCTTTTCTCTTTCTTTCTAGTTGTAGAATTTCCACTCAGCCAGCTTTCCTGTAGTTCTGGATGATGTCCGTTTTGTCTTTTAGTTGTTGTTTTGAAATTGTTGTGCGAGACAGCAGTTTAGGTGTTTACCTATGCCACCATCTTGGTTTCCTTCTCAAAAAATTTTGTTTTCAAGACAAATGTTGCCCATTCCGAGTTTCACAGGTGAGTAAATTTCACTTGTGAGGCAGGAACTCACATACTTTCTTGGGGCTGGAGGTTGAAATACTCAATTGTCTGCAGCTGGTGAGAAGAAAATGGAGGCCCAGTGGGGACTTTGGTCCCAAATCTGTCTCAGTCTGACCTCTATTTGTTGCCCCCTCCTCAGGAGAACCACTGCCAGACTTAAGTCTGCTCAACCCACTCCTCAATTTCCTCTCTATATCTTCCTGCTTTTAAATAAGGGGAAGAGAGGACCACTTCCTCTGTTATTGAAAGCTCTGAGGATGGGGTAAGGAGTCACAGGCCTTTCTCATTAATTCATCTGAATTAAGGCTATAAAGCATTGAACCTCCACTATGGATTCTAAGGCCAGAGCTTCCTCTTTGACTGAGGACGAGGGGAAAAAAGAGGAAACCTCACATTTCTGAAATATTGCAAAACTACATTATTAAAGAAAATTTTGTGTGCATTTTAAACTAAAACATGAAATTTCAAAGAAATTTTCCATCATTACTCAAACACATACACAGAGGATAATTGTTGAATATACCTCAGACCTTTCTACTTACAGCATACAAATGGAACAGCACAAAGGAAAAACTCTAATCTTTTCGTGTTTTAAAGTCCATGCCCTTTCTAAAAAATAATGCCATACTCACTACAATCAAACAAAACCATGTGGAAAGAGAAATAAACACCAAATTTCACTCACCGCTGATATTTTAGTCATTCCCAATTCTCCTCCAAATAGCAATAGCAATTGCTGCCTTAAAGGCCATAGATTCCTGGAGTGCTCCCTGAAGATTAAAAACCTTGGTTTTCTCTAAATCAGACCTTTCTCCCTCATCCACACTGACGATCCTGACTCTGGACAGTGTCACTAGCCTGTATCATCACTCAACTCTACTACTTCTTTACAAGATGGAGAAAGACTAGGATGGTGGAAGCTAAGTTGATGAGTTCTGGATAGGCAGACCTCAGGTCATATGAGGCCACCTCTAGCTCCATTAGAAGACTGGGAAGTTTGCCTGGAGAGTAGAGAAAAATGGTCAAGTCGGATTCCCCATCAACTGTGTGTTGTATGAAAAATTGAGGTAAGCTGGAAAAATAATAGCCAATTCTCAAATGATTATTTTCTAGCATTTGTTTGGTATCCCATCATAAAAGGCAAGACCACTTAACCCTTATAATTTGGCCTTGTGATAAATTTTTAGAAATAAAAAGTTTGTATCTTTTCAAAGGGGAACATTATTACTTATTGTTTGTATCACAATTTAAATATAAATTTACATTGATAAACCTTTTCTTTTTAAAAAAATACATTGATTGTCTCTCTCCCTTCCTCTCTGTTAAAAGAGTTTGAAACATCAATTAGCTGCCTCTTTCACACCTCCTCCTGGGGATGGGCCCGCAACCAAGGCACATACCCTTGACTGGAATCGAACCTGAAACCTTTCAGTCTGCAGGCTGACGCTCTATCCACTGAGCCAAACTGGTTTTGGCAACCTTTTCTTTTTATGTTCTTTGTCAATTGAAGGTAAATATAAATAACATTTGAATAATGCATGCTAATAAAATTCATAAAAGGAAGAGTATTTATAATAGAACTGGAAAATCAATGCCATCAAACCCCTACACAGTCTAAAAAACCATATTTAAAACAAATTATTATTTTAAGGACTGTGACATTTTAAAGCTGCTAGAATGTTTCAAGCCCTTCCAAAATTGCATGACCTGAGAGTATTAAATAATATTTTTAAAATTTTATTCATAGCTTTTCCAGGAATAAAGGGACAGACAATTATGCAAATTAGCCTGGACAATTTGCTAAAGGATCACAAACCACTGAGAGTTTGTTTATTTATTTTTTAATTAAATCTTTATTATTCAGATTATTACATTTGTTTCTCTTTTTCCCCCTCCATTGACCTCATCCATAGGTGTATGATTTTTGTCCAGTCTCTCCCTGCACCCCCCTCACACCTTTCCCCCTGAGAATTATCAGTCCACTCCCTTTCTGTGCTCCTGATTCTATTATATTCACTAGTTTATTCTGTTCATCAGATTTTTAGTTCACTTAATTTTTAGTTTCACTTGTTGATAGATATGTATTTGTTGTTCATAATTTTTATCTTTACCTTTTTCTTCCTCTTCTTAAAGAGTACCTTTCAGCATTTCATATAATACTGGTTTGGAGTTGATGAACTCCTTTAGCTTTTTCTTATCTGTGAAGATCTTTATCTGCCCTTCAATTCTGAATGATAGCTTTTCTGGATAGAGTATTCTTGGTTGTAGGTTCTTGCTATTCATCACGTTGAACATTTCTTGCCACTCCTGTCTGGCCTGCATCGTTTCTGTTGAGAAATCAGCTGACAATTATATGGGTGCTCCCTTGTAGGTAATGAACTGTTTTACTCTTGCTGCTTTTAATATTCTCTTTGTCTGTTGCTCTTAGCATTTTAATTATGATGTGTCTTGGTGTAGTCCTCTTTGGATTCCTTTTATATGGGGTTTTGTGTGCTTCCTGGAGTTGTAAGTCTATTTCTTTCACCAGATGTGGGAAGTTTTCAGTATCTTGCTCTCTCTCTTCTTCTGGCACCCCCCACAATTCTGATGTTGGTACGCTTGAAGCTGTCCCAGAGGCTTCTTACATTATCTTTACATTTTTGGATTCTTTTTTCTTCTTGCTTTTCCTTTTGAGTGTTTTCTGATTGTTTACATTTCAAATTTTTGACTTGATTCTTGCCTTTTTCTAGTTTGCTGTTCGGTCTTTGTATAATATTTTTAATTTCTAGTTGGTCCTTTTTCATCTCCTCTTGGGTCTTGCTATATTCTTGAAAAACCTTATAAGCGTGTTTTTAAACTCTATATCCAGTCATTTGTTTTCCTCCATTTCTTTTGTTTGTGATTTCTTCCTTTGTCTCCGAATTTTCACTATGCCGGGAGAACTTCTGTCTTGGATTCAGCCTTATGATACCAGACTTGCAAACCTGCAAAAGCCTCTCTGTTGAGCTTGGGATGGGTGGAGTCTCAGGGCTTAATGGACCGCCTTGCCTTCCAATCAGCTCCACCCTCCACAGCCCCTGAGTCTCATGCATCTCTGGGTAATTACTGGAGTGGTCCCTGTGCACCCGCAGTGCCTCTAGACCACTGCCTTTCTGGCTCTCCTGCACTCCAGGACCATATGAGTCTGGGTCCCCAGGGTTTTGCCCCAAACTGGGGTTTAGTGGAGTTAGAAGTGGTGCAGTTGGGAGGCTCTGGCCCCTACCCACTCATGAAAGCCAGCGGCAAAATCGGCAGTCGGTTTTCTGTACGCAGTGATGTGCATGCCATCAGACTTCTGCCCTTTTGCAGCTCCCCTAAATTTCCGTGCACTTGTCCCTTATCATAGTCCAAATTCCCTCCGTATTTGTTTCGGCTGGACCTGGGGTTCAGTGCTATAGGATAAGGGGTTCAATGCAGTTGGGAGTCTCCGTCTCCCTCTTGCCAGAGAAAGCCAGCCAGGTACTCTGGCACCCACTCTCTACACGCGCGCGTCTTCGTACCTCAGCTTTTTGCAGCTCCTCTGGGTCTCTGTGATCCCCTCTCTTTCCTTCTAGTTGTAGAATTTCCACTCAGCCAGCTTTCCTGTGGTTCTGGATGATGTCTGTTCTGTCTTTTAGTTGTAGTTTTGAAATTGTTGTGCAAGGCAGCAGTGTAGGTGTTTACCCATGCTGCCATCTTGGATTCTCCTTAGAGTTTTTCATTGTCCATATTTTATGTTAGATGCATCTCCTCCAAGAGTGGTAAATAGATTTGTAATTCTCTGCAAAGAAAGTTCACAGAGTATATTTTAGCTCACAGGTCTCTAAACTCAGAACAACCAAGTCCACAAATAAAGAAGGGCATTATTGCTACTCCCCCACAAAAAAGGTCTCAGGGTATCAAGGACTGTATTGTATACATATTCTTTTGAAGAGTACAGTCTATACAGTAATGAGATAGAGAAATTCAGTTCTTTAATTTTTTCTTGGTTCTGAATTTCTCAGATAATTGCTCAAATTTTAATTGTTCTCTAAATAAGAAGACTCAACCATCGTTCTGTTAAGACAAAAGCAACTTTTCGATTTCTTCCATTCATTGCTCAACTTATTTTATGAACTTAGTTAATGAGTGATTAGAACCATTCATATAATCTAGCCACATGTAGGGGTGAAAACCACTGGTCTGTGTCTATAGCATCTTGTCTTCCATTCATTCTGCTAAACACGGGAACAAGGGCTTAGTGATGAGGAAAAAGACACAGAAATTCTGTGCAACAAATATGAACCTATCATAATAGCTGGTGAAGATATAATACCGGTGATTTTAAAATAATGGAAGCCAACACATGCCAGTAAATGCTCGCATTCAATTAACACTTATTGAGTCCCTACTGCCCACTAGGGCCCATGCTAAGTACTTCACATATATCATCTTCATAAGAGCCCTGCAAATTAATAAGTCATATTTATTTATTTATTTATTTATTTATTTATTTATTTATTTATTTAT